>BFEA01000280.1:924205-934523 GCA_003427395.1 Chara braunii | reverse complement strand
TGAAGTTCCATCATCTGGATCCGAACTACGGTCTGTATTTCAACACTTCATGGGTGTACCCACTGAGCTAGACCCTTGGGTCACACACTGTTTATAGTTTTTTTTTTAGTATTTAGTATTTACTATTTATAATTCTCTTCTGGACCTTTCTGGTGCGTGCGCCCCAAAGTGTGCTGTGGTCCAACACATCTATTATTAACCCTGCGTAGTTAATCCCCGGTATGATGCGGGCGCTCCGGCCCGGTTCATACCGCGGTTGATATTGTATTATGAAAGCCGGGAACCGGATCCGGCGCCCCTCACATGACAGGGCAATCAATGCTGGCAGGCCTTCTGATGTATAGTGGGATGCTGGACCCGCTTTCCAGAAGGTGCTGCTCCCCACCAATAGACCGGAGGACCCAGGACTCTTTCTTAAAAAAAAAATAAAATAAATAATAATAATAATAATAAGAGTAATAAATTAATAAGAGTAATAGTAATAATAGTAATAATAAAATTGTCTTCTGTATTTTTTTGGTTTAAGGTTTTGTGAAATGTGACATCTCTTCTGCTATTTACTGATGACGTGGGCACCGATGTGTTTCTGATTTGTGTTTTGCAGAAAGGAAAGAGAAGGAAGAGTGTAGTGTTTGCAGATGAAGCTGGATGTGGGGAATTATTTCACGTGAGGATTTTTGACCAATATTCATGATATACTGATATTCAGTTTTTTTTTATCCTCTGGATTTCACACATTCTTTGTACAGTGGTAGTGAGAGCAACTTTTCATTCTTTTTCCCCTTCTGAGGGCAGCTTGATCAACACAGGCGACAATAGGTTTTTTCCTCAAGACGGACTGAACGTCCACTCAGTTGCGGAATCATCGCAGCCAGCGGTAGTTTTAACAAGTTCATAGGCCAACCAACGATGTTGCTTAACAGCTGCATCCCCTTTCATATGCCTCCAGGGAGCAATCGTGTTTCCTTTGGAAGTACAGAGTTGAGCTCAGGTAATTTAACCCTTTTTTTTCCCCAATAGGACATCCCCTTTCATATGCCTCCAGGGAGCAATCGTGTTTCCTTTAAGGTTACAAAGTAGTTTTACTTCACGCCTTCTGATGTTTACAGCTATTTTTTCTCCCTCCTGCTCCTTTGGGGTGCCTTGAGGTTCTCTTCCTGATCCTAAAACTGTGAAGGATAATCTCGGAGAAAGGGAAAAAAAGTGAATTGAGAGAAGATGGAGGAACAGGTACATCAGTCTTCTGAAACAGATCCCTCCTCCCCCTCCTCTTCTCCTCCCCTCCTGCCCTCCTGCCCTCCCGCCCGCCTGCCCTCATCTCCTCCTTCCTCCCCCTCGTCCCTGTTGGTGCAAAGTCTTCCCCTCTGTGCCCCCCTCCAAGCCTCAACCATATCAACTACCCCCCCCTCTCCTCCTGCCCCCCTCTCCTCCCCTCCACCCGCTCCTTTCCCCGCCCCTTCCTACGCTCCGTACTTGTAGATGGCCGGATATACTAACATCATTTTCGCTCGATATAGTGGATGTCCTGCCAATCAGGAGACCATCGCGGTGAGTTCGAAGGGATTTTTTTTGTTGCTTTTAGCCTCTTTTAGCCCAATTTTCTATGGGTTCAGGCTCGTTAAGAAAGAGCTTGCATTAACACGCTTTTGCTCAGTGCTGTCTGTCCACTTTATGCTGTGAAGCGCGCGGCATGCGTGGAGGGGGGCGTTGCCTATTGAGCAAAGGCAAGCCCATTTCTTCGCCTCTCCATTTTTTTTGCCTTTTTTTGATTGAGTGACCTCTTTTATGATCGAAGGATCCGTTCCGAAATTTGTTCAGTTTTTTTTTTTTTTTTTTTTTTTTTTTGTGTTATAAGGTTTTTAACTTCAGTGCTCATATCTGGGGAATAAGTTTCAATAAACTACTTGCTCCAAATTACCAGCTGGCATAAGGCCTTCTTGATACACTACTGAAACATTCTACATGCATTTGGACTCGTTTCTGTACCAGGTTCATTTGAACAGAGTCCTGCATTTTGAATGTATTGGGACTATTTTGAGGTTCAGATACATGTAGAGTGTTTTGCAGTGGAGCGATGCCTGTAGTTTGTGTTTCTAAAGATTGTGTATACGTTTCAGGTCTGGCGTGACCGAAGTATCGTTTTATATCAAATGACGACATTTATGTTGATGGATGAAATGCGGCCGAAATTGAAAATGAGGAATGTACCATTCTCCTGCTGCAGTGCGGTGGATTTCCTTCTTTGGAATCTTGCTCCATGGGCCACTGGCTATTCAGTTTCCTTTTTACTTTCCATGGCTATTCAATTTTTTTATTTCAGAAAAATGTACATATCCTCTCGCTGAATGCTTATTTCTTTTCCCAGCGCCTTTTTCGTAATCCCCTCCCCTCTTGTGTTTGGAGGGCTTCTGCTTGGTAAGGTTCTTTTGCTTTGCCATAAAAAAAAAAAGATGGGTAGACAGATCTTATTGCAGTGCACTATTCTTCTTCTTCTTCTTCTTCTTCTTCTTCTTTTTCTTTTTCTGCTGGTTTGAATGCTGTTTGCTTCAACAACAAACTTGCGATCGTAAATACCTTAATCTTGCTATGCGTTCCTTTTTCTTCTTCGAGCGTGACTATGTATGGAAGCATGCAGGCATGTGTATGTTGATTGGCAGGCAGATTGTATTGCATGTGCACTATTCTTCTTCTTCTTCTTCTTCTTCTTTCTTTCTTTTTCTGCTGGTTTGAATGCTGTTTGCTTCATCAATAAACTTGCGATCATAAAATACCTTAAGGCTTAATCTTGTTATCACAACTTATCAGTGTGTTCCTTTTCTTGTTCGAGCACGACCATGTATGGAAGCATGCAGGCATGTGTACAGTTTACGGTTGCACTGTTCGGCAGTATGTAGGTATGTTGCAATGTAAGCTTCTGACGCGTCTATCATGTATAGGCTGGCTGGCTGTATGTCTGTTCTTCCACCAGTACATGTCTGAGCCATTTTTTTCGAGTTGAGTCGTTGTATGCCTGCTGTGAGCTCTGTTGTTCGGTCCTGGCTTTGGCAGAGGCCATTGCTGAACCTTGTCGACAGTCTGTGAGGTGCCATCAGAACCCCAAAAGTTGCAGTGCATTTAGGGTGGCCGTGTCAGAACCATTTGCCTTGTCTGTGAAGCGTACTACCGTCTTCACCCGAATAGAACGCCCGGTAATTATCATCGTATCCGGCCTGAAAGTTGATATAATGACCGGGCGTTCTATTCCGGTGAAGACGGTAGTAGTGGTTTGAAGGGTGTGCCCCCTAGTGTAACTGTGCTCATCTGGTTCCACCTGAAATCGAAGTCGTGACCTGTTTATGAGCGGTTGCATGTGTGTGGCGGGCCGTGCCCCACAACTGCGAACAATTTTGTTTATTGTTGCTGTCATGATGCAGCCTAGAAATGATGTCATTGCTTTTTACTCTACTTCGCTTGAATGGAGCCATAATTGCAGGCCAAAAAAAAAAAAAACGGTTATTTTTAATATTTTGGGAGGTGGTTTACATTCCCGTTGGATGAAGACTTGGAGCTCTGTTAACAGAAACAGCTGGAGGCTTGCGATAGTATATTTCTTGGTGTTTTATTTTTGCCATGCACTCGCATGTTAAAAGCGACCAGGTGGGTGCTCTTTGTAATGCGAAGCCGCTATTTTATATGACAAAGAGGTCGTGTCTCTCTTAAAAGTTAAAACTCTTAAAACAAAAATAAAAAAATAGATGTGGAGGCCGAGGAGCTAACTGCTCGCACACATGAATGATTTCGATTTTCAAATTGAGTAGCTTCTAATAGGCCTAAAGGCCGTAAACATTATTCAATCATTTCAATGATTATTTATTAAATTATTATTGTGTAATCCGTTCAGCAGTTGGGTATGTACCAGTCCACTGCATGGACTGGGTAAATAATAAATATGTTTTTTTTTTTTTGTTTTGTTTTTTTTGTGGTGGGGTGGGGGTGGGTTTGATTTGTATTTTGCCACCATTGGGAGCCGAGTGCCAGTGGAAGTTTGTAGACATAAAAAAGGGAGAAAAAAATAAACCTCGCAGGCATGCATTATTTTTATTTTTTCGGGATGATTTCTGTTTTGGCACCATTGGATTATGTTGAAGTTGGCAGTCGAGTGCAAGTGGAAGTTTGTACGCTCTCTTCTTCTGCTTGGAACGCACCTGGTTCACAAAGGTGTCCAAATGCATGTAGAATGTTGACTTTTGGAGCAAGGCTTTGTTTCGCAGGACGTTGCATATACATTTTTTGTTCATTACACACGTCGAGCGAGAACGAACAGGCGGGGGAAAACATGTTTTGGACAAACGAATTCGAGCCGCTAAACGAATTCTAAGTCGAGCGAGAATGGACTTGCCCGGCCGGGCCAAAAAAATAAAAAAATAAATAATATTTTTAAATTTTATTTTTTATTTTAAATTTGGTGAAGAACTTCGATGTGACCCTTAGGCAAAAGTTGTTCAGTTTATTTTTCTGCATAAAATAGTTTTTTTTTCGGATTTTTTGGATTTTTTTTTTTTTTTTTTTTTTTTTTTTTGCTGGGACCTTCCCTGGTCCTTGCACGGGTTGGCCACCCGGGACCCGGGCGGCCCGGCTGGTAGCCTAGAGAAATCCGGAATTGTAGTATTACACTCGTCTGCTCCCAGTGGAGTTTGAACACGGGTCTGTAAACTTGAAAGCTAGGCCGAAGGATAATCTGATAACACAAATATTTTTATGACTTATAAGCTGTCTTGCTGTAAAAATAGTAGAGCAAAAATCCATACGTACAAGAAGAGTGTCCAATCTTTTCTCCATGAATAATAATAACAAACTCTTTCTTTGTCGAAATAAGTTTACGTTTTTTAAACTTTTTTATTTGTTTTGCTACTTTTTGAACAGGCAGATTACCATAAAATATTAAAAAATAGATATACGGGTCTGTATTTCAACAGGTCAACGGGTGTACCAACTGAGCTAGGCCCAGTCTGTGGAATGGTACATTTTTGATTCTCAACGTTGCCTGGGAAAGGTAGCGGTGGCTTAAGTTATGCTCACAAACTTGTTTGACTGAATCCAGGATGCAATTGCGGTCAGATTCATTCAGTAAGGGCTTTAGTTGCAGTCAGATACGTAGAGGAACGCCGTAGTTGTTGGCACACATTTCCAATAGGGGGGTTGTTGACGCTTAACTGCAGACACATGCGTCCAGGAAAGCCCTACCTTCTTTCCCCGAATATAACGCTCCATCTTCATGATGTATACACACCATGTTCCGGTTCCAATACAGTCATGATGATGGGGCATTATACTTTGATGAAGAAGCTGTGGATATGCTCTTAAGATTTAAGTAGCTGCTTGCCACTTCGAAGTCTAATGACTAACTTTGTTTGCTTCAGCTGAAGCAATCATGCACTCTGTTGCTCCATTAGAAATCCGTTCTCTTTTTTAGATCCTTGGGAAACAATCACGGCATACTCATACTAGGACTTTTCTACATGTATCAGTCCCAAATGCCAACAAAGTTGAATAATGACTTCATCCCAGCAGACTCCCCTTGTAACCACATGGAGGTCTCCTCCTCCTCCTCCTCCTCCTCCTCCTCCTCCCCCCCCCCCCCTCTCTCTCTCTCTCTCTCTCTCTCTCTCTCTCTCACACACACACACACACACACAAACACACACACACACACACACACACACGCACACACACACACATTCACATATTTAGCATCTCTCTCTCTCTCTCTCTCTCTCTCTCTCTCTCTCTCTCTCTCTCTTTGTGACACACACACACACACACATGCAATGGAGGTAAAGTTGCTTTGATTTTGGATCTACTAATCCGGGTGGGACAGGGGCTGTTGTGGTGCACATTTACAACACACACACACACACACACAAGTCTCTCTCTCTCTCTCTCTCTCTCTCTCTCTCTCTCTCTCCTTTTGTGAGAGAATCAGGACACCTTTTGAATGCCATCTGACAGATGGCAACAGGTACGCTTCTTGTTAGGTCTCCGAGAGCGGGCAGTTCTAGAAGATAACCTTCAAGTCAGACGGGGCAGTTCTAGAAGATAACCCTAAGTCAGTGCGGTTGCGCTCACTCTTTCATGACATCTGCATTGCTTCGGCATTACTACGTACTACGTAGTCAGTCCTCCATTATTTGTTATCTCGTAGTTACTTCTGAGTTGCCTCAGAGTAACTTGGTGTCACTAACTTGCGTGAATGGTCTAACTACTTCTGGGTAGTCTTCTCCTTCTGCCTTCCTTTTGAGGAAAAGGTCCCTCTCCAAGTGGCATGCCGGAGCGCAGTTGCAAGCGCAATTTCACAGTTGCCTCTGATGTTTTACCTCTCGGTTACATCTGCGTTCCGCTCCTTGAGTCATCCTTGAGTCTTCTGAGTTTTGCTTCTCAATTACATCGGCTGTTGCTCTTTGAGTCATTTGAGTTGCCTGAGTCTCAGCGAGTCAGTCTGTGAACCGATTACTACCAGATTACATTTTTCCTCTGTTCCCCTTGAATCATCTCTGAGTCGTCTGAGCGTCCCCCGCGTTAAAAACTTCCGCATTACATCTGTCTGAGTTGGTTGAATCCTGTGAATTGTTTGAGCCGCCGCTGAGTTACTTCCGTATTACATCTGTCCGAGTCGCTGGAGTCGTCTGAGGTGCTGGAGTCGTTGGACTCCTCTGAGGTGCCGTTGAAGTTGTCGGAGTCGGTTGCGCCTTCTGTGTTGCTTGCGTCTCCTGCGTCGATTCTCCACCGCTTGGGAGTTCCTTCATTGTTCCTTCTCTCTGAAACAGATAGATGCCATCTCCTCCCACCCTGTCGATCCGAAGGTCTTCATCGAGGTAAAGCGTTCTCCACTCCACTTGACGCTGAAGCATGGCTGGCAGCTCAATTTTGACCTGCAATAATTCCTGTCATCAACGCACAACATATCCGGCGGCCAAGGGGGGGGGGATGGGGGTTGGGGGGGGGGGGGGGGGGGGGGGGGGAAAGAAGAGGAGAGAAAACGTTCAAAAACAATGTTGATATCACGTGAGATCAGATTATGTATATTGTCGAATATCTCTAAAACTGGAAAAAAAAAGCGTGCACTTTGTGATACAGAGAAGATTAGCATGACAAACATGAAGAGCACAAGGTAATTATTCACTTTCCCCATTCTTCTTTTAACTCCCCCTTCCTGGTGGGTCTCATGTCCAAGGGTCGCCTTATTCATGGAGTTGAGTGTGAGCTGCCAGCATCCCCATGTGCCAGAATGGCCCCATGAGAAAGAGGCAGAGTGAAGAGGGGAGGGGGGGATGGGATAAACACAGAGAAGAGAGATGGAGAGAAGACGAAACAAAGAATGACAAAGGAGGGTACATAAGGGAAAGTTGGGAGTGTGGAGTGAGGATGGGGGCAAAGGAGAGGATAAGAAAAAGACTCAAGAATGAGTCTGTCCTTGACGACAGAGAGGACATACATTGTACGGATGAGGTGGAAGAACACATGGAAGACCTAGCTGAGCATTCTCAGTACAATAATTACCACGACGGCTGGCGTTGAGCATGCCCGTCATACACCCGCGACAAATGGCGTGTCGATTGCAGGCCAAAATAAAGGAAGAAAGTTCACCCCAAACGACCACGCATTCAGTATAGCGCCCATGGATGCAGAAACCGACATAGTGTCCGGATGCCGAGGGTCAGGAACGTAAGGACAGTCTTCTACACAAATGGATGCAGAAACCATGTCATTGTAGTGATTGTGACAGAGACGATACCGGCTACAGCCGAGTGTAACATTGTTTGTAGTTGTGCAATGGAGAAGGTTGCAGAGTGTCGGTACATTGTCCTGCTGCTGCACGGGGCAAGAGGAATGATCTTCGACATAAAGGAGACTGCAGACGGTTTGGCGTGGCAACAAAAAAGCAGCATCATTATGTAAGAACAATGCGTAGCGATCAGTCATGGCATGGACCATGATGGATGCCGTTGTCCCACAGCTCCCAGTGGTCAGATGCATGTACAATGACCATGTAATGGCCAGCTCCGTGCACAATGCAGGCAGAGATGTGGCATGAAGGATTTAACAACTCACTTGCTCGAGCATTGTGCAGTTCAAGTTGGCACTCCCTCATTGCTACTTGTGGGGCAGTCCCACAATAGTAAAGCCTCTTTCTCTGGTATAAAATTA
This sequence comes from Chara braunii, assembly GCA_003427395.1. Classification (NCBI taxonomy): domain Eukaryota; kingdom Viridiplantae; phylum Streptophyta; class Charophyceae; order Charales; family Characeae; genus Chara; species Chara braunii. Next base: position 926,339 of record BFEA01000280.1, on the reverse strand, counting down.
CTATAAATAGATAACTTTTTAATCGCTTGTAATTTTTGTGAAAATTCACCGGCCTTGTTTGTTTTTTTTCGAACCTTCGAAATATCAAACAACTATTGACAGTACCTCGTTTGAAAAGCTTTTGAAGCTTCGAGACGCGATAGTCGAAGAAGAATTTGAACGGATGTAGGCGGGGAACATCAGCAACGATTCAGAATCAAGCGGAAGTGAAATTGCAAGGACATCTAGCGGTGTATAACAAGGACGGTGGAGAATGTGAAGACAAATATTAGTTGCAGTCAGACGACAAAGATTGGCGGGGAGCTCAGCCTGAGGCTGGTGTGCTGGTTGCTAGCCAAAGATTTGCAAATCACCCAGGTGGGTGTTGAAAGCCCAAAATGTCTTGGGCTGTTTACGGGTCAGTCATTTGCAGATCACCCATCTAGTCTGCGTGTGGTGGGGCATAAATTTGCGGTTCATCCAAACGGTGTTGGTCAGCTATTTGCAGATCCCTCATGTGGTCTACACTTCGTGGGGTTCACTCCAATACGAGCAAATCATGTTCCAATCCCTCGACGTTTGGGGCTGCATCCTAAGTAGGGATTGTCCGCGGAATTGGGAGTGTACCCTGGGCAGGGACCACATCCTTTCGTACAGGTGACTTGTGAATATCTAACGCTGAAGGGCATAAAACATGGCGCCATGGCTGCCAGCACGCAGCTGGACTGTCTGCTTGAGGCATAGGAGCGGATATTGTCAATTGGAACAAAGGAAATGCAACAACCTGTGGAGCTGGCACAAAGAGAATTGGGGCAGATAAAAAAAACAGGCTGCCGATCCCCAGATAGGTGACGATGCGGCGCACGCCGTTGACGATACAAACGATAAGAGTAGTGGTGTTGCAAACTGAAGCTGAACATGTCTCTGACATCGAAGATGGAACAATGGGAACAATGGGAACAATGGGAACAATGGGAACCGGACAGTCTGTTTGCAAGCGAGACCATGGAGGGAGGATATGGCGGTGGTGTACACCGACAAGACCCCTGAGGATGACTGGTTAGCGGACCGGCCGAAACTACTGTCTTCACCCGAATACAACGTACGGTCATTATAGCTGTATTTGATGCAACTTTGAGTCTAGATGTGGCAATAATGACGGTACGTTGTATTCGGGTGAAGACAGTAGTCGGGTCAATACCGCCATGCACTCAATGTTCACATTTTTAACGTCGCGTTCGGGAGTTTTTGACGACATCTTCCGTATTATCTTCTTTTCCCACTCTCTCCTCTCTTTCTCTCCCTCTGCTCGACTTTCCTCCACCCTGTTGTCATCTACGACTTGTCCTTCCCCGAACGCGACGTTTCCCATCTATTTAGGTCAAAATGACTGAGTCATCTCGTAAGGTTGTTCCTCTACTCCCTCCCTCTGCTACTGTATCCCAATCATCTGGATATCTGTCGCATGGTTCTACGCTGTTCGATGATTGCAATTTGACTGAAGTAGTGGCACTACTACAAGCACAGAAAGAGATGGGATGGGGGTGGATTGGGCAAGATTTCGAAACAAATGATGTGAGTGTGATGTTCTTCGCATGCATACTTTAAAACACCACTACCTCCAAGCCTCTTTTCGCGGCGTGGTTTTCCTCTACATGCCAAAAACGAAATGAACTGTAGAAAATAGGGTTTAGGGATTAGGGGACACAGAGGGGAATAGGGTCTAGGGTTTAGGGGACACAAAGTGTAAGCGGTAGAAAATAGGGAAGGTTTAGGGATGCAAGAAGGGCAGTTAGTCAGGAAATAAACAGATACGACGAAACGTTGCAGAAAACCAGGATTTCGGGTAGAAAGAGGGAGGAAGATTTGCTAAGCTGCTTTCTTGCAAGTCAACAAACACATGGCAGGCACCATGGGAACCTGAGAGGAAAAGACTTAGCAAACAGGAATACCGGAAGTAGACAGGCTAACTTATGCAGGGGGGAGGGGTGGTACATCCTTCCGCAGGGAAGTAATCAATGCTGCCCACTCGGGCTTCCCACCCATAATGGGGAGGACCGGGAGTGAGTATTTCTTGTATTCAATTCTGATTTGCCGGGGGAATAGGAACCGGACTGTTGCTCCCCAGAATGGCAGGAGCCAGCACCAAGGAGTT
>BFEA01000280.1:895265-906172 GCA_003427395.1 Chara braunii | reverse complement strand
AGAGAGAGAGAGAGAGAGAGAGAGAGAGAGAGAGAGAGAGAGAGAAGCATGTAGCACTCTCCAATCTCAACCCACACCTTCACGGCGCTAAGACAACGAACCAAAAGTGATCCTACAGAGACATGCCCCCTGCAACTCACGCGAAAAAAAAAGTCGTCCTGCAATTTGGCTATGGGGGACCAAGATGAAGCAGACATGGGCGAAGGTTTGGCTATGGCAGTTCTGTGGAAAATCTCGGATTAGGGTCAGGCTTATGCACAATCATGGTTTGAGAAAACAAGTGGGTGGGTAGGTGGGTCTGCTGATACAGGCCTCCATGGGGACAACCTCCTTGACCATTTTACACCCCTATTAGTCTGGAAAAGACCCCTCTACACCTATAGAAATAGGGGTGTTGAGCCCCTGGGACGGGCAATTCGAGGATCCAAAACCCAGTTTAACCGGACGGCTTGCATACCATTGTCAGTACACAGCCTTGCATTGTACAAAGGTCCACAACCCCAGGGTCTAACCCCTTGGCTATAAAGTGGGACTTGAGTGGGACTCAGTTGGTTCATGGGAATGTACCACTGTACTAAGGTATGGCCCAGGGGTCCATAGTCCCACTGGATGGACCCCTGGACAAAGTCCCACTGTATGGCCCATACAGTGGCACATGCCCATGAACCATCAGAGTGCCAATCGAGACACCATCGCTGCCCGTCACAGTCGCTGTAGTATCGTAGTCCTCGATGCACCTGGTGGGGATCTGAGCCCTTGACATGCCTGGGGAGAATCTGAGCCCTTGATGGGTCAACTGGGGCTAAGGAGAGAGATCACTCAGATCAGAGGGTTAATCCACCAGTACACCACACATCGGCCCGCGGGTGTCAGCACGAAACCCGCACCACTTCGGACGCCGCCGAATTTTTTTTTCAACGGGGCCCCACGCCGCGCGGCCCCTCCGAGTTTTGTTTGTGGCAACAAAAACTTTCTGCAAGGCTGGGGCCGTGTACTTGCGGTTTAAACCACCAGTTCACGACAGCTTAAGTTGACAGAGCTACTTTCCAAGGCTCCCAAGCCTCCTTTAAGCGGTATAACCAGTCATTCTGGAGGAGCTGTGGATTTAGCTATTTTTAGTCTTCATTTATCGGGTGTTTCCTCAATATTAGGTGCTATCAATTTCATTACGACTATTTTTAACATGCGTGGCCCAGGAATGACCATGCATAAATTACCTCTATTTGTTTGGTCTGTGCTAATTACAGCTTTTCTGCTTTTATTGTCACTTCCAGTATTAGCAGGTGCTATTACTATGCTATTAACTGATAGAAATTTTAATACCACTTTTTTGAATTCACAGAGACCTTCCATGTTGACTACCTGCCCAGGCCCCAAGGGTCATGGCTGTATCACGTAAACCAGTAAGAGCCTGACTTAGCTTCAGACAAACTGGCGCTTTAACTCCAAAAAGAGAAAAAGAGGGGGAGGGCTCATAGACCAAAACAAAGAATGAAAGTGGTGGGATGGATGGAACCTCACCAGGCAGGAAGAATCAGAAGCACAGGGCCCGCGATTGCCCATCGCTCCGCATACCCGAAGAGTGCCGATACTTCAGAGGCTGCAAGCTACAGATCAAACAAATGCCAGAACATCAATAGCCTAACAAATTTCCCGCATACAGATCAAACAAATGCAGGGTTAGAAAAGAGCCTAACAATTATAGATAAACTCGTACTCTGAAAGAGATGTTAGGCTATTAGACTATTAGCCTATTAAGCCTATTAACGCACCAGTCCTTTTAAAAGTCACAGCTGCAAGTGCGCTGCGACCTGCTGGGATGAACAGGTCTGCTGGGCCCTGCTCAAAATCACTCCATAGATAAGTAATAATAAGATAGTGGCATTTCTGAGAACAATTTCTGGAAAGAGGGCTGAAAAATCATTGTCAAACATCTCTAGGAATACCTCAGGATAAACACCCATCCAAACAACTGGCTCACTGAGCTACATTCATGCAAGTGGAGATGTCGCAGCACTGTAGCAATGGCTGGCCGCATGCATGCCGCAACTTCCAGAAGTACTCGTGGTTTAAATAATAAATTATTATATTAAACCACCAGTTGCCCCAAGCCCCGTTTTCTTTATGTGCTTCTTTGCCCAGCCCTAAGAAATATGCACTGCCGTGGCGAGGAGTTAGCCGCCGTCAGCCACTCCGGGCCTTACTGCAGCTCCGTGTGTTTTTTTCCCTTTTCTTTTCCTAAAATATGTCGAAGTTCAAACACTTTTACAAAGCCATTTTTCCAGAGCTGTTTTGTCGAGATTGTATCATCTGATTAGACTTAAGAGTTGTGCACATACATAAACTCATTCATGACGATAGATCTGCATCTACAAATGTTTAACACCAAAGCCAACAATCATGTCCGTTGGAAATGGGTTTATCGCCGAACTTCAGCCCAGGAATGGAATATTTACCAGGTCTGCCGGGCTGAGGAGTGTTGCTAACCGGAGCTGGGCAGGTAAGCTGTGAGAACCTCCGGTCTCACTTCGATTGTCGATTTGTCATTGATGAGCTTTTGTCCGTCCAACTCTCCAGTATCAAGCTCTATCCCTGCAATGGATAAATAAATTAATTCTATCTACCGACAAACCATGGCAGGTTTTGGCCTTGGAACAGACTCAAAGGCTCACCCCTTTATAAGATGAGGACATACATCCTCTCGCATGTTTAGAAGACCGTTTTTGGTCCATCCCCAGAGCACAGGTCCAACCCACGGATGAAGGGGAACTGGGAAGCACCATTAGTGATCTTATTATTGACAATCTGTGGGTATTTTTAGTGAAAAAACATGGTGGCAACTACCATTACCCAAACAACCTTTCCCTGCTCAATATGAGGAGGTATTTTGCCAGCCACTCTTTGGTAATCGATAAGTAACTGACTCACAAGGATGCATCTCCAACAACTCCGCCTAGCCTTAGTCCCATTGGGCCAAAGTAGACTTTTCAACCATTTTTGCTTGTGCAAAAGGAGAATCATGAGAATTAAGGACTTATGGGATCCAAGTACGGGAAAATTGGAAGACAACTGATCGGTTAAACCATACCCTTAGGTATGCTCACCATCTTGATTTACGCTTAGACCAGCTCAATTTTTCTATACCCTTGGACTGGTGGAGGATGCTGCGAAAAGGGGTGAAGATTAAGGAGGCAGATTGGGTGGTGGGGTTTTGGCCAAATGGGCAAAAAGTGGTTGGCCTTGAATGAGGGTACGCCAAGCCACTCTAGGGATTACATTATCTTGTTAAGAGTTCCCTATCCAAAAAAAGGTTGTAACTTGTCGTTGAAGAGTTTTTGTTCTTGCTTTACTCATAGCCCAAAGTGCAGATTTGTACCAAATAGAAGCTACGATAACACTGTTAATAACAAGGGTTCACCCAAGAAGGGAGGTGCGTTGACTCTTCCATTGGCTCATATTTTCTACCGTTGGTTTGGAAATTCATTTATTGTGGAAGTTAGGTTTTCCCGAAGGATGTTAGTGAAACTCCTAAAATACGCATTGAGGTGTTTAATGACAACCAGCCTATTCTAGGATGCTTTGGGGGTCGATCACCATTCCAATGGATCAACCATCCTTAGGTCTTATTGCCCCAATTGACCACCATATTAGAAACTCGGGTAAATTTGTCCATTAAATTTTGGATCTCCTCCATGTTGGCCACTGATGCTTCCAACATGATCCTGAGATCATCAGTAACCATTGAGTTAACCGGAATACCTGATATCCTCGACCGCTTGAGATTACGATTAGTTATGAGATTAGCCCCTAGGGCTTCCATTATGATCACGAAACAAAAGAGCATTTGGGGATCTCTTTGTCTCACCGACCTTTGCAGTCTAATTCCAGGTGAGAGAAGTACATTAATCTGAACTCTTGTTGTGGCATTGGCGTGAGGGATCTTCACCCATTTGTGTAGGTTAGGTTCAAAATTCATCTTTGCAAGACAAACATCTACAACTTGTCAATGCACATGATCGTAGACTTTTTCAAAATCAATGAAAATAAAGTTGCATTTTGCTTAGATTGGCGGGAAAGTTTAACCATCTCATTATTAATTATAAGGATATTATCCTGAATGTGCCTACCCTTGATAAAGTCGGTTTGCAAAAGGTAAATGATGTATGCCATCACGGGAATCATACGATTGGCCAAGGTTTTGGCCAACAATTTGTAAACCATTGAAAGTAAGGTTATTGCTATGTAAATCCTAATGTTGATTTTATCCCCCTTCTTATATAAGAAAGTTCGCATACCCTGCCCGACTAACTCCCCCACTTGTCCTGATTCGTAGATTGCATCAAAGAATTTTATCACGTCTGATGAAAAGATCGACCGCATGATTTCCCAAAATTATTTAGGAAGCCCATAAATGTCAAGGGTTTTATCTTCCTTCATCTATAATAAAAGACGTCCATATTTCTTCCTGAGCCAATGGGTGTTTCAGGTGTTCCCTTTTCTCTAGAGCAAGTCTTTGGGACAAGGGAGCAAGAAACTTTTTTATTGCGATATCATCTTCATGTTCATTCCCAAGACTTTTGAGTAAAGTGAAAAGTCTTTTGTAAAAGTCATAAGCAACGTTAAAGCTACCTAAAGAGGTAAAAAAAATGTTGAGGTTATGCTATTTGTGTTTTACTCTTTATTGGAGCTGTAGGAAAATCCGCACAAATAGGACTCCATACTTGGTTACCGGACGCTATGGAGGGCCCTACCCCAGTATCAGCTCTGATTCATGCAGCTACTATGGTAACAGCAGGTGTTTTCATGATGGCAAGGTGTTCTCCCTTATTTGAATACGCACCCAAGGCTCCAGCAGGGTCCTGCAAACCCTCAATGGTCGTACGTTGAGATCTAGCACGAGCTAATGCAAAAAAGTACACGTTCATTTGTCCCTCAGTCAAGAATTTCAATAATTTGTCTCTGATTAGATGTCTTTGTCAACGATAATGCGAAAAGGATAAAACTTGGTTCTTGAGACCTTGCATATCGACCGGGTTAAACTGATCTGGTGGTTGATCATCAAGTCCGTAATTTAAGATTTGTTCTTGAATATTTAGTTCCTGAATATAACGATTTGTTGCTTCATTACATTTTTTGGCTATGAAAGTCAAACCATTATTGAACCATGCCATGTTGGAATCATGTTTATCTTTAGTAGTGTGCCAATAATCACATACATCCTCTGTATACTGTCTGAACCATTTTTCATAAAGCAAAGAGGTATTTAGTTTTCAAAAAAAAATCCCCTTATCAAGCTTATCTGTTTGTTTTTTTTAAGGTCACGCACATCTTGTGATTTGCCCCTGGTCACGGACTCTGGGGAAAGAGAGTGTCCCATAGCATAGCTCGATCTAAGTCTTGGGACATTATTAAATATATTCGGGATATAGGTTATAGTGGGGTACTATTATTACGAATGCATATGGAGTATTATGAACAATCTTTCTTGGGGAATATTCGTTAATATGGGTCAAATTGTTGCTCACCTTCGCAAAGTCTATGGATGATTTTTTCATCTTCTTTTATATAGGTTGGACAAGGGGAAGGTATCTTCCAACGGCCCATCCATATGTCAGGGATCACATTGAAATCCCCTTCCATAGTGACAGGGAATACATTTGGGATTCGGACTCTGATTTCTTGAAAAAAATAAACTTTTACGTCATTAGGCTCATATATGTTAATAACACATACTACCTCTAGTTCTACCATAACCAAGGCAGAGATTCATCCACCTTGCTTCTTATCTGTCGTCCATTGGATGATTTTTGGTGGTACCCAAATATCCACCCCTCTTGAAACACTATGTGGTGCTAGTGAGGATATTTTAAAAACAGGTCATGCCAAATTGTGCGCTATACTGTGGATGGGGGAATTGGTAAGGTGTGTTTCTTGTATGCAGATAAGATCTGGCCACGTGCGGGCACCACCCCCTCAAGTTGTTTTATCACTGCTTTTCTTTTTCCCCCATATGTTGAAGTGAGCCCATTTACATTGAGGGATCGCAATCCAAGTCCGTCATTCTGGTGCCACGGTGCCAAGAGGGGGGGTTCCCATAATATGTCTGCAATGCCTCCATTGCGATGTATATGGACACACTAAATTGACCTACTTCCTCTCTATTCCCCAACCCTCTTCTAAAGTCGCACCCAATCACCTGTAATATCGAGCACAAAAAGGATAACACAACTGCCACTGACCGGACTGGGTTTGCCTTAAGTTTGAGATACTGCAAATCTAGTAGGACAGTGCGACAAAACCATTTGAGGCTAGCCTCTTTCTTGTCCTCAAACCGCAAAAAGGTATCTCGTTTTGTTATTTGCGTCTGATCTCCTACTTCTGTGAGGGTCACCTGAGGTCCAGGATCGTAGTACTACTAGAGAAAGTCATGTAGATCTCTCTTAAAGGTCCGGTCATTGACACTCTGGTATTCCACATATGTGGTCCCTCCTTTCAAGGTCACCCCGCCATATTGATGTGTCTCATCGGGGACAACCCTATTTCTTACTTCCCGCTTCTCTTCCTGACTAGAATAACCAAGCTACCTTTCGAAATGTGCGACCTGTTGGCTTGACCCTTTTCTATGATATGTCTTAACTAATGTATTTTACCTACTTGTGAAACCAGCGTGGACAAGGAGACTAACTTTCTTGAATAGTTTTCTGTTATTGTGGCAGCTGTTGTGTAGGCTGAGGCAAATGCAGTTGTTGTTGCCGGTTGACATCCCAAAGCCAATAGTTTGGTTGAGGAGATCAACAAGACTGTTACCCAATTTCTTCGGGCTATAATTGTGCCCGATTAGAACGCGTGGGATGAAGAATTGTACAGATTGGAGAGGTTGTACAACAACTCTATTCACTCCGTCATGGGAAGGACACCGAATCGCTTGCATGACAGTTGGCAGATTCACCATCCCCTATATCCTTCTTGTTCCCTTATCAGAATCGTGGTCTGAAACCTGGCATACCTGGCTACAGTGTCAAGCACAATCGCTTGCTCAAAGTTACTATCGCAACAATGACCAAACGACAACATGCCATTATTAAATTTGGCAATAAAAAACGCAGACCTGCAACTTTCACAGTAGGAAGTTATGTCTTGGTCAAGATGTCTGAGTTTTCAGAAGAAGAGGGAGGGTCACATAAACTTCTTCCTCTCTACTATCGTCCTTGGAAGGTTCTGAAGGTGGTGGGAAATGATTCATTTGGTCCTTCCTATGTCATTGACGTGCCTCCTCATTTGCGCATATGCCCAGTCTTTCACGCGTTAAAATTGTTTCAGTATCTTGCTCAGGTTTCTTTTAATTATCGAGAGTCTATGATCACTCGTGCTATCAATGGTGGTCACGAGATTGATAGAATTGTAGATCACAAGCGGAATGGACATAAAAGACAATACCAAGTTCACTTTGTGTATCACCGGCTAGATGAGCTATATTGGATCTCAAAGAAGGTATTACTGAAAAACGCCCCTCGAGTTGTCAAAGCATATAAATGAAAGATAGTTTCAATGCTGAGCCCGCATTTCATACGAAACTCAAGAAGGTACTACTGAAAAACACCCCTCAAGTTGTCAAAGCATATAAACGAACGATAGTTTCCAATGCTTAGCCCGCATTGTTTACGAAACTCACTCCCACGGAGAATACAGCAGCTCTCTTTGCGGCTTTTGCTTATGATGCATTTTGCAAGAACTCAAAATGAGTTAATCCGTCCAAAGGGGGGGTAGTGTAAGGGCCTGCAAAAACAAAGACTGAGAACACTGCTTATTTCTGAGTTTTGCCGCTGGAATGAGTGCTTTGCTGAGATTCCCGTTTTTTGCTGAGTTGTTGAGTCCATGTGTGTGTGTGCTTGCTGGTCCGTATGTTTGAGTGTACGTCTGACTGAGTGTGTGTGTGACCCGCCAAGGGTACTTGTGTGTTTGGGAGGCCCTCATGCCGGTACTTACCTGTGGCCGTGACTGTGACGGGGAAAAATACTCGAAAGTGGCCGAAGAGGTAGCTTAGGGCACACTCAAGTAGCAGTAGGTAGGTCCCGGTAGCCTACGTGACACCCGCAGCCTAGCCCGCGGGTCTTTGGGATTGTGGGGTTTGCAACACCCTGCAACCCTCTTTTTTTCTGAATCTGACTTCATTTACGATTTTTTAAAAATGAAAGACGAGAATCGGTTAAAAAAATAATAAATTAAAATTTTAAAAAAGCAGGATTTTTTTTTTCACGAGTGATATGGAGTTAGAATCCTCCTAAAAAGAAAAACAGGTTTTTTCTTCTTCTTCTTCTTCTTCTTCTTCTTCTTCCCTGTTTTTTCCCTTCTTCTTCTTCTACTACTACTACTACTTCGCCGTTTTTTCCCTTCTTCTTCTTCTTCTTCTTCTTCTTTGCTTCTTCATCTTCTTCTTTTTTTTGTTCTTCTTTGTTCTTCTTTTTGTTCTTTGCTGTTTCTTTTTTTTGTCTTCTTCTTCTTCTTCTTCTTCTTCTTCTTCTTCTTCTTTGCTGTTTTTTCTTCTTTTTTTTCTTCTTTTTTTTCTTCTTCTTCTCCCTTGCTCTATTTTTTTTCCCCTTCATTTACTTCTTCTGCATTTTCTTCTTCTTTTTGTTCATTGCTTCTTCATCTTGTTCTTCTTTTTGTTCTTTGCTGTCTCATTTTCTTCTTCTTCTTCTTCTTCGGGCAATCGGCATCAGTGGTCAGACAGACAGACAGACAGACAGACACACACACAGAGAGAGAGAGAGAGAGAGAGAGAGAGAGAGAGAGAGAGAGAGAGCAGAGTGCCACGTGGCACGTAGCAGGGAAACAAGGGGTGGGCGGTTGACCACGCACAGTATGTCAAGGCTATTAATCTTAGAGAGAGAACCACTGGCTTTGGCAAATCGCCAGCGCTACACTTCATTCTTTTTTGGTTGGCGCTGCCAGCATTCGTGGTCCAGTAGCCCCGACGCTCTGAGTTTTTTGTAGGCGACACACCGCTTTTTCTCCAAGTCAGATTCCGTGTAGCAGTGTACTGGCGGTTTAAACCGCCAGTATATTTCCCAGGTATATTGTGCTGATGCAGCCCGTTTTCCTTTCGGGGGATTTCCTCGAATGCCCTCAATCGTTCATTTTCCTGTGTTTTCTTTCACGTCGTAACCTTCGGAATCAGTGGCATGTGGAAATATGCACGGCATAAACCAAGAAGACAGCCTGCAAGACCATTTGCCGCTTTTCCTTGGGCTCACAGGCTTCCTCCCCGTTGCCCTTGCCCGACCCCCAAAGGACACAGCGCTCCTGACCGCAACTCTGAAAAAATAGCTGGGCCCCAATGCTCTACCGGGTTTAAACCATGTTTAAACCACCAGTACTTGCGCTATCGGGTTTAAACCTAGGCTAACAGCCGGGCCGTCTGGGTCCCGGGTGTCCAGCCCGTGCAAGGACCAAGGATTGCCCCAGGAAAAAAAAAAAAAAAAAAAAAAAAAAATCCGAAAGAAAACATTATGTTATGTAGAAAAAGTTGAAAAACAAACTCAACAAAATTTTGCTTCATGGTCCCATCGAAACTTTCTTTACCAAATTTAGAACACCTTTTGCCTCAGGTGCAATGGGCATGCGAGACTACTAATCATTTGCGGTACACCTGCCCCTTTTCACTTTGGAAATGGTGGGAAAAACACTGGAAGCGAATTTCTAAGGACGTTTTTCGGTGGGATGAAAACTGGGTTATAAAAAGCATCCTACCAATACGCTTGTCTGCAGTTGCTGGTTGGGGATATATTGCACAGGTGACCAGAGGGATCATCTTCGGAGTCCTGCGGACTAACCGTAATGAACAAGTCTTTCGAGACTCTCATTTGTCCTTCAAGCACCTCTCCAACACGGTGAAGGCCGAAATTAGGCACACAATTACCGCCGACTGGAGAAGACGATATACGGGCAAACATAACCCCAAGACAGCTGGCTGGTTCTTTCGTACCTCGGGACTATAAACGCACAGATGGTGCTCTCAAAACCGAATGGCGCATTTCAGTTTCCATCTTTGTTACTGAAAGATTGGAATCGAGGCGTGTTTCTTTTTGTCTCCTCCTTAGTGTTTGAATGCGGGCTTAGCTCTGGCTTAAGCTAGTAGCAATATTGTTTTCCGGGCTTTTTTTTTTAACTTTTTGTAGCTTGGGGTAGATGGATCTTCATATCTTTCTTTGGGCCACGTTGTGATAGTTTTGAATTGGGAACCGTAACCCTTTTTGGTTTTCTGACTGTCCTTTTTGATAGTTAGTGGATAGGTGTTTCGGGACATAAGTTGTGCTTGGACATGGGATACCTATAAAGCTAAACCGGCTGAGGCTGCCCGGATAACTCCAGGTTGAATTGTGAGGCCCCCGGCCTCATTTCAAGTGCTGTTTGTAATTAAATATATATATATGTGGACGCGTTCGGCCGTTCGGCCGAACGCGGACCCAAAAAAAAAAAAAAAAAAAAAAAAAGTCATCAAAAAATCTGAAAAATAGATATGTTATGGAGAAAAATAAATTAAACAAGCTTTGCCTGAGCATTACATCCGAATTCCTTACCATATTTGAAATAAAAATAAAATACGAAAAACAAATACTAATAATAAAAATAAATAAAAATAAAAAGAGAATTAAATTTAGTGAGTGCGCGCTCATGTTTTCAACACCGCCATCCTCAGCGATTTTTCTTTTTTTTTGGCATAGCTAAATGCCCTGAAACTTTACAGATGTGTGCTTCACATAATACAAAACCCACTAAAAAAGTTTCAAAAAATAATTAAATTGTTTAGACCCCGACCTAAAGTGAAAACAAAAAGTAAAAAGTGAAAAAATACGTAGGCAAGCACGTTTTGACACCGCCATCTTTGGCGATTTTTAATTCTTATT
>BFEA01000280.1:871095-895061 GCA_003427395.1 Chara braunii | reverse complement strand
TACGAACGGAGGTCTGCCCGGGGACCTCCGTACGTACGGGCTTGTGACCCTGTATATATATATACCGTCACAAACATAACTTCCCGGTAAACCGTAGGCAGAGAGAGAGAAGAGGACAACAAACGAGGGGCTGTGACAAACTGTTTCGTCGGAGTATATATATATATATATATATATATATATATATATATATATATATATATATATATATTCTGATTTTAAAAAAAAACAAATCACTATCTACTATCTAAATAGTTTTTGTTTTATTGTTGTTATTATTTTTCTTGGAAAGATCGCGACCAAATCTACCAGATCCTAGCTTTCCCAGGGCGCCCGGCAGGGTAGGGACCACGCCCGGGGTACCCCAGGCACGCTAAAAACCCACTGAGATTTATTTTATTTTATTTTTTTCGCTGCTGGACCTCGCTGCGCCTTGGGAGTAGGGCCCAAATCCGACCTCTTTTTTTATTTTTATGCATGTCGAATTCTGTGTGTTGGGGGGGGGGGGAGAGCGTGCAGGAGGGGGCTGGATTATGGACTGTCCATTTACAGGGTGGGGGATGCATCAGCTGCTGTGTCCCACCTGTGCTGGAGTGCCAAGTCAGACGGAGGATGAAGGAGCGCCAAGACACAGGGAGAACGGAGAAGCGGCACGTCGAAGGAGGAAGAGAGGACGGATGAGCGCCACATCAGAGTGAGGGAGGAGGGAGAAGGGAGGAAGGAGGGCAGCGAGGTGATGGAGAGGGCACGAGGAGAGAGGAGCGCCACATCAGAGGAAGGTGGAGAGAGGCAAAGAAAAAGAAGAAAAAGAAGAGAAACAGAAAGAGAAAAAACAGAAGAAAGAAGAAGAAGAAGAATAAACGAAGGAGAAGCTCAGGACTAAATTTTGTATCCTGGATCAGTGCGCGCCGTCGATCGCTGGAGATCGACGGCCAAAATCCAAGAAAAAAAAAAACCTACAAAACAGGGCATACTGGACCCCTAAAAAAAATGCGCCTACCGCCAAAATGGAAGTTGGCACGTTCGGAATAGGGTGGCAGCGCAAAAAAAAAATTGGCGGCTTTTTCTGCCTCGGTGCGATAGGCGCCCGGGTGCCTGCTCGGGGGGGTCCCCCGGCCGGGCACCCCAGGCGCCATTCCAGGACATGGTGGGGTACCCCGGGCGCCCGGGGGAGGAAAGCTAGACCAGATCCCAAAATTTTAGATTTTTCTGTTGATTATTCATGGCATAAAAAATCGTCAAAGTCTGTGCTTGGAAAGTGGGTGACTGGACACGCTGGTCCCCTGTCAGTGGGCGCCCCCCACCAAATGCGGCCCTAGCTAGCTCGCCGTAATGCTCATTTTCGGCCGGCAGGGGTACTGGTAGGCCGCAGAGTACCTTACAGGAGGCTCTTTGGCAATCCGCTGCCACAGCACAACTATGTCCCTACGTGCCTGTCACCATCTACCTCACTACGGTCTTCATCCGGATAGAACAACCGGTCATTATAGCTATTTTCGGCACAACTTCGAATCAGGATACAGCAATAACAACTGGATGTTCTATTCGTGCGCATAGAGTAGCTACAAAACTGGTCCTTTTCTGTAGACTAGCCACAGATTCTTCTTCTTTTTTCCCCTTTTTCTGGAAGGATACCAAGGAGCATAACCAGACCCCTACCGTTTGTGTGAATATGCTCCGCCAGACATGACGAGCACTTTGTGCGAAGAGAGTAGCTACAAAACTGGTCCTTTTCTGTAGACTAGCCACAGGTTCTTCTTCTTTTTCCCCCTTTTTTTTCTGGGAGGATAACAAGGAGCGTAACCAGACCCCTACGGTTCGTTGCGAGTATGCTCTGCCAGACACGAAAAGCACTATACAATTTCCCTGTTGACGTGTGCTATTGACACGAAGGGCCCTCAACAGGCTATTGACAAAAAACTGGTCCCGCTGTTGAGACCTGTGCTATAAGCAAGTGACTATATAATCATCCAGAGGAATCGTTCATGCCATTTGCAGATAGTTTGGGTTTATGAAGGGCCCAGGGCAGCCTTCCGTTCTATTCAGGTGAAGACGGTAGAGGCAGAAAAAACAAAGGGCCCTCCACAGGCACCTCTGCATATTTTGCAAAATTAAGCCAGCCAACAGCTGGGCTTGAATTGCATTTCTACAAATTCTCAGATGATTTCGGTCATATTTTTCTTCTTTTCTTTCCCTTTTATTTTGTTCGACCCTTTCTCAGTTTATGCATGCCATGCTTGCGCAGGGCTGATGCTAATCTACTTCTCTGTGTCGTAAAACTTTTAACGTATATGTCATAAAGGACAAAATTTTGGACCATTTGTTCGCTTACGCATGCCATCCAAGGACATTTCCTCTTTTTTATCGTTCCAATTATTGTCCCAAGGGACGTCTCCTATCTTTTCCTCATGCTGGATCTGGGCTGATTATCTCATCCCTGAGATGCAGACACTACACCCGCTGGCTGATTGTCTCATCCCTGAGATGCAGACACAATACTCGGTCAGTGCACAAGCACATCCTGAGTAGTGTGCTCTAGCATGGTGCCTCGCTACCTTCTTCCCCCGAATACAACGTATGGTCATTATAGCCGTATTTGAAATGAGCAATACCACAAATACAGCTATAATGACGGTACGTTGTATTCGAGGGAGGAAGAAAGGAGGGCAATTTCCATCCTGGTTATAGGTACATTTCAGCAGGGGTTGTGTATTTCCTGATCAGCAGCACGGGCGTAAAAAAATGCCAAAGTGCTTATATTCTTCGCCTACCTTCACCCGAATACAACATACGATCAGTATAGCTGTATTTAGGGTACGTTTAAGCGTACGTCATATTCCGGTGAAGAAGGTCGTACCCTCATCAGCGGAGAAGCTTAATCAATAGCGGCGCGGGTAAGACGATACCCGTCTTCCAATATCACGTTCTAAACCCAAAGCCCTGGTCACCCATGACCTCCTTAATCACAGACGCTCGCATACACTAACAAATGCTTGAGAGCTCTCATGCACCATACAGGCAAACACCCAATTGGTCAGCTAGCAGCCCTGCTTTTCTGTTCCGTATTGTTCTTCAGCCCTGCTTGCTGAGATGAGACCGACGTACTCGTCGACATAGACAGCAGGAAAGGATGCAGTGCTCACGTTAGGACTCCACAATCCATTTGGACGTCACCGTGACTAGGTTCATTTGTTATACCCCTGAACTTGCAGGCGGCATTACGGGTTTTGAGCACAGCACAATATTAATGAGACGAGTTAGCAGCACCATTCACGGTTCTAAAAGTCATCAAAACTGGATGACTGTTCAGCCACGTCAGCACGTTGCTCGTCTCTTCGAACCCACGTCCTTGCGATCAAAAGAAGAGCGATGATAAACACAATCTCTCTCTCTCTCTCTCTCTCTCTCTCTCTCTCTCTCTCTCTCTCAATGTGCGGTTCCGCCTTTCTTACATAAACCTTGTTATTTTTTTGTTCACCCAGGGAGAGATGATAAACACCCAACCTTGTTAATTTTTTATTCCCCCAGGAGAGATGATAAACAACCAATCTACAACCAATCTCTCTCTCTCTCTCTCTCTCAATGTGCGATTCCGCATTTCTTACAAAAACCTTGTTATTTTTTTGTTCCCCCAGGGAGAGATGATAAACACCTAACCTTGTTAATTTTTTATTCCCCCAGTAGAGATGATAAACAATCTCTCTCTCTCTCTCTCTCTCTCTCTCTCTCTCTCTCTCTCTCTCTCTCTCTCTCTCTCTCTCTCTCTCATGGTCTTTTCAAACGAGTGACAAGGGAAATTGGAGGATTCCTGTTCTCCACATAGGGTGATCCCCTCACTGACTTTTTCAAACGGCTGACATGGAAAAGTGAAGGGTATTACATTTCCTCCCGTCTCCACCCGCATAGAACGCACAGTCAGTATCACCGTATGCCCCAAATACAGTCATAACGACCATGAACTCCATTCGCGCGTAGAAGGTAGCGACTGTTAATTACCGTTTATCAAGGCGGCTAAGTTCGGGGGAGGGGTAAAAATTGACAGACGTACGGAACGTCAGAGAAAGAAGTTGCGCCAAATGCAGCCCCCCCCCCAAAAAAACACGGCATTTTGTCACTGTATCTAGACTGATAGATGCCCTAAGTTCAGCCATAATGACCGTGCACTAAATTCCCACGTGAATATTATGGTCAGACAGACGGCGACGAAGGGGGAACATCAACAAGCATCGATCAACTTCATTTACGGAAGTACCAAAAGTGTTCAAGATGTTCACTCGACAAACTCGACCTAAAAGTGGAAACACTAAAAAGTGAAAACAACACCTCACCCGTCCGACTGCTGGATAAGAGGCAATGGCGGGGGAAGGAGATGTAGGAACTGAGCACGTTACGAGCGCAGACGTCCACTTCAAACGCGACGAGAATGCAGGGTCATGATCTCCGGCATCTAGACTGACAATTGCACCAAATACAGCTACAATGCAGGGTCATTATCTCCGGTATCTAGACTGACAATTGTGCCAAATACAGCTACAATGCCGCGCATATTCCGGCAAGGACAGTACGGGGAGTTCAGGACGGGGCAGAGCACAACACCAGAGAGGGCGGAGCACAACAGTAGAGAGGGCGGAGCGCGAACGACGGGGGGAGGGGGGAGGGGGCATGCACATGCAGCAAGAACGAAGGGAACAGGAGCGGCAAACCGGGTACAGCTACACCCGCGCAATGAGGGGCGTATTGGGGGAGATGAAGCACCAATGGGGGAACTACGGCAGAGCCACGGAAAGGACGACGATAAGAGAAAACTACAAGGTCGAGAACCGAGCAGAGGACGGCGCAAACAGATAAGGGGGAAGATCAAGCTGGCACAATTTAGGGCACATAGAACAACACCTAGCGTAAGGGAGAGAGCGCGCGGAGAGCGACCAGGAATGTGGGGATAACCAGTAGGGATAGGGAAGGAAAAGTCACCTCAGGGAGCAGACAACACACCCAGGATAGAGGGGAATTTGGGGGGGAAAGATGGTTTACACAGATACGAGCACTGGTGTTCAATGACTTGCTAATTAACGAATCATCACTCAGAAACGAGCTTGATTCACAGAGACATAAGCGAGTGGCAGACGCGCGCAATGGCGTAGGCAAGGCAACCTACTCGTCAGCAGAGCTATATCATCGACCTCTCTCTCGTGTGTCATGACCATGCCGGTCAGGAGAGGCGCGCAATGGCGTAGTCAAGGCAACCTACTCGGCACCAGAGCTATATCACCGACCTCTCTCTCGTGTGTCATGATCATGCCGATCAGGCGTTGACAAGAAGGCTCATCAATTCCATAGCTGCAGCAGGAAAACCTAGTCCGAGAATCCAAGAGCAAAGGATTGAAACGAAATAAAAACGCGGAAAACAAAATAAAAACGCAAAGGATGTGACAGGGACATATTACTAGACCCCCAAAATGATGAAACAGGGGTGAAAAACATAGACGCAAATGATACAGATGCTGTAACAGCGCAATTGCCCTCCGTACACAGCCGCCGAGGCGTTGAGCAGAGAAGCGCCAACCAACGCAGGAAGATGATTAGCATGGCCCTTGTGCAAAATTAAGGACGTAGCGGAAAATCTGGGGAAAAATAAACCTTTCCTGGGAGGAAAAAAAAAAAACAGGGAGCAACAAAAAATCTGCTCCGACTACCGTCTTCCCCCGAACACAACGCACCCTCATTTTGGCTGTATTGGGCGGGAAATATAGCTTGTATACATTTCTTTTTAGGGTGCGTTAAGTTCGAGGAAGGACGGTAGTACAATTATATACATGCGTCAACGGGAATCGATGACAGAGAAACAACAACACGTACAGACATACCAGTCGGACTTCGCAGAGAGGCAAAGAAACACCTAGACACTGCTAAGATACATCTTCACCACCGGCATGCTCAATACGACTGTATCAAACTGCAGTTACCACTTGTATACAGAGAGTAAGGATCAGGGGTGCGTTCTGTTCGGGGGCAAGAGGAAACCGACCACCAGCGAGGGGACAATCGACATGGAAATTGCACGAAATAATGCTTACAAGATGTGCACGTGTAGTTCTTTGGCAACCGTCTTCATACGAATAGACTGCCGCTTATTATCTTTCGTCGAATGTAGACTGAATGTTGCCCGAAACACAGTCAGCTACAATGGCCGCGAGTCTTATCCGGGTGATGACGATAGTCTTACAGATTTCGAGAGTCGTAAGAGAATAAAAGAAGCTCAATTGAGAGCCCAGTTTTTCACAAGTCTCTTGGCAATCAGAGCCTGAAGAAGATTGATTAGCACAGCCACAGCGATAGCGATAGCGATGTGAACAAATTCAAATCTCCAACAAAATAGGGAAAAAGAAAGACTACAAATACAGATAAGGCGTACAGGCACACACGAGAGAAGGGTAATCCATCATCATAACAAACACTCCAGCTCATCGTGGAGAAGAGAGAGCTTCCAAAAACGGAACAACGCATGAGTATTAAACCCTATAAGAGATGAGAGCGTAAGCTTAACAAAGAACAGAGTGGAATGCGAGCTTGAAAAGGAAAAGACGAGAAGCCGAGTTTGACAAAAGATGGAGTTCAGAGGATTGAAGCAGAGATCAAGACTAGGAGCGAAATAAAGTTCGACACAGTGAGGAGAAAACAGCAGATCGAAAGGATTGGAGAATTTCGACATGTTGAAATGGTTACTTGGTTCAGATTGAGATCACAAATTTGAGTGAAAAGCACACAGAGATGACACAATGAGAAGCACACTGACAGAACAGAGAAAAGGACAAAAGAGAATTAGTGACCGAGGAGCAGGCATTCGTAAGTAGGGGTCGACTTAAGGATAGGTAGGGGTAGATGCAGTGCAACTACAGGAGGAGAGACGAAGATGGGAGTTGGGAGTTGGGAGGTAAGTGATCAGGTCGTGGATTGAAAAGTGATAAGTAGGAGAGGGAAGTAAACTCCAATGAACCTGTATACGACAATAGATGCCGAGGAGGGAGCAGGTTAAGCACAGCGGAAAAAAGGCGCAGGGTTGATGGACACGCAGTAGGGCTCAGGTGTAGATGGGAGTGCAGAGAAGAGAAAGCGGGGATGGTGGCGAGAGGAGATGAAGACGAGGTCAAGTAATAAGAAGGTGAACAGAGAGAAGAACGATAAGGCCAGGGCGATATTGTGAGGCCCGGTCGAGGAAAGAGCAGCACCATCAAAGAGAAAAGAACAGACTAGGTCTAGACAAGATGAGGTTGAGAGGATGAAAGGAAAAAGGACAAAGGAGTAGGTCTAGACAAGAGTAGGTCGAAGCAGGGTTGGCACTAAGTAGGCGTGGATAGCGCGTCAAACCGGGTTGAGGTACGGGAACTTGGAAAAATATAAGAGCTTCGAGGCAGGAGCAGGCACTTGTGGAAGAGCTAGCCCATATGTTTTACGGAAACGGTTGGGTAAAGATCAACAAGACGGGTAAATTAACCGCGGTGAGGTAAAGATCAACAAGACGGTGAGGTAAATTAACCGCGGTGAGGTAAAGATCAACAAGACGGTGAGACGCTGAACAATTTGTAATAGACATAAGAAACAAGTTAAAAGAGTAATAGAACCAGGGAACGTTGAATATAGACTCGCGTGCTTGAGATAGCAGCCTCAGTTTTGAGAAACGCGTGAAGACTAGACAAAAGTGACCAAGAAAACATTTCTGACGACAGAAGGATTCGTATCCCCGACGTCATAGCTATACATCATCCTCACCGCACGGCAAAACGCCATTCGATGGAGGACGTACACGTTGAAAAAAAGGTACCCAACCTTCAACCATTGTAAGGCAAACCCTTCAGCAAACCTTCGACCATGTGTAGCAAACCTCTTAAGCCATGTGTAGCAAACCTTCGCCCATGCCATGTGTAGCAAATGCCATGTGTAGCAAACCTATAAACCATGTCTAGCTTTAGTTCAAAGAGGAGGAGGAGGAGGAGGAGATGGGAAACCTCAGGTTCAGAAACCGATTTAGAGGGAGTTGGAAAAAAAAACACAATTTTAAGATTCGAAAAGCAAAAAAAAAATCGATTTTTTTTTTTCAGCAAAAGCACGAAATAGGGTTTGATAAAAATCCCAGACGAGGACGGAGGCAAGAAGAAACTGACAGGATGAGGAGAAGAATCATAACAAAAACGACATGGAGCAATTTCAATTCTTTCAGGAATACCCAATCAGCTCTTTAATGGATTTGTATTTGACTCTGACGACAACACATAGATGTGAAAACCAGAAAACTCAACGCAGAAGAAAAAAGTGCACTCTCCACTTCTCGCCGACAGGATTTGAATACGTGGAAAATCAACATAAGCAATTTTCCGACAATCGACACTCCTCCAAAGGGTCAACCCTACTCCCCTCCTCTCCCTCTCTGTCTCCTCTTCGACCTTCTCTCCGCAAGGCTTCAACACAAGGTAACGGCCCCAAAATTCCAACCAAATGCTCTCCTTGGCGCTCCGAGCAATTAACTCTCCTCTCTCCTCGATCCAACGTCTCCAGTTCTATAAGCCGACCAATTAAGTCATCAATTACAAGAAATCTTGCCCTCCCCCCCCCCCCCCCCCTCTCCCCTACTAACCACTGCTATCATCGCGCCCCCACGTCTCTGCCATAAGTGTAGACATATCCGTGACCTCCTCTTGAGAGAAGAGTCCCAGCTTCCTTCTCATCGCCGCCAAAAACCAACAGGTCAATCATTAATCACCTCATTTTCCATGCGCAAAGCAACACACAAGCATCAATCAGCCATCATCCTCCCATAGACGGGCGCCTCATCAGCCATCATCCTCTCCCGTAGACTCGCACCTCGTCAAGAATCAAGCCGCATTAACAAGCCACGTGTCGCCTCGTCTAGCCAGTCACATACATGTCGCCCACCCTGACAGACAGAACAATTACTTACCCCCCCCTTCCTCTTCAATGCTCCCCAGGTCTTCTCGTCCACTGCCGTTCTACTCCCTCCTCTTTCCCTCAAGAGGCAGCAACAGCAGATCTCGTCGAATCATATACAAAAGAACTGAAGCCACATCAGGAGGAGGTTATGTAACCGATTCCCCTCCGTCGATTTCCTACACGTTTTTTCCCGTCTTTCCTCTCCACACATCCCCCCCCCCCAAATCCCCTCCCCCTCCCCAACTGACAACCCCTTTACTCATCTGGAATTTCCAGTTCTCCGTCGTCAATCTGTTGCTGAACGACCTTGGGACTTTCCCCCTCCACTGTGCAC
The DNA here is from genome assembly GCA_003427395.1 of Chara braunii. NCBI lineage: Eukaryota > Viridiplantae > Streptophyta > Charophyceae > Charales > Characeae > Chara > Chara braunii. The sequence goes on along the minus strand of BFEA01000280.1, from coordinate 885,784 downwards.
CCGACAGAGACACACGTGCCGAGGATCTCCTTGACGCAGCCGGCCATTTCCTTCGCCATGCTCCTCGGCCTCATGGTTCTTGCAATCTCGATGACATCATCAATGGAGAGATTGCCGTTGTGCTTAATGTTCTTCTGCTTCTTTCTGTCTCTCTCGGGCTCCTTCAGATGCTTGATGACGAGGGCAGCCGCACTGGGAACGACTGACACCTTAGCCTGTCGATTCTGTACGGTGAGCTTGACAGTCACACGAAGACCTTTCCACTCCTTGGCCGTCTCCTTGGCGATGTCTTCACCAATCTTCTTTGGAGAGAGACCGAGGGGACCGATCTTCGGGGCGAGAGAGGAGGCCGCGCCCACCTCTCCGCCCGTCACGCGGACGAAAACCTCGACGACCTGCGAGGGATCGAACTTGGGCGGCATCTTCGCTAAAGCTTGTCACACAAGTCGCGGCTAGGGTTTGACGAGGGAGAGGAGCGGCAGCCACTATGGCCGACGACGGTAAGAGAGGAAGAAAGACCAAACACGTAGCTCCCACTCCATAAAAACCTGAAGGGTAACTCTACAGACCTCCAACCCTAAAAGCGGTATCGTTGGGCCCGGGTACACTCCGGCCAGGACAACCCTTGTGCTGAAATGCACTGGATCTCCACTCGACCGTCCGATCGGAAAATCTGACGGTCACGCTGTTCAAAGGCCAGCCCTCCAAACAAGGGGTCCGGGGGATGAACAGAACCTGAGCTATGAAAACTCTCGAGCAGTGGATGTCAGATCGACCGTCCGATATCTTGATCCTTTGGGCCGAAAAGCCTCCCTTTTGCCCGAAAAAGCCAAGCCGAGTCCCGTTTGCCCGAAAAAGCCAAGCCGAGTCCCTTTTGGCCGAAAAAGCCCAGCCAAGCCCATTTTGCCCGAAAAAGCCAAGACGAGTCCTCCCTTTTGCCCAAAAAAGACGAGGGAGTTCACGATTTGCTTTTCGGGGAGGCCAAGCCCCTGAGAAATGGATCGCGAGCGGGAACGGACAGACCCCCAGAAATGCCTCTGGCCCCCGCCGTCAATCAAAATAAAACTACGGTAGGCCATAGAAGGGCCTGGCTCCTCACTTTCTCGCCATTCGCAGAGTTTGACGACCGTGGCATGGTTCCACACATTGACTATGGACCCATGGTAAATGGACGGGATAATCGGAAGGCCCCAGTGTGGAACCATGGTAATTGGACTCGCTCATGGGCACGCCCCCACTGAACTACGACTACCTCTATGAAATGTGTTGGAATTGTATGGATGCTATCAGGAGTTCACTTTAACCGTCTGGTTCTGAGTGTCAGATTCTCCAACAAAGACCTCCACATAACTGTGTACGGCGCAGGGCACGGAGGTGCAGCCCGGAGGGCGTGTGGTCTTGGAACGCATTTTGCAGACCCCACCAGCTGACCCTCCGCCCCTCCCAAACGCCCCCCCACTTTCCCATTTCTCGAACTCAAACTTTGCCTGAAGAAGAAACCCCTGGGCGCCATCCAAAACGACCGCTGCACGACCTCTGCAGGCTACCGCTGATGTTCGTTTTTTGCCTCTTGTGACCGCCTAAACGACCGGTCGGTCTTACGACGAATGACCTCATCCTTCTGCTCCACATTCTCACCCCCTCTACACCGCTCTAAGACCCCAAAAAGGACATCAACATTTCCGGCCTGCTACTAACCGCAGGCTCCTGGCTGCGAATAGTCAAGTCCGGCCTGCTACTAACAGTGCAGCCTCCTGGCTGTGAATAGTCAAGTCCGGCCTGCTACTAACCGCAGGGCACCTAGTGTCGTCCACAACCATGGATGCTAGGCCGGAGGATGGGATAGTTGGGGGACAGGATGACAGGATGCCTACCAGTAAAGGTGGCCATGTAAACACGAAGGGGAAACCCAGTGGCAGCAAAGTGGAGAAGAATGAATCCACCCAATCGGTGGCAGGGAGGGTGGCGAGGAGGGCAGAAGGAGGACAAGTGAGGATCCGATCCCACAACTCATACCAAGGGTACTTTCGGGGAAAAAAGGGGTCCCCCGCGTTTCCACCGCGAGCAGGCCATGAAAATAAACTGGCTGTTTCTTCTCTCTGCCTCCTGCGTGGCAGCACGGGAGCGAATTGCGCCGTGTGGGCGAACAGATTTCCAACAGCGCCCGACCCACTACCCCTCCCCTTGAAAGTCATTGGTTTTGAATTTTACTTCTTTTGTTTTTCCAGCAGTCCGCCGTTGTTCTTTGCATTGTGGTGCAGCCCGTTTCGGCGTATGTGTAGGAAAAGCCCCCCAAATATCCGGCTTGTGGGACCCGAATTTTCTTTTACGGAGCAAATGTCACAGGGCCGACATCCAAGAAACTTTTTCGAGTTTTTGTAAAAAACGAAGTGTGTGACCAGACCCTAAGTCCATCCAGTGTGAGGGTAGAGAGCAAGATGGTGGGGATTCGTCATCCAACCAGAAAGTGGGGAAGAATGAATCCACCCAATCCGTATGTGGCAAGGGAGGTAGCAGGGAGGGTGGCAAGGGGGGCAGAAGGAGGACGAGTGAGTACATCTAGTGTGAGGGCAGAGAGCAGGATGTTGGTGATTCGTCATCCAACCACAAAGCATTGCAAGTGGCCCGTGGCTCAGTGGTTAGGGCACCGGTTGTCACTGAGCATTGCAGTCTGAGGGTGTGGGTTCATAACTCCACACCTTCCCGCAGAGACACCGAAGGGCATCTACATAACACACCGTCACTTGCATACCCCCTTGGGCTGAGGAGGTAAGCTATTACAGACACTGCCTTCACACTACCCAAGGGTTGTCTACATTGTTGTACGTCGGGTCTCGATGCTTTGTGGGTTGCTTGTCGTTGTTGGTCATGGTTGTTTTGTTGATTTCCTCAGTCTAGCATATCACACATAGGTGCCATTTGTGATTGTTGCTCATATGGTAGAGCCTCCCGGTCACATGTCATAGATCACGGGTTCGAGTCTAGCTTGGGATTTGGGGGGGTTCTTATCCAACTTGGCCTGTCATCTCTTCAAAAAACACATAGTTCCCTCTACATAGTACTGCACATATATGGCCTTCAGGCATATACATCTCGCTATACAGTTACACAGAGCATACATAGCCTTTGGGCATACACAAAAAACATGGCTTGTGAACATACACAGCCCACGGACTCATGCATACATAGCTTCCTAGCACACATATACATATTGTCTATCGCGTGGACACGAGGAATGCAGCCCTAAGGTAACCAAAGCAACTGGACTAATTGTGCGCAAGAGAGAGAGAGAGAGAGAGAGAGAGAGAGAGAGAGAGAGAGAGAGAGAGAGAGAGGCTGAATGACAAAAATGGAATATGGGTTAAATTGCAGTCGCGATCTATTTCACGGATGAAATGATTTTGTTTTATTTGTTTAAACCACCCGTACCTCCGAGGCTGTTTTTGTCGACCCTGATTTTCACTGCGCTCCGAGTTTTGTCGAGTCTGGGTCCCACTCCATTTCTTTATGGTACGCTCACGGGAAGAAAAAAAAAAAAAAAAAAAAAAAAAGTTGCAGTCGTGAAAACTCACATAAGAAGAAAACGAAACAAAGCTTTGGGCGTGATTGCAGCTGTATACATTCTCGGAAGTGTTAGTGTGAGTGTACCCTCAGTGAGGGCATCTCGGCTCCGTGGCCAGGTTGTCAGATTCCAGAAACTCAAAAAAAAAAAAAAAAAAGACAGGAACACGGATTCGGTCGTGAAAATGGCAAGATACATTCCCGTAAGTGTCAGTGTGATCAGGGTTACAATCCTCTGAGGGAACACAACTCGAGAAGATCACGGATTCGGATTGTCAGATTCCAGAAAAAGAAAATAAGGAAAAAAAAACGGAAACACGGATTCGGCCTTGAAAACGGCTGGATACATCAGGGTTACAATCATTTGAGGAAACACAACTAGAGCAGATAACGGATTTCGCCCTGCCTCGGTGGCAGGGGACACATAACAAACAAAAGAGAGAGAAAAAAAAGAAAACAACAAGTTTCAAAATATGACCATCTTTACTGTAAGTTGCATTCAAGACTGTGAGCACGGCCTCCTAGACTACCCTGCCCGACATCATTGCAGTACAAAAGCCTTTTTTTTTCCTTTTCCTCTCGTGCACGGGCAAAATAAAACTACGATTTTTGGGACATTGTCGCCCCTGTGTCCGACCTCCGAAAACTTCGGGTACTAGTCAGGACAACGTAATTTCCCAACACTGGCGGAGGTACTGGTGGTACAAACACTTCAATTTTCAGTTTTTTCCATGCATCCTTCGGATCGCAAAAAATCACTGAAGTTTGAATACTTTTTGTGTAGGCCCATGCATGGCTGAGTGATGAAAATAAAAAATGTGTTGCATTGGCGTGACAATTATTTCGCAGTTTTAATATTTTTTTGAAATTTTTCTGATATTTTTCCAAGAAAGATCACGACGTGATTTATGGATTTCAAACTTTTAGATTTTTATGTGAGTTCCTCCAGGCACAAAAAATCGTAAAAGTTGCTTCGTGCACCGAACGCTTGTTTCGTTGCGCCTTCCCGCGTCCTCCCAGTGTTGACCTCCCTTTTTGAGAAGGGCCTCAACGCCTAGGCATGAGGGCCCTTTTGCAGTTCATATGCTTTTTTTTTCTTTGAAAAGAGAGAGAGAGAGAGAGAGAGAGAGAGAGAGAGAGAGAGAGAGAGAGAGAGAGAGAGAGAGAGAATGTGTTTTGTTTCACTACAGCCTTTGGGTTGCCAAGACAGATTCGGGAACTCACTATACTGCTACCTTGGGGCTGCGAATTTTCGAGTTTGGCCCAATGAGCAAAAACAATGGGGGCCTACGGGTAGAAGCGGAGAGAAAAGAATGTATTCTTTAGCCGCCATGATTTTAGTTTTGCCCTGATGACATTGTGTGGTTTTGTTTTATTTTGTTTTGTTTTGGAAAGATCATTACTGAATCCATGTCCTTCATTTTTCTCATACTTTTTCAATAATTATTATAATTACCAAAGATTGTATGAGGAAACGCTGTCAACATATTGCAATAAGTTATTGAACGTCTGTGGCAAAGCCCATTGGTAACTGTCAGATCTTTAAGAACTAGTGGCCTATAAAAATCCACTATTGTAAGACTTCGAACCCCTTTTGGGGCGTCCGACCACAAGGCAAGATTGATCCTACTCATTTGAAAGGTATTGGTAGGGCAACCAAATAGTTATCCATGCTTCACAAGAATGCGAAAGACCGGTTACCACACAACTTCCACTGCACCCTGGTTGTACCCCATTCAAAGTGGTTGCGCGCCACAAAAATTCACGCCACCCTGACGCAGATGCGCAACCCTTTGTACCGTAGTCTTTGGGTTGCGAATATAATTGCCAAATTGACCAAAGATAATTCAAAACATTATATTTTCATATGGTTGGACCTACGAACGATCCCATTTGTAAGAGTTCTTCCCCCCACCAGACCCCTTTTTTCTTTTTTATTTGAAAGGGCGAGAACCTTGAGATATATCCAAAGGTGACCAACCCCTGGTAATTCGATATTATTATGGAAGTTACTGTAGATTATATGTCATGATCATGAGTTACTAAACTTCCCTGTCGAGCTCACGTTGTGACAGGCAGGGTCACCAGCCCGTAAGTATGGAGGTCCCCGGGCAGACCTCCGTACGTACGGGCGTTCGGGCTCCCGTACGGGGTCCGGACTTGACGACGTTCCGCCCCCGCCAAAAATTATTTCGGGGCCTAAAAATATATTTTTTTTTTCTGAATTTTTTTTTTGTGAGTTCTCTATGACATGAGGTACATGCCTATAAATTTCCAAGGGTCACCAGCGCGTAAGTACGGAGGTCCCCGGGCAGACCTCCGTACGTACGGGCGTTCGGGGTCCCGTACGAGGTCCGGACTTGACGACGTTCGGCCCCTGCCAAAAATTACTTCGGGGCCTAAATTTTTTTTTTTTTTTCCGAATTATTTTTTCTGAGTTCTCTATGACATGAGGTGCATGCCTATAAATTTCCAAGTTTTGGCTCAGCCAAATAAGAATTAAAAATCTCCAAAGATGGCGGTCTCAAAATGTGCTCGCCCACGTTTTTTTCACTTTTTACTTTTTGTTTTCACTTTAGTTAAGGGTCTAAACAATTTTATTATTTTTTGAAACTTTTTTAGTGGGTTTTGCATTATGTGAAGTACACATCTGTAAATTTTCAGGGCATTTAGCTATGCCAAAAAAAAAAAAGACAAATCGTCAAAGATGGCGGTGTAAAAAACGTGCTCTCGCACTCGCTAAATTTATTTATTTTTAATTTTTTTTAATTTTTATTATTAGTATTTGTTTTCCGTATTTTATTTTTATTTCAAATTTGGTAAGGAATTTGGATGTAATGCTCAGGCAAATCCTCTTTGATTTATTTTTCTTCATAACATATATATTTTTTTCAATTTTTTTTTTTGGGTCTGCATTCAGCCCGAACGGCCGAACGCATCCCCAAGGGGTCCCATACGTTCGGGCGCTCGGGTTCGGGCGTTCGGTCCGTCCCGAACGCTTACCTTGGTGACAGATATGTTTATAGTTTTTTAAGTCTCTGGAAGCATCTCGAAATTGAGGGTTTCAACCCTAATAGACATCGTAATTGAGCCATGAATGTGAGCTATGGTGGTACTGACCGATAACTCAACCTGAAGGCTCTGTTAGGATGTGAATTGGGTGTGTCCCGACTGACCGCAACCGAACATGAACAACCACTTCAACTTGGCCCGATGCTATGTGTTATAGGGCAACACAACTCTCCCCGAGAGTTACTCGTGTTGACTGGTCGTGACCACCTATCTTCCTCAGGCCACTAAAAGTGACGGCCACATGAATAAAGCCCAACTCCTACGTAGTGTCGCTCAAGCATGAAACCTATTGAGCTAGTTGATGGGACAAACCCAACTACATATGAACATTTCAAGAAAGATTAATTTGAGGTGGATTGGTTTGATGAATGTGGTGTATAAAAAGCAACGAACCCACTCAAAAGGAAATACTATAAAAGGTATTTGACACAAATTTGAATTATGCAAAGTTTCAAACCCACTTAAGAGGCAATTTAAGTTAAAGAAAAAGTCATGAGCATGAGTCCAAGTTGTTCGAAAGTCCAACTACCTCGTAATGCAACTCTATGTTAATCGACTTACTAAGCTTGTTCTATTGAAACAAACCAATAAGTGACAAAAAAAATTATCATCACCATAGTTTCTTAAAGTGTTTCTTTCAATTTTTTCTCATGAAAACAACTGAGACATGATGTTTGTCATCAATAAATGCGTTGTTCAAATGGTATATTTTTATCTAATGTTCCTTGTATAACAAACTAAAACAGAATGTTGAAGAATGGAAAAAATTGTCAGGATTTTTTATAAAAGAGTTTTCGAAGCAAAAATGCATATGCTGCTTATATACAACCAGATGTAATGATATTTTTTTTCATGAATTATCATGGTATATGTTTAATTTTTAAGTTTTTGGGTTTCTTATTTTCCATTGTTTATCTTGCTTCAAGTTATGGACACATGAGTCACATACACATGCACTACAAATTTCATTCATAAAGTCTCGTTGTATTTGCCATATTTTCTCTTTTTTCATCCGATATGCACGTATCATTATAGTTAAAATGCATCATCTTGTATCATATTTCCCCCTCCTCCTGTGTTTGTCATAATTTATCAAACACCACCCGACTCTTTGCCTTAAGGTGTTCGTTGCCTATATATATTATTTATACTATGTGTCTACCTAAATGAGGCTAAATCTACAATGATACAACAATAGTCATGGTACGTTTGGCAAAATGCAATTGACATAATTTACCCATCAACATCACTAAAATTGGTAACATGAATGTCATTTATCTATCGTGTAAAAGAGTTTTCAAAGCAAAAATGCATATACTGCCTATATACAACCAGATGTAATGATATTTTTTTTCATGAATTATCATGGTATATTTTTAGTTTTCAAGTTTTTGGGTTTCTTATTTTCCATTGTTTATCTTGCTTCAAGTTATGGACACATGAGTCACATACACATGCACTACAAATTTCATTCATACAGTCTCGTTGTATTTACCATTTTTATTTTTTTTTAACCCGATATGCACGTATCATTATAGTTAAAATGAATCATCTTGTATCATATTTCCCCCTCCTCCTGTGTTTGTCATAATTTATCAAACACCACCCGCCTCTTTGCCTTAGGTGTTCGTTGCCTATATATATTATTTATACTATGTGTCTACCTAAATGAGGCTAAATCTACAATGATACAACAATAGTCATGACACGTTTGACAAAATGTAATTGATATAATTTACCCATCAACATCACTAAAGTTGGTAACATGAATGTCATTTATCCATCGTGTAAAATTTGGCAAGAAACATAACTAACCATGCAACCAACCATATATCGTAGATTTATATGCATGAACCATTCATCTAAGGCATGCGAGTACATACAAGAGCACCATACCGGACACGGGAAAAAAAAAAACCCTACGATATATAATCACTCGAATCACATGTCAACATGTTCATCCATTAATCATATATTTTGTGGATGACAAAGATACGAAGTATGGATACGAGTAAGCACATAAAGTTCATGTATTATCCACCTTATACAATATTAGGTTTTAAGGTCGAAATCTTTATCATCTTCCGTGTTGAGCAATATGATACCATTTTTTCATTCTTCAATTTTCTTGCATAACATGATATAAAATTGGTGAGCGATAAAGGTTTCACCAAATTGTTCACTAACTTTTGTTTATTGAAAATAATTCACATTAACTAGTTGTTAAACTTTAAACATAATACAAATTGTTATATTCATTTAATTGTTTACATTTTATGTAAGTAAATCCTTGAGTACGTACAAAGTCACAAACACATGCTATATGATTACAAAAGAATTTGCCATATATGATACCTCTTAATTTCTTTTTTATTTTTTTTCCTTTTTTTCCTCTCAGTATGTGTGTAAGTATATATATATTTTGTGACAAATACACTTCATAATGACATTAAAAAACAAAGTCAAAAAATTTAAATTCATTCTCATATGAATCGGCATGTATTAAACCACGATCCTGATCATATTCACTCTATATTACCAACCAAACTATGTTTGAGACTAAATTCCCCTTGTTAATTTATAGTAGACTAGTGGCAAACTTATGAAGTTGAAGCCTGAATGGTTGATTTGCATCTCATAATTCTATCATGCATCAACCGCGTTTGGATCTCTCTGTTACTTTTTCTGGTTGACTCTTCATGATGGACTTCGACCTAAAACACAAAATGGTTTATTTCATTGACCGTCTCCCCTTAGTTAAGGCAAAAATAAAAGAATTCTTCATGTTGTCACCAAATCTCACAATGGTCAAGCTCTTCCCACTAGAGGACATCATAGACTACCAAATAGGGGGGAAGGACTACTCGATCTATGCAGCCTACAAACACAGACTATGATGGCACACGATTGGCTTGGGCCAGAGGGGTGGATGTATGATTTCTCTACTAATCAAGGGTGAGGGATGTTGTGACGAACGTGGGGGATAGCGGGAACCTCATATCGGACCTTTTGCCCTACAACGACATAAACCCCTCCCAAAGACTTCAACGACCTGATCTATGCATCGGGGTTTGAGTACACAACTAAGATCAGGGAGCCATACAAGCCTCCCCCTCTAAAAATCCCTGGGGAGCCAGATGTGACCAAATATAGTGAGGGAAGTAATGGACGAATGAGATGATAGATCACAAAAACTAAGGGGATAACAATTTAAAAAAAAGCGTGGTATAAAAAAAAAGGGTATAATCTCCCAGCAACAAACCAGTTTACTCTTCTTTCCAAAGGAACGGGTGTACATGGTGGTGAGGCCCTGGGTGCAACTTAGATACCAACAAAGTTGACAACCTCAACTACACCCCTTTGTTGAAGGGGAGAGACAATATCAATGAAGAACGGAATGAAGAGGAGAAAATAAGGAAAGTAGAACACAAGGAATATGGACACAAAGGAGGAAGGAAATAATGAGACCGGATCTGCTGGGCGAGGCATTTGGCACAGAGCGCATGGAAGTAGGTCCTCCACAAATACCCTCCTCCATGGCCGATTGGGATGTGGAAATGGAGGAGGTGCAAGGAAACAAACAAGAGGTCCCCCTTTCATTGGGGGCAACGATTACGTCAACTGAAGATTGAATACTTGAGGGTCTCAAGGCTAGAAAACCGGGCCTCCCTTCTCACATGTTGGAAAATCCTATGTGGAGCTGTTTGGGATACTCAACTGCAGCAAGCAAAGAATCTCAGCCTTGGGAAATTGACTCCCACAATATCGGCAATGGAATGATGTACTGTCTAAGCTGCTGTAAATCATGTCCGATAGGTTCAACCCATCTCATCAAGGGCAGGAGTCAGAGGACAAAGAGGACAAAGAAGACAAAGGAAAAGAAGAAAACGGAAAAGAAGAAAAGACAGAGCTCTCTAGGGAGAGGACAGCGAGAAGGAAAGACAGAAAGATCTCAGTTTTTGAAAATGGACTCCCTCAACATCTGTAATAGAATGATGTACCGTCTAAGCTCTTGTTAACCATGACCGATAGGTTCAACCCAAGTCATTGAGGACAGGAGTCAAAGGACAAAGAGGGCAAAGAAAAAGGTAAAGAAGAAAATGGCAAAGAACAAATCCTTAAGGGAAACATTGGAAGAAGGGGGCTTGCAGGGAGAGGACAGCGAGAAGGACTGAAAGAAACTTTGAGAGCAAAATCAGTGATCCCTCAAACAAAAGGAGCAGCAGGACCCTGGGGAGAACTCTTCTCCCTAAGCAGATTGCTCCCCCACCTCCCAACCTCCCCATTTCCCCCCCCCTCCCGCCTCCACCCCCACAAGAAATGTGACAACTCCAAACTTCCCTAGGAGGAGTTGGTGGACAAAAGAACCTAGTTTAGAACACACCAAGAGGGTCCTTGTTCCTCTCCCAGAAAAAAAAGCGAAGCCATCAGGGTTCCTTTGAGGAAAAAGCAAAATAAATGGGGAATGGACTCATACAGGGGGAAATCAACCTGAAGGGATGAGAATGCACCCCCCACGAGGTAAGGGAACATGGGGCAAATGGGGAATTTGTGAAGCACTTGAGGGAATTCATGAAGAAAGAATATGAACCAGGGCACCAAGCGGCTACACAACTCTCTTCAGCAGTATTTTGGATGACAGTGTTAGTCACCTTTCCACTACAAGCCTACCTTCTTCCCCCGAATATAACGCACAGTCATTATAGTTGTATTAGACCGAAAGATGCCCCAAATACAGGTATAATGACCGTGCGTTGTATTCGGGGGAAGAAGGTACTAAGAAAAAGGAACCCAAATGAATGAACCATAATTCGTTCCTAGAACTCCCAGTTTGTTTGGAATACTAAAGAAAAAAAATTATAGGGGCACAGACAATCTGATCTCCGTTACAGCTACAACCTTAAAGCACCAGTACACCATACATATGCAATGACTTGCTGTTTTCTGGTCGCCTGTAGCCTCTCTCTGTCGAGGCTGTACTTTAGGTAGGACAGATTTATAATTTTGTTTGGCTGAGGGCTAACCGAGAGACCTACCTGTGAGGGAAATTCGTGAGGGACATATCTACAAATCCGGGAAATATAGGCCCGGTACTAACAGGATTCCCTACAGCTACCCTAACTGCGCATAGCAGGCCCGGGCTACCCGTAGGACAGACAGGCCCTAAGGGCCTATTCTGATAGACGGTCCTATAGCCTATAGCCGGGTCCGTTAGAGGCCGAGAGGCCGAAACAGAAACGGTACCGGTCGGTCAGTCAGTCCGGTCTAGGTCGAGTCTAGGCTAGTTGTAGTCTATAGATAGATTGGGCACATCGGTTCAGGGCTTTTGGCAGTTGGTACCGTGTACATCGCTGCTGTGCTACGCGTGAACCGGAAGTGGTGACGACTCAGCGTGGAGAGAGACAGGCATAGCCAGACCTTCGGAGTGCAGGCCATAGCTGGGACCTGCGCTGTACTCTGCCAGCACGCAAGGGCTGACAGAGGTCTGGGTTATCGAGTCTGCTGGAGGCGAGAGAGACGGATGCCCTGCTGGACCCTCCTCCGGAGTGGGGTCCCAGGGGCTTTGCGCTGCAGCCATAGCTGCAGCTTCTTCTTCTCGGAGGTCATCTTGTCAGGGTTTGGTGGCGCTGCTGCAGACTTCCACCCGGGAAGTCTTCCGACACTTCGTCATCATCAGATACTGTGGCGCTGGTCTTCTTCTTCATCCTCTGAGTGGCACTTGGCCTCAGAGGCCTGTTTCAGGGTGGCGCTTCCCTCAGGAGGCTGTATCTGGGTGGCGCTTGATGTTTCAGGGACTCTGGGGGTGTTACGAGTGTTATTCAGGGTTGGGGAGTGAAGCGCTGCTCAACTCTGAGCAGCGCACTGTGGTACTGAAGTTATCCTGACAATTCGAGACTCTGAGTTTAATAAACAGTGTGATACTGTGTTTGGACTATCATCGTTTCATTGTTTCCTGGATGTGATCTGCTCGGCTTTTCTCTATGACTGGTTGTGAGGATTGAGTGGAGTGAATTGCACTTTCAGTGTACCCTGTCATATCGCATGGTCAAGTCTTCCGCTGTGTTTATCTCTCCCTGTGCGGTGTGATACTCCTATCCTCTCCCCTTCCTTCTGTGTATGTATGGGCATATCCGGAAGTCTATGTGAGTGAGTGTTGGCCTTCAGGCAACAAACAACCAGAATCATAACACATGGGCCCGTGGGTGTCAGCGTGGAACCCACACCACTTTGGAGGCCGCATATTTTTTTTTCAACCGCGCCCCATGTTGCGCAGCCCCTCCGAGTTTTGCTTGTAGCGACAAAAAACTTCTGTAAGGCTGGGGCCGTGTACTGGAGGTTTAAAGAAAGATGTGTCAGTCACCTTTGTGCCGTATGATCCTACTAAGAAAACGGAACCGAAATGGATGAACTATAAAATCTCCCACTTAAGAAAACTAAAGAAAGCAAATACTGGGCCACAAATGATTCGACCTCCGTTATTAAGTAATAGAGAAAACTACTGCGAGGCACAAGGCCTCGAAGAGCCCTACTGGGACCTGTTTCCAGCAATGTCGACCTCCCTAAGTGAAGGCAGGCCCGACCAAGGACGAGAGGCCTATTTTGGACTACCACACAACTGGGAAGATTCAGGCAGTTGCGCAGCGCCAGTTGGTTGCGCCCCCTCAGATGTATCTGAGGCAGCCCCTGGGCTGGAGACACAACATGGGCCGAACACAGGCTGCGGGCAGTTGAACACGGCTAACCGCTTTAGGCCCTGGGCCTGATTCCCTGGACCGGGGCTCAGCCACTTGGGGCCTACCGGAAGCTTCTGGGCAGGGGCCCAGCGCAGCCAGGCCGCACGCAGCAGGCAGGCCACTTCCATATAGGAAAGTGCCTGCCCCCGCATTTGGCATTCAGGCACTTGCTACATGCTGCGCAAGCGCTGCTGCGCTACTGGCAGGCAAGGGCCTACGTGCTCACGGGCGAGCAAGGGATACACAGGCAGCCATAGCTGAGCTGGCCTGCGAGGAGCTGGATGGGGCGCATGGTGGTCCTTGGGTGCACGTGGCATCTGTGTGGGGATCGAGGTTGTGAGTGATGTGAGAGACATACCTGGTGCTTGAGGCGAACGGCATTGGCCGAGATCTGCTCGTACTTCGGGGAGCTGTTGACGTCACCAGCGGCATTGTAGATAGACTAGATAGGATCTGCCATTTGTAGTCTGGGCGCAGAGTGCCAGATAGGATGTCGACATTGGTTCTTTGTTGATGATGATGAGACTATTCCAACATTGTCACTTGTGAGCTTTTGCTGTGCTCTTATTTGGTGAACTTGAGTTGCAATTCTGCTTTCAGTTCGAGGTCACGACTATCTGGTTTCATGTGTATGATGCTGCTTGGTTTTTGGAATTCGCTATCGCTCATTTTCCTTGCACTACAGTGCAGGCACGGTCAGAGTTTGAAAAAATGCATTTGAGGTTAAAGGGCCGGTAATGATGAATGTATATAACCTACGTTTTGGGTGCGGTGGGGTCAACTGGGGGTGTGCTGTGTTCGTGGGATTGCCTGAAGTGCATTTTCAAACTGTTTTCGTGACTGCGCCGAGGTTACCTGTTGCATACTGTAACGTGCAGACCAGAACAAGAACCAACCTCTCAATACAAAGTACAAGATAACACAGCGGAAGACTTAGATACTAATGATCCGGACAATCAATATTGCAATGCAGCCCTGAACACACATCATCATCATCGTTATCTGGTGTGAAGGGGGTCTGGCGCTTCACACAAGAAGACTGCGCCAGCCCCAACCATACACAGATGAAGAAGGAGGGGTTAGACGAAGAGGAGGGGAAGCTGGGAATGTCGTCAACACCAAGTCTTGGCACAGGCCCAAATAATCCCTCGTCGAAATGTCTGAATCCCAAATGTCCAGTCTGGATCCAATGTCGTCAAGTCTCAAGTCACAACTCTTTCTCTCTCTGTCGTAGTCTGAGAAGTCAGGTGGCGAGAGGGTGAGAACAGATGGTGGACTTAGAAGAGGAAGAAGAACAACTCTCTCTCTCTCTCTCTCTCTCT
>BFEA01000280.1:814913-826443 GCA_003427395.1 Chara braunii | reverse complement strand
ACGAGTCAAGGCCTTCTTGAGTCGTGTGAAGGCCAGCTGACAGTGGAGGGACCAAAGAAAGGGAGTGTCCTTCTTTGTTAGGTTGGTCAGGGGTGCGGCCACTGCAGAAAAGTTCCTGACAAACTTTCTGTAGTAGGAGGCCAAACCCATGAAGGACCGGACATCCCTCACTGTCTGTGGCTGGGGCCACTCCTGAATAGCAGCAATCTTGGCTGCTTCAGGAGCCAGGCCATCTCCAGAGATTCCGTGACCCAGGTAGATGACAGAGGGAACTCCAAAAGAGGACTTCTCTCTGTTGATCTTGTACTGGCTGTCGCGTAGCGACTGAAGAACTAGAGCCAAGTGCTCCGCATGTTCCCTGACAGTTTTGCTGAATACCAGGATATCATCCAGGTAGACAACCATAAACTTGTCCAGGTAAGGCTTGAAGATGCGGTGCATCTCCGTCTGGAATGTGCCTGGGGCATTGCAAAGTCCAAATGGCATGACCAGGAACTCGTAAGTCCCATACCTGGTCTTGAAGGCTGTCTTGTAGACATCCTCCTTTGCCATCTCAATCTGGTGGTAGCCAGACTTGAGGTCGACTTTGCTGAACACTGTGCAGCCCTGCACCATATCCAGGAGGTCATCGATCCTAGGAAGTGGCTCAGTACTCTTCCTAGTGATCGTATTGAGACCCCTGTAGTCAATGCACATCCTGAACTCGCCGTTCCTTTTGGTACAAAGAGAACAGGTGCACCAAATTCAGATGTGCTGGGTTTGATCCAGCCCTTGCAGGTCAGGGTCTCGAGCTGCTTTCTGAGCTCCTCAAACTCAGCAGGGGACATCCTGTAGATGCGGCCCTTGGGAGGAACCGCTCCAGGCAGCAGCTCGATGTGATGCTTGGTTGGCCGGTTGGGTAACCCAAAGGGCTCCTGCATCAGATCAGCATACTGATCCACTACCTGCTGTATCTCAGGAGGACAGGAAACAGGGGGAGCATCTGTTTGCTTGACCAAAGCAATGAACAAACGCTCATGGTGGTACTGGCGAGAGAGAGCATGGAACTCCCTCGCTCTCAGGCAGTAGCAGGAGGTCTTAGGGTGATGTTCAACAACAATCATGGACTACTGATAGGTAGTTCAACTCTAGGGATCTGCCAGTCGATCCTAGGGTTGACTGCCCTCAACCACTGCATGGAGCACACCAACTCAAAGGGCAGCTCAGGAAAGACATGTGTCTGACTTTCCCAGCAGTGTCAAAGGTCACCGGAATGCCTTTGACTTTCTCCCTGATGCTGATCACTGTAGAGTCACCAATCCGCACCTGCAGCGGCTGCTGCAGCTGCTGAACTTTCATACCCAGATGCAATTTTTTTACTGCACTGAGAGATATGAAGTTCCGGGTGGCTCCACAATCCAATAGCCCAGTGATCCTGGTGCGGTTGATCAGTGGCCGAAGCATGATGAGTTCAGACAGGCCTTTCTTCTTCTGCTCTTTCAAGTGGAAGAAGAAGGCAGCAATGGACTGAAGCTCATCATGCCCCGGGTCCTGATCCGGGTCAGGATCCTCATAGCAGAAGGATGCTGCCCTCGCAGTCCCCAAACACACATCATCACATACAGTCTCAACTGAAACAGCTGCAGATTCACCTACCTGACTAGATGAAGATGCAGCACTGGAGGGAACTGCAGTCCCCAGGGTCTGTTTCAGTTTTTTGACTGACCTGGGCCTGGCATGTAAGGGCAGTCCTTTAAAAAGTGTTGTCCCTCACATCTCAGGCAGACCCCCTTCTCTTTTCTCCTTCTCCAGACTCCCTCCTGGATCTTGAGGTCATGCCAGGGGAGTGTGGAGGGATTGAGAGGGTCAGCTGGCATGCGGACGTCTTTAGGCAGATTAAGGCGCTGGGAAGAGGAAGGTCAACGTCCCTTATCCTTCCCCTTAGTAGAGGCTGAGGCTGTGGAGGGGGAATACTTTTTCTGCGCTTGCAGAGCTCCTAACACAGCCTGAGTCACTACTGCTGCAACATCTGTCTCAGCAGCAGATCCGGTCCCTCCTGAAGGCACATCAAGCTGAGAATCGGTATCTGATCCTGAGGCAGACCCCGCATGAGTAAAGGCTGCCTTTCCCCTTCTGTTGCCTCTAGGGAAGGCACCTTTCCTCCTGTCAGAGGTTGGGTCCTGGACATGGAGCTTGGCCTCCATTTCCAGGGCTGCACGACCAAAGGACCTCCAGTCCTTGTACCCAGCGCTGTAGAGTGCAACAACAAACTTCTCAGGCGCTGCCCTGCAAAAACTGGTCAGCATATCATCAAGTGCCATGACCAGTCCAGGGGTGGAGGTGAGCTGCTCGAACTCAGCAAACAAGGCCTGTAGGGTGCCGCTGTACCGCTGCTGTCCCAGGCGAGCAATCCTGTCAGCAGCCTTGCGGGCCCGCTCCTTGTCTGCAAACCGGTCCTCCAGGGCCTGCAGAAGTCTGTCTACCCCCAACCCAAAGGCCCAGTCCTCCATGGACTGTTGCAGACTGCTGGAAGTTGAAGTGGCCGACTTCAGTGCAGGCCCTTCCAGCAGCCCCAAAACAGTTGCCACCTTGGTTTGTTCTGCACAGACAAAGCCCCTCAAGTAGGCTCTGGTCCCAGCAGCCCAGTCCCCAACATCAGTCTTGGGGTCATCGCCCCTGAACTTGTTGGGAGCAGGGATCTTGGGACCTCTGTCTGCTGCAGTCACAGCAGCATAGGTGGCCTTTGCTGAGGCCTTTTGGGAAGGAGTAGATGACCGGGAAAAATGTACAGATCCCCCATGGGATGTAGGAGGGGAAGGAGGTGGTGAAGGAGGAGGAGAGGTTTTGGGTTTCAGCAGAGGGAGCTGAGGAGTAATCATCTTGGCGGCTGTCAGCTGAGCAGACAAGCCCTGGATAGAGTCCAGGATCTTGGACTGCTGAGCTGACAGCTCGTCAACCCGATGCTCCAGCCGTACAAAGCGATCATCCCAGTTTGTAAACTGGGAGCTGGTGATCTTGTGCTCCAACAGGATCATCTAAGCCATGTGCTTGGTGACCTGGGAGCACCGATCATCAGCGAGAGACTTGTCTAGCTGCTGCAACAGATATTCTCTCTTGGAGTGATCTGTTGCAGCCTCCAGCTCAGCAGCCTCCAGCCGTTCCAATTCAGCCACTCTGGCCTGTTGCAGTCTGAGTTGTTCCTCTGCCTCCTTCTTCAGCCTTTGAGTAGCAGTCAGAGGTGGAGCGGGTGCAGTGGAGGCAGAAGGTTGTTCACCTTCTGCCTTCACCACAACCTGCACATGTGGCTTCTGCGCATCCCCCTGTTGGGACATTTTCCCAGTTCAAATAAAAGCCAGAAATAAAATAACAGCAGAAAGAATTGCAGCGATACACAGATTCCTGCATATACCCTGGAATCGCTGCAGCACTCAACACTGGAGTAGGTGGGTGAGTAGGCAATCAACGGTTTGGGGTTAGAAGGGTGTCTCTGGGGTCAGGCGTCAGATAGACTGTAAGTCCAGCAAAATCAGTCACACGATTTCCTTTTACTGACCCTGGACCATACTGGAAGTCACACAGTCACTCCACTAGTCTTCCAAAGACCCACTAGAAGTTCCAATGTCCACTAGAAAACAAGAGTAGTCAGTGGGAATGATAGAAATGGTTAGTACAGACATAGAGAGGTCAAATACAACAAGCGATGCAGACAGATACCCTGTAACCTGACTCAGACTCAATTTCAGACCCTGATGACTCTGGCGGCCATACCCTAGGGTATGGCGAATCACAGTTTTCACTGTATCCAGTGAAATACTAGAAATCCAACTCTGCGATTTGACAGTACTGACTGTGTTCAATTTGCGATTTACTGGGGACTGACGAAACTGAATTCTGACGGACAGAATTGAAGTTATGACTGACCCTAGGTAGCACAGGCTAAAAATAGACTCAGCGCAAAACAACAATTCCCAGTATCACTACTTTTCCAGTGCAGAATTCACTGTTTGAACATCCCAGGACAATCGCAATACAGTATAACTGTCACAGGACTAGTTTGGACTGGAAAGAGTCAACAGATGATGAGATATGAGCAGAGGGAGGTAGGGGAAGAGATGGCTATGGTTGTCATGCAGTCTGCGATTTTCATATCCAGTCACTGACAGACAGATAGACCATTATCTTTCACTAATCTATTACTATCTGGATCGCAATATAGGTAGGTGTATGGAACGGACTCACTTGCAGAGAATCTTGCAGGTGATGATGAAGATCTGGCTATGGCTGATGATACCATAATCTCGCCAATTTCCTCCAGAGCTTCTCCCAGACAATCCCACGCACAGACCCTCCTCAAAATTGTTGATCCTCTTCAGGATCCTTTGGCGCTGCACCCCTTCACTCCAGATACCCAGTATCTGGTCCTGTGGCATCCAATTCGCCAACTCCAGAATATCTCGCCACAGTACCAGGTAGCCACTGATGTTAAAAATAGCCCCAGATGGGGTTATTTTTCCAGGAGATTGATACAGGATGTCAATCTCACCCAGCGCCACCCAAGGATGCTACCGCTCAAGGTTCCCTGATGTCCTCAGGGGTAATTCGCCACTCTGGGGTAATTCGTTGTATCACCCTCAGGGTTGGCTATGGCGAATTAGCCCTGTACTCGCCAGTTCTTGCCAAGCGCCCTGACAGGCTCAGTGCGCTTGTTCAGTGCAACCACTGAACACTTGAATCCACCGCTGAAAGTCTTCTTCCCTGCTGACTCAGTACTGGGGAAGATGAATCGCCATGAAGCTCTCGCCAGTATATTGCCAAGATGAAGAAGATGCCTCAGTGCACTCAACCCTCAGTGCTCCAATTCCAATCTCGCTGACGAATTCTCTCGCCACTCACACACAGACAGTCTCATACATGCCCATACATGCACACGAGATGGGGAGAGAGGAGACAGAGTCCACACTGCACACAAGTGAAGATAAACAGCGGAAGACAATTATGCACAATAGGGGAGAAGACACACAGTGTTTCTCACTCTCTGACACAACTCCCAACAACCAATCACAAGAAAGAACCTGCGAAGATCACAATTGAAACTGTCACTGATGATGAGCCACTCACACTATTATCGTAACAGAGTTTGTTCCAGTATCTCGCCACACTCAGAACTCACACCCCACTCTCTATCCTACACCCAGTTAGTAGCGCTGCATGAGAACAGCCTCCCAGAGGCCAACGCCAACCACCCTGATGAAGAACAGGTCCTGCGATGAAGTCTTCAGTGCCGCTGGACAACTCTGACGAAGGAACAGGCAGCTATGGCTGCCACCACCCACGAACCACTCAGTGTAGAGCCTCAACGTAGCCCGGCCATACGCAGATACCCCCAGGGGTAGATGCGCTGAGGATGCCCCAGCTATGGCAAGCTCAGAGAGGGCCGGCTATGGCTGTTGTTGCGGTCTGTCTCAGGATGCCGCCGGTAGACAGGTACCGCCACCAACTCGCTTGGCTTCTCCAACGCTGCTCGCGAGAAATGAACTGCCAAAAAGTCATGAACCGATGGGCCTAACCTATCTATAGACTACTAGGACCTAGACCGGACTGACTGACCGACCCGTACCGTTGCTGTTTCGGCCTCTTGGCCTCTACCGGACCCGGCTATAGGCTATAGGACCGTCTAGCAGCATAGGCCGCTTAGGGCCTGTCTGTCCTAGGGGTAGCCCGGGCCTGCTATCAGCAGTTAGGGTAGCTGTAGGAATTCAGGTTAGTGCTGGGCCTATATTTTCCCAGATTTACAGATCTGTCCCTCAAGAACTTCCCTACAGGCAGGTCTCTCGGTTAGCCCTCAGCCAAACAAAATTACGAATCTAACCTACCGGGTTAGTGTACAGCCTCGCTGTTAATCTCGGCAGCAGAAATCAGCAAGTCATTGCACAGAGCTCAGCTTCTGCATCAAAAATTGGGCTGATACGGAGTCATACTCTTCTCGGTCGAACTGGAATTGCAAGAAAGAACCCAGTTTGCCAATCCGTAGAGTTGAGATTGATGATGAAAGGAAATCTTCAGTGCAGAATATCTCCCCATTGTCCACTCCGCGACCCCCACTGGCCCTGCTTCCACGCCCGTCAGGCACTCTGGACCAGATTCAAGCAAATTCAAGAACACCTGCGGAAACTCAACTGCACTTGAGAGCACTTTAGGTGCACGTGTAACACCCTGAAGCACCCTCAAGGCAGTCTCAAGCACCCTGAAGCACCCTCAAGCACCCTTGAGCAACCTCAACACAATCCAGCACACTCAAGAACCCTCAACACCCTCAAACACCCTCAAGCACATCCATCACCCTGCATCATCCTGAAGCAGATTAAGCACCCTCGATAACCCTCAAGCACCCTCAAACACCCTCAAGCACATCCATCACTCTGCATCATCCTGAAGCGGACTTAAGCACCCTCGATAACCCTCACGCACCCTCAAACACCCTCAAGCACATCCATCACCCTGCATCACCCTGCATCATCCTGTAGCCCTCAAGCACCCTCGAATACCCTCGAATACCTTGAGCACCCTCAAGCACCCTCAAGCGCCATCAGGCACCCTCAAGCGAACTCCAGGCAAGCTAGAACGAACCCATTCAGGTGTGCTTAAGCACACTCGAGCACACTCAAGCATGCTCCAGTGTGGCCCAGGACAAGAGAACACATAAATGTAATGACCTGCCAAACACGGACTGAGACACACAGCTGATTTCTGAGTTTTGCTCATGGAATGAATGCCTTGCTGAGTTTCCCGCTTGTTGCTGAGTTCTCTAAGTCTATGTGCGTGCATGCTTGCTGGTCTGCATGCCTGTCTGAGTGGTTGTCGGCTTGAGTGCGTGTGCGACTCCCAAGGGCACTTGTTCATTCAGAGGGCCCGAAGGGCCGGTACTTACCTGTGGCTGTGACATTGAGGGTTGAAGCGGGGAAAACACTCAAGTGGCAGGGAAAGAGGCCCGCAACACTTGAAGCAGCGGAAAACACTCAAGCAGCAGGTAGGCCGGTACCACACCAGGTAGAGGTAGATGTGCCGGGTACTCAAGGCCGAGCAGAAGAAGACAAAAGTTGGCATTTTTAGAGGCCCAGGAGTTGTAGGCTAGGTCGAGGCGGGGACCAGTCCAACCAGTCTGAGTCTAGGGCCTGTACGGGCAATATCAGAGTCTGCAATGATGTCTCCCTCCAAAAGGGAGGAGGTAACAGTTGCTTGGAGGCCACGCGGCCTAGGAAGTCACTCGCCAAGAGGCAAGCAGGCCGCTATATCTCCAGGAGGAGCAAGGTGCTCCTCCTCATTGTCATTGTGCAAGTTTGGCGACACACTGGTTGGAGCGCTGGCTGGAGCAGCGCTGCTGAGGAAGGAGCAAGGACACGGAGGAGGAAGAAGACAAGGACTAGGAAGGGGGAGCGCCAGAGGTACTTACCTGGCTATGGCTGTTGCTATCTTCATCACCTCGGTGGGCGCTGCAGCAGGAAGGCCCCAGTTGGGGAGAGCTACACCAAGAAGCTTCGAGGCAGAGTCAGGCATGGCGGCTGAGCTACACCAGCCATAGCTGCTTTGTGTTGTCCTTTGGACAGCAGGGCAATGCCCTGGTTGTCCAGCATAGCCTCGGCCTTGGAGGAAGGAGGAAGGAGGAAGAAGGGCGACCATGGTCATGGTGGACCTCATGTGATACCTGCAGTAGAAGTGGGATTCGGACATTGATTCTGGTTCAGCCATTCAACATTGTTATTATTATTTCTTGTTTGAACAAGAGGGGAAGAGATAACAAGGAGGAGAGTGGTTGGCAAAGAAGAAGAGCATTATCATTGGTCTATGCTGGTGTACATCATCATCTTCTTCTTCTTCTTCTTTCCCTCTCTCTCCTCTCAAGTTCATTCATTTCTTTTTGCAATTGGACAGCATTGTACTTTCTGATGAACGTGTACTTCGAAATTGGCCAGGATCATAGCATAATGGTCAGACGGTTGGTCACAGCTTGCTCGGATGGTTTGGCCGAGTAGCGGGTATGCTGATTATCAACCGGGGATCTGAGGGCTGATCGCCACAAGGTGCTATGTGCATGGCAATTGAGCATGCTAAGCAGTTTTACGACCAGGTTCATGTTTTTTTAGCACGGGCATGGCACCGGGAGAGCCTGTTCGGTGCTAACCTAAGCGGTTGGGAAATGCTTTCATACTTGCAGTAAGCCAGAGAGGTTGAGAGAGAACCCACTCACAATAATTCTAGTTCTGACCGTAGATTACACAGATCAATGACCAAAGACGAAGAATAAAGGTGAGGGGGATTTTGCTGTAACCTGTGAGGTGGGTACTGCTCGTACTCACTGACTAATACCCAGCTATTTGATTAGAAGTCATGCACTTGAGACCAAGCAAATAATCTCTGTGATTAAGCACATGGAAATCTGGAGACCATGCACCAGCTGAATTTTTGAAATTTGTGCAAGGATAATGAGCGATAGCGAACTTCAGAAATCAAACAGCATCGTACACATGAGACCAGATAGTCCTGACCTCGAACCAATAGCAGAATTGCATCACGAGTTCCACCAAATAAGAGCACAGCAAAAGCTCATAATTGACAATGCTGGAATAGTCTCATCATCATCAACGAAGAACCAATGTCGATATCCTATCTGGCGCTCGGCGCCCAGATCACAAATGGCAGATCCTGTCTAGCCTATCCACAATGCCGCTGATGACGTCAACAGCTTCCCCAAGTACGAGCAGATCTCGGCCAATGCCATTCCCCTCAAGCACCAGGTATGTCTCTCGTATCACTCACAACCTCGATCCCCAACTCACAGATGCCACATGCACCCAAGAACCACCATGCGGCCCATCCAGCTTACAGCAGTGCAGCTCGGCTATGGCTGCCTGCTCCTTCCAGCTCGCCCGTGAGCACGTGAACGCTGGCCAGCATTAGCGCAGCAGCGCTTGCACAGCATGCAGCCAGTGCCCGAATGGCAAATGCGTGGGCAGGCCCTTCCCTATATCGAAGTGGCCTGCTGCTGCATGCGGTAATGCGGTACTGGGCCCCCGCCCAGAAGCTTCCGGTAGGCCCCACAAGGCTGAGCCTCAGTCCAAAGAAAACAGGCCCAGGGCCTATGGTGGTTACCAGCGCCCAACTGCCCTCAGCCTTTGTTCAGTCCATGTTGTGTATCCGGCCCAGGGCCTGCCTCAGTTACATACGATGAAAGGCAGCCTGGGCCTGGGTGCTTCCAACCAACTGGCGCTGCGCAACTGCCTGAATTTTCCCCAGTTGCGTAGTAGTCCAAAATAGGCCTCGGTCGGGCCTGCCTTCACTTAGGGCGGCCGACCTTGCTGATAACAGGGCCCAGTGGGGCTTATCGAGGCCTTGTGCCTCGCATTTGGAGCAGTTCTCGATTTATGTGTCCCATCCTTGTGCAGGGGCATGCTAATCTTCTGTGTACCATTCCGAATTTAACGGATGTCCTGGAGGACACCACCAGCTGAATTTTTACGCTTATTTTTGTTTTGAAACTCCGAGGGGTATCAGCAGCCCGTGGCTTGAGGGAAGCTCTCCAGCTGAATTTATAATAGAGTGGAGACAGAAATAGCCCGTCTATGCTTGAGAGGACAAAATTAAAATGCACGTGGTTATCTGCATGCCATGGTGCTGAATAGGACAAGCACAGCTGCGCATCCAGGTGAACTCTGATGAGGGTAGTTTCTGCATGTCAAATTTTCAAAACCTGAGTGGACTCCCCTGTACTTTTCTCTTAAACCACCACTAGTACCTCCGAGCCTGTTTTTGCCCACCCTGATTTTCACTGCACACCGAGTTTGCGCGCCTGGGTTCTGTTTTGTTTCTTTTCTGGTACTCTCCTTAAAAAAAAAAGAAAAAGCACGGCCAGACTTTCAAAAAACAACCCACTTGCTGCCAAAAATAAATAAAATAAAAAAAACAAACACCCCTTTGGACGCGATACCTGGTAGATACCCAGCCCAAAGTCGTTGTGTGAGTATGCCCTTAGTGAGGGCGTTACGGCAAGGGGTCAGGTCCACGAAAGAAGGAAGAGGGGAAAAAAAATTGAAACTGAACTTAGGGCGGGAAAGCGGGTTCATACATTCTGCAAAGTAATAGTGTGGGCATGCCCCCCTCCACAAAGTGTCAGCAGCCTGTGGACTGCGCCGTGCCTCCCTGGCGGGGCACCAAAACGAAAAAAAAAAGCGGAAAAAAAAAACGAAAACAAAAAACACAAACAATGAAAACCTGAAACTGGTCACTATAGCGGTTAGATACGGACATGTGAGTTTTGGTGTGAGTACAACTTGGTGCACGGCCTTCCCCGACATGATGTTTTGTTTTTCTTTTTGTTTTTCGAAGGGGCCCTCAAGGCCAAACTGCCGAGCCTCGTCCAACCCCCAAAAAAGTTCGGGAAAAGTGGGAAAACACTAAAACAGCCATTTTTCCCATTTTTCCCATGAGTGACAGAGGTAGTGGTGGTTTAATAATGAGGGCTTCCGTCCCCTAAATCCAAAGCCTGCCACTTAACATGATGTAGGCGGGCGACCCTAAACTTTAAACCCTAAAGGGCCTAAACCCCTAACATAACCTGAAAGCGCAAAACCCTAAACCCTAAACCCTAAACCCTGAACATAAGCTAAAGGGGCAAACCCCTAAACTCTGAATCAGAATGTCCGATAAAAGCCACTTTGGAAAGAAAAGAGTTCTACCCAGCCCAAGTGGGTGAATGGGACACACATGTAATTGTCGATAGGAAAATCACGAGTTCAAAATTCAAAACTCAAATCCTGATGGAATCACATGGATGCAACAATGTTAGGGGCTAAACTTTTTCAGAAGAAAAAAAAGAGAAATGGAAAGGAAAGAACTTATAATCTTTTGCACACCAGTAATGCCGTTCTCCTGAATTCCAAAAAAAAACAAAAGAAAAAGCTCTCTAGTATCCAGGAAGCCAATTTTCTGATCCCAAGCCAGGCGTGTCTATTGAGGAAGAATGGGGTCGCTGTTTGGCTTGTGACTCACCTCGCCGGCATCTGGTGTGATGAAGGCACCTGATGCAGGTTCAGGGCTGGGGTTTACAGGGGAAGAATTCTGCTCCACAGAGGTTCGGAATCCGCTTCCTCTCGATGTGGGACGTCCGGTGCGAAACGTCATTAAGACATTCTTTTGGACGGTATCATCTGACGAATGATGATTCCAGAAGTCTGCAGAAAGGTCAGAAGCTGCAGGCAGGCCAGACATTGTAATAAGAAAGTGTGGGACTTGAAGAAAAAGAAAAATGTTTGTTTCTGCGACTCATCTCACTGGCTACCCTAGCACCCCCAGAACCTCATCGCCAGAATGACGATTCCAATCCCTTTCAACCTCCCTATTCTCTCTCTCCCCTCCTGTCCACTTTTCTTTCTTCCTTGCGGATTACAATGCCACGATAAAGATCTGATGGCAGGGGCCTTTCCTTCTGCCGCCTCCCCCCCTCCCCCCCACCTCCTCCTTCCACATCTGCGGACGAAGTGATGAACGAGGCGCAACA
>BFEA01000280.1:795913-809113 GCA_003427395.1 Chara braunii | reverse complement strand
GAGAGAGAGAGAGAGAGAGATGGCGGGAAGAGGGAGAGAGAAGTAGCGATGGTGGATGGCGGAAGGTGGGAGAAAGGCCGAAGGTGGGATGGTGGGAAGCGGCGGAAGAAGTCGGGAGAGAGAGAGAGAGAGAGAGAGAGAGGAAAATCAAATGAATCTACCGCTAGAACATGGAAATATACATTGCGCACATGTGTGCAGCACACCAGACGTGCGCAGCGCGCACTGCGCACCCAGATGCGCGACGCGCGCCGGTGCGCGCGCACCCTGGGTCCGCGCACAGCGCACTGCGCAGCGTACCGCGCAGCGCACAGTGCCGGTGCGCTGCAAGTATGGTTCAGAATGAACTTCAATGAAGCATCCAGGCAAGTGGATCCGACCCCCAGGTCTTCATATGTAACATGGTACTGACATCACTTCTCCGGAAAGAAAAGAGAACACTCTATTCCAGGATATAGGAACCTCTTTCGTCTTTGGTGTTTGTTCGGCTTCTTTTTTTGATAGTGTGTTTCATGTTTGCTCGCTCTATGCAACCCCCCACCAAAAAAGTATGACTGTGCGAGACTGTTTCGTCGGACTTTGCCTTTTCTTTTGAGTGTGTGTGTGCGTGCACGCTCTGCCGTAGCCACCCCCCCCCCCTCCTCCTCTCCTCCTCCTCCTACGCTGTTTTTATGGTTTTCCTTAGCAACTTTTGTCTTTGGGATCTGTGCGCAAGTCGGACCGAGAAAACTTCAAATTCAAAATTGCAGCTTTGTTTGACCCCAAACAGAAAATGGAAAAAAGAAAAACAGTATGTTTGAAATTTTGTTCTGGGCCACAACTTTAATAGCAAAAAAAAGTGGTACCGGTATTCATACCCGGTTGGGGCGTTTCAGTACAAATGGACCAAGGTACCAGTACCACCACTTTTTTTCATTCGTGGATGGTATCCGTAACCACGTCACGGTACCTTGGGGAGCTCACGACACTTGCCAACACGTTCACGTGCGTCCACAGTGACTCACATGCATGAACCTTTGGTGGACCCCTCCTCGGCCTGCCCCTTCTTCTTCTCCTCTCTGCCGCCGCCTCCTCCTCCTCCTTCCTCCTCTTCTTCTTGTTTTCTTGAGTGTGTGTGTGTGTGTGTGTGTGTGCGTGCGTGCGTGCGTGTGTGTGTGCGTGCGTGCGTGGGTGTGTGTGTGTGTGTGTGTGTGTGTGTGTGTGTGTGTGTGTGTGTGCGTGTGTGCACAAACGTGCAAGTCTACAAGTGCCAAGAAAAGAAGAAGAAGAAGAAGAAAAGACGAAAAGAAGAAAATAACAACCAAGAGGAGGAGGGGGAGGAGGAGGGGGAGGAGGAGGGGGAGAAGAAGAAGAAGAAGGGGGAGGGGTGGGGGCTGTCCCAATGACTTCATGCACGTGAACTCACGTTAACGCACACATGCTCGCTCCCCCAACACAAACACTCTCAAAAGAGGAGGACGAGAAGAGGTAGAAGAAGAAGAAAATGAGGAGGAGAAGGACAAGGAGGGGAGGAGGAGGAGAAGGAGAAAAGTAAGGAGTTTGTGTATGATGCCATGTATAGATGCCCCCCTCCTTCCCCTCCTTGTCCTCCTCTTAATTCTTTTTCTTCTTCTTCATCTTTCTTTTATGTGTATGATGCCATGTATAGAGGACAGAAAGATGGAAGGTAGACAAAACAGAGGAAGACCAAGGGAAAGTAAGGAGTTTGTGGAATGAAGATGAAAGCATAGGGAAGGATAAGAGAAGGCTCACGAGTCATTCTATCTTTGACGGTAGCGAGCAAATGCACTGTAGGGATGAGGTGGATGATGACTTGGAAGAACCTAGCTGAGCATTCTCAGCACAGCATTTGCCACAATGGCTTAGTCATGTCCACCGATCACTCCGGAGTCCCGACAAATGGCACGTTGGTTACAGGCCACGACGAAGGAAGAAAAGGCAACACAAAAGACAGTGCACTGATTATAACGTCCGTGAACACGAAATGCACATATGATGCCCGGATGCGGAGGGTACATGCAGTTCGGAACTGCGCGGCAACCCGCCTCTGCACACGTGGTTGCAGAAACCCCGGCATTGTAGTGATTGTGGCAGGGACAACGAGGTGTGGGATTCGAACTCAGGTCTGTGTTTCAATAGTTACGTGGGTGTACCAACTGAGAGCTAGGTCAGTTGGTTCAACTCTTAATCTTGGTCAACTTCGATCAGCATCAATTCGTGCCACTCAATGATTGTTCTCTCTGACAAATGCCACGTCAGACGAATAATTAGTATTGAAAATAAGTTCATTTTCCTCTCCAAGTACCATCATCGAGCAGTGGCCAATCACTTGTGCAGCTAGCCAAATACTTCGCCTGTATAGCCCAACCTATGCCGCTCGTTCGGAATGCCACACACACTAACACTTAAAGCAAGGATTACCTCCTCTAGCTTCACCTTGGGGCCCTGATTGAGGACTGCGATTTGCTTGTCTGTGTGGTTGCGATGCAACTGTGGTTTGACAGTGCTTGGACCTAGTAGACCCTCGATGCATCTGGAAACAATGTCGCACCCTTTGGATTGGTATGTGAAAACATGTCGGACCCTTTGGATTGGTATGTGAAAACATGTCTGACCCTTTGGATTTGTACATGATCTGCGGCCGTTTGTCGACTTTCGGGAGGAATGTTTGACTCCTGGCCCGCTGCCCTGATCGGGCATAACTGTTGACTTTCCAGGGCCCTGGGTTCACTTTTCCGGGTGCCGGAAACTCAGCCTGGCTGCTGTACACCAGTACTATTGAGTCAGTACTGACCTTAGGACACCTGGATGCGGGTAATCAATGCTGGCAGGCCCATCACTGGATACTGAATACTTGATGTATGATGGGATGCTGGAGGTCTGGCTCCCCACCAATAGATCGGAGCAACCAGGAAGCCTGCTAGGGGGGGATGCTCTTATCACCTCTCCTAGCAGGATGCGCACCTAAGACCGTAAAGCTCGACTTTG
The DNA here is from genome assembly GCA_003427395.1 of Chara braunii. Lineage (NCBI taxonomy): Eukaryota > Viridiplantae > Streptophyta > Charophyceae > Charales > Characeae > Chara > Chara braunii. Next base: position 806,125 of record BFEA01000280.1, on the reverse strand, counting down.
GACCCTACAGCTTTGACTCAGCCTAGGATTACAACTAACGATAGATGTAAAGCAACCTACAAGGTCTATATCAATGATAGTGTATGGATTGTCTTTGGCGATTGTCTTCATTGATAGCATAACAAGTTTATGTCTTAGCTCCTTCCCACATAGGTTCTCCCCAAAAACTTCCAGTAACCAGAGTGAAGAAAGCGAACAAAGCGCCTATTTTGGCACTAATCTGGAAAGTAAGTGAAAAATGGTATGTCTTGTAACAAGAAACAACACACTACTGATAGCCATTCCAATATAAAAAAAGTAAACTCATCCAAGCTCCAGGCACATGTACATAGATGATAGATACGATAATTTTCACCTTGTTGAAAATCAGATGGTACTATCCAAGTTGCTAACCCCACCAATTTTGCTTGTCTTTTTGACTGTGGATCCTCAGAGCTAATTACAGATGAAAAGAAGAGGTAAAAAGACTCCGTTCGGGATGCGAAAGGAACTAGTAGAGGATTTAATATTTATGGAACTTTATTTTTTGTAATGAACCCAGTCTGGAGGAAACTTGTCCAGTGTCGAATTACAAGATAACTCGGCGCTGATAAATGTCTCCAATAATTGTGAAATGTGATCTGTAATACAATATCTCGTAACAATAGGACAAAGTAGTAGAGGGGGAGAATAGACTTAGAGGGTGGAAGAGAATGTATCCATCAATGTCCACATAGACAGAACACCCTTAGAGGGTGGAAGAGAATGTATCCATCACCCCCACAGCCACGTCAGCAAACAGTGTCCCATAAACGAGCCTGACGAGATCTGATCACAACCTAGTGCCACGTAGGCACAGTTCTCCCTTGAAGACGTCTCTGCAGCGCGCAACGTCGACAACATCAACAGGTAAGTCCACAGATCCTGATCTCCCTCCTTGTCGCATCTCCAGTTAGTGTAGAATACAGCGTGGCATGCGCCATGTCAGCAATGTCGAAGACAGTGTGGCAAGTGCCATGGCGGCAAGCATGAAGACAGCTGGCGCCGGGAGCAGAGAGGCGCCAGCACGCAAAGCAACAGTCTCGCGTCGTCGTCGCACAATGCCAGCGTAGAGCCAGCGTCTTGCCAGCGTCCAGCCAGCGTCAAGCCAGCGTTGTGCCAGCGTTGTGCCAGCATCAAGCAGCAAGGCAAGACTGAATGTTGACTCCCAGGGGCTGAGTCAATAGATCATGTTGACTCTGTTGACCAGCCTCTGGTCCCTCACGTGCGGATCAGATTGACTCACAGCCGACGGCCTGGATCTAGTACAGTTACAGACTTCTACTCGGACGGAATGCTGCCTGGATACCTGCGTACAACCAAGTGTGTGTCTGATCGATGGCCAGGGCTGGGTACGTGAAGACTTTGACTCGTGAGCGTCGATATTCCGACTTACAGTTGACTTCGGTCAACTGTCGGGCGCAGGGCCTCTGAAGCCACATTTCAGGGGTTCTGTTCCCCACAGTCGGACGCAGGGCCTTCGGGTCGTTTTGTGGCCTGCGGGTGGCCCCCTTGGCCGACGACATAGGCATGTTTGAGCGGGTTATTACAATTTGGTACACACTACTATCAAGGAAATAAAGGGGAGAAGGTGGAGGAGAGGACAAATGGGCCACAAACTGTTAATCGATTTTTTTTTTCCGTAAATGTTCAAACTGTTTGCAACAAATTTATTCAAAAAGATGGTGGTGAAGGGGGAGGAGAGAGGGCAGAAGGGGACCGCAGGGAGAGGAGGGGGGGACGGCGGGTGGAAGTGAGGGAAGTAGTGTGTACATTGTCACTTGGATTACTATCGAAGACTTCTCTCAGCGTTGAGTCCACATCCTGTACAGAAACCTGAAATGACAGAGAGAGCGAAAGGGACAAAATAAGTAAATAATTTTGGAAACAGAGCTTTGAAAGGTCATGTAAGCATTAAACCACCAGTACCTTTCCCAGCTATTTTGCTCCGGCGCAGCGGTTAACACAGCACGTTAGCACGGGCTCAGCCTACAGGACGCAATTGGCTGGCGGCGCCAGGGAAAAACCTAACATTTTGTGTCTGCGTCGTCTCTTTTTTCATTTTGGCACACAGCAGGAATCCGGGTCGGGAAAACGAGGCTCGGAGGGACTGGTGGTTTGAAAAAGAAAAGGTCACATACACATTCACACAGGGAGCAGAGCAATCGGCAAGAGTGCATGGGTCCTGGGGACCATCTCACGCAGAGGTGTACATGTCATGCATCATCTTCACACGCAGTGATCAATAGTCTCAACCATAGACAAAGGTAGAGAAGAAGAGGACCGAGTTTCACAGCTTATATTATCAGAAATATGATTACAAAGTGTTTCAAAGTTCCCCTGAGTCCAGCGCTCATCAGCGCAACACAAATCTCTGTTCAACTCATCAATATGACTTCCAAGGCATCAGCGCTACCCCTGCAGATTGTCTCCCAGTCATCAATATGGTCACAACTCATCGGCGCCACCTCTGCAGTTCACAACCAACTCAGGTAAGTGTCTCCCATAGCCAAACCTTGAATGAACACTCTATATCCTGTCTCTTATACACATCTAGATGTGTGAAAAAGAAAAGGTCACATACACATTCACACAGGGAGCAGAGCAATCGGCAAGAGTGCATGGGTCCTGGGGACCATCTCACGCAGAGGTGTACATGTCATGCATCATCTTCACACGCAGTGATCAATAGTCTCAACCATAGACAAAGGTAGAGAAGAAGAGGACCGAGTTTCACAGCTTATATTATCAGAAATATGATTACAAAGTGTTTCAAAGTTCCCCTGAGTCCAGCGCTCATCAGCGCAACACAAATCTCTGTTCAACTCATCAATATGACTTCCAAGGCATCAGCGCTACCCCTGCAGATTGTCTCCCAGTCATCAATATGGTCACAACTCATCGGCGCCACCTCTGCAGTTCACAACCAACTCAGGTAAGTGTCTCCCATAGCCAAACCTTGAATGAACACTCTATATCTCAGTCCCTTCCTCTTACGATGCATACACATTCTCTAATCATGAGGATCTACTCTGAATACTACTCGTAGCTACACACTAACCCTCTACTACTAATGCTAACTCGCTGGGCAGCTATGGCTGCGTCATGTCCAGCGTACAGTCTTCTTCCTCCATTCAGCGCATCTTCATCCTCCAGCGCTGCTCCTCCTGACTCAACGCACAAGTGCACCAGCACTTCCACRCAATGATAGCCAGTGGAGATCTGGCRAGGAATGAGGCAGGCAGCTTTCTTTATAGTGCTGACTACTCCTCGCTGGGTCTGCATTGGCTCAATTCGGCCTTCCCTTAGTCCCAGACCCTGCATTGCATGTGTCCCAGTAGAGTCCCAATGAAGTTCAACTGCTGCTGAGGCCTCTCGGCCTGTATTTGGACTTGAAAGTCTGGATCTGGACTGACCCCTTGACTTAGACCAAAACTGGGACTGTGCCTATTGACTTTACTTTCGGACAGGCACAACTCTCAACGAACGGACACATTTACTGCTTGAACAGACACTTTCCTTTGCACGAACAGGTACACTGCCTGCACGTACAGACACACTCTTATCCGAACAGACATGACATACACAGCTCCTGGTGAACAGGTAAGTCCTTTGACAATGCCCTTTGCCTTAGATTTAGATGTGCCTGTTGGTAGAGAACTTAACCTTTGACCTGCTTTCACGTTTCTGAGCCCTGGCGAGATACCTTTTCACAATGCTTTACTTTTTCAAGGCCCGTGCTGCTTTATTTTTACAAGGCCTGAGGCCTATATCGGGTAAAGGCCCTTTAACTCTCGCCGGCCTAGTTTCGAAGTCCTCTGAGAATCATTTACCTATCAAGGATATGAATCCCTCTCTTTGCGCTTTCGTATGCAGACACAATATGAGGTGCAGAATCTAACAGTTCTTCGCTTGTAAACCAGCGATCTTCACTAGGATCCTGGTATGCAAACCTCACTTTATACTGTCGCTGTGGTCTGCCTCTACGTCCAGTGTGGTAAGTACTTTCCGCAACAATTTTATCCACGTCATACTTCCCATCCATACTTGGAGGTATCGCTGATCAGCGACTTGGGAAGAGCCCATTCGTTACACAAGGTAAGAGCTTGGATGCATGGAACACTGGATACGTACGTAGATGAGGAGGAATCTCAATGACATACGAAGCACCATCCACATCTCCAATTACGTCTAGAACCTGCCAAGGTCCTCTGTAGGTGGGTAGAAGCTTCTGAGAGATGTTCTCTTCAGGAGCAAACTCTTTAGACTTCACCCAAACCAAATCTCCTATAGCAAATTGAGACGGGCGTCTGTGTTTATTTGCCTGTTCAATCATTTGATGTTGTGCTTTAAGTATATTTTCTTCTACTTTCTCAATGTCTTTCTGATATTGGACTGCAAATTCACTAGTCCCTACAGGAAGCTTGTGTACTTGATCCGGGTTTAATCGATCAATGGGTCTGCGTGGACGCCATCCCAGATGTAACTCCATAGGAGTCTTACACGTAGATAGGTGCACAAAGTTATTATAGGCACTAGGAACCTTAGGCAAATGTTCATCCCAGTCAATCTGATCGGGACGAATGTACATGCGCAGAGTTTGCTGCAATATCTTGTTCATCTGCTCAGTCTGGCCATTAGTTTCAGGATGTCTGCCTGATGACATAGTCAACTTAGAGCCATATACATTCATCAGCTGCTGCCATTGTTCACTTGTGAACCTGGTATCTCTATCACTCACAATAGTTAAGGGATGTCTAAAGTCTTTCACCCAATGATTAAAGAATTCGCGAATCACTAAATCAGTCTTCGCTTCCGAAGGCAAAGCTACAAAAACAGCATACTTAGTGAATCTATCCACTATGACCATTACTTGTGTCTTCCCATTTCTGCTTTTTACCTTAGTGTCCATGAAATCTATAGAGACAGAGTCTCCAGGGCCGGTAGGGATAGGCAAGGGCTTAAGTAGCCCGAGGGGCGATTGCRTGRTGTTTTTGTTTCGTWGGCACACTTGGCAACCCTGCACATACGCGATACAGTCCGCTTTCATTCGAGGCCAGGTGTAGGAACGCAATAAAGTCCCATAGGTCTTTTTCCACCCGAAATGRCCTTCTGTATCATGGCATTCCCCCAAGATCATACTCTTGATTTCTTCATTATTGGGTATACACAGCCTATCATGTACATCAGTTCGTTCAAACAATAGACCCTGAGTTACTTTATGATCGGGAAACTCTGCTGGCTTTTCTTGCACTAGCTTAATCATGGCTCCATAAACAGGATCAGAGGGATACGCATTTCTAATCTTTTCTTGTAGGTCTGTACCTACATCTAGATAAGTCACAATAGCACAGAAAAAGTCTGATCTACGACTTAGTGCATCAGCAACAACGTTATACTTACCCTTGACTGGCTTCAGCTCAAAGTCAAACATATCAATTTCTGCAGCCCACCTTGTCAACTTAGGTGTCATTCGAGCTTGTGTTTTGAGCCAGCGAAGTGTTTCATGGTCAGAGTATACTTTAAAATGCCTTCCTAGAAGGTAGTGTCGCCAATGATTGAGAGCCTCACGCAAAGCGTACAACTCTCGTTCATACGTTGAAGCGGCCACCTTCTCGTTAGGTAAGCGGCAAGACATAAACTCTACAGGCCTGTATCCATGCCTATCATCTTGCTGGAGTACAACACCTATACCATATTGACTAGCGTCGGTTGTGACCACAAAAGGCAAGTAAGGGTCCGCCACTTTCAAAACCGGGTAGTTGATCAAACACTTTTTCAAACGCTTGAAAGACATAGTGCAGTCTGAATCCCACTTCCAAATTACTTCTTTCTTAAGCAATCGACGAAGGGGAGCAGCTATTATCGTAAAGTGTCTTACGAACTTTCGATAGTAGTTGGCTAACCCAAGGAACGACCGCAACTCAGTCAAGGTGCGGGGGTTCGGCCAATCTCTGATTGTTGCTATCTTTGCATCTTCCGGTTTGACCCCATCTCCATCAATCACATGTCCCAGGTATAGAACCTGACGCTTAGCCCATTTACACTTCTTTGGGTTTAACTTGAGTTTGGTTTCTCTCAATTTATTTAGCACAAGTCGAAGGTGCTCAGCATGCTCCTTTTCATCTTTGCTGAAAATCAAAATATCGTCTAAATAAATCACAACAAATTTATCGAGCCATTCACGAAAGAGTTCGTTCATTGTTCTTTGGAAAGTGGCAGGGGCATTTGTGAGACCAAAGGGCAGAACTACGAATTCGTAATGCCCATACCTCGTCCTGAAGGCAGTCTTATGTTGGTCTTCCGGCTCAACCTCAATCTGATGGTAGCCGGATTTTAGATCAATCTTTGAGAACACTTTGCTTCCCTGCACGCGATCCAGCAAATTGTCTATTCGCGGTAATGGTTCAGCATTCTTTATGGTGATGTCATTTAATCTCCTATAATCTATACACATGCGAAGGCCGTCATCCTTTTTAGGCACAAAGAGCACAGGCGCACCATAGGGTGAGGAGCTAGGTCTTATCCAACCATTTTTCAACAACTCATCGAGTTGGGTTCGCAGTTCATCCAATTCCTGGGGTGACATACGATAGATAGGCCCCTTCGGGGGTGCACTCCCTGGAATGATATCAATGCGGTGGCGGATTGGTCTTTCCACCACACCGCTTGGGGCTTCAGCCACATCTGCGAACTCTTTCAGGATCCTCTCAATCTCTTGGGACCTGACTTCTTCCTTTGTTTCTCCTTCCTTTACTGGACACACATATGCAACAAAGACTTGGTCATACAAGTTATGTTTCTTAACATGGCGAGTGAACGTTGGGGCACTCATACAACAGTGAGCTAGGCTGCTTTCTTTTCCTGATTCATGGTAGAGGCGAATTTTTTTCTTACCTCCTTGCGGACTTGGGAGCCAACATTCATGTTCCCTTAACTTTAGATCCGCATGTGCAGCCTCACCCCAATCCATTCCTAGCAACACATCAAAGGGCAAGTTATCCTCCACCAAGAAGGTCAGAGAGTGGAGAACGCGTTCCACCTTCCCCTCTGCCTCTAGCCGAAAGTATACTTGTACTCCCTCNAGAGAGTGGAGAACGCGTTCCACCTTCCCCTCTGCCTCTAGCCGAAAGTATACTTGTACTCCCTCGACGTATCGATCCATGACAGTTTCACTACTATTCGCCAACTTACTTACAATGGGCTCATCTAACTTCTTAACTTTAAGCCCAAGACGCAGTTTCTGCAAACCTCTTTTACTAATATAACTGCGTGTAGACCCGCTGTTTATCATACCTCCTACTCTAACTCGATTTATTTCTAGATCTGCAATTATTAGCTATCCTTTCTTTTTACGCATTTCAGTTTAGGCTTGGCGACGAGCGGCCAACTCATCACCCACGCCAGCGAGGGATCCATCTAGAGAGATGCATACGTTTGCCACCTCTGGACAGTGCACTAGATGGGGACTTCCTTCCTCTTCAATTTCTGCCATTGGGGCCTTCGAATGGGAGGATTCTGATTTTTCAACATTCGAAGCCCCGGTAGAGGCAACTGGCACCTCTACTGGCTGTTCCCTTTTGCCCCCCTATAGTCAGGGCAATAGGGGACAATGTGGTCGGGGTCCCCACATTTGAGGCATTGGTCGGCTTTCTTTCTTTCAGCCCATACCTTTTCTTTTATTCCCAACTCTTTCCAAGGCTCCCCTTCAGGTAGGCCTGGATGTGGTGGGTATGGCTTATCCCACTTGTTGTACCATGAGCCTCTTCCTCTACCCCAGGTGGAGTACGAACCACAGCCACCGTATGAGGGACCATTTCCCCTTCCTCCCACGTAGTGGCTTCCTTCACCACCACCCCTCTGGGTGCCGAATCCTCGTCCACCACGGCCGCGACTTCTTCCTCGGCCACGTCCTCTTCCTTGACGCCCTCCCCCGCGGGCTGCAACAGCCGCGTAACTCCCCTCCTGAGCTACCGGTCTGTTGGGTTCATCGAGACCATAGTCTACCTGATCCCAGGGGATGGTCTCGGCGCCTCCTTCTTCAAAGGTTAGAAGGAGACTGTCTTTCTCAGGTATAGACCCTGAGATGGTGCGGTTTTGCCATCTCTTACCCGCTTGCAGATCCTTCCAGTAATGGCAATAATTTGCTTCAGCGAGGAAGCCGGCATGATCTATGGCGATCTTGTCGAACTTCTCATATGTCATCCCCTCTTCCTTGGTACGGGGATAGAGTTGTGCTCTTAGAGGATCCGGGAGTGCTTGTGCAAAACTGTTTAAGATTTGGGCTGGCGTTAATCCATGATCAGGGCATTGCAATAGTTCATCCATAGTTGCCTTTAATGCAGACGTACTCTTCCATTTCCTATCGGGGAGGCTGAGGATCAACATTTATGTGCGCCTTGCCAGGTTCTTGTCCTCAAATCTCTCTCTTATCGCTTTAAGAAAATCCTCAATACGGGTCTGTTGTGAATACTCTACCATAGAGCTGCATCCCGCCTCTTTTTGCAACGAGATGGCGAAGCTCATGGCGTCGCCTCCCATGCACGAGGTTGCCATCAATACCCTGTCCCAGTATGGAATCCGTTGTCCATACACATAAGTTTCAATTGCCGCCGCCCAGTGCAACACACTCTCTTCTTTCTTTCCATTGTAGGTCCATGGCAGTTTAAGCTTAATCTTGTTAGTCTGCCCGGGTTCCTGGGAACCTCAATCTTCTTCTTTCCTTTCTTGTCATCATCGCCGTCGCCATCTCCATCTCCTCCGTCGTCTCCAACTCCCTTTACAATCTTCTCTACGACCTCCGGGGTGAAGACTTTATTAATATGTCCGTCCAAAGCTTGGATGTAAGTTTGCACATGTTGGTCAACGTCCTTTGCTGACTTTTCTACGAAGTTATTCCAGACATTCTCAAATTCAACCCGATGGGTTTCTACACGTTGCAAGGTCTGCCGCATTAAGTCCATGTCTTGCCTCGGGTTGAGGACGGCCTCCCTGAGGAGTGCAAGTTGTGCTTCAGTTGCAGAGGGGTTTTCCTTTTGCGCTTCTAGAGCTTTCTGCAATTTATCCCCTTCTGCCTGCAATCTTTTCTTTTCTTTCACCTCTTGCCGTCTAGCGGCCAACAGCCTGCGATTTAGCTCAACCCGTTTCTCTTCCAACATCAGGTTTCGTTCAACGGTGTCTTTAATAGTGGCCAACTTGGCGATGAACATATCCCGTTCTTCATCAGATTCTTTTAACGGCTCGCTGGAGTAGTAGTACTGGCTACCCCAGTTCAACGGTTCAACGGGAAGGCGGGTCATGGTACTGCTTTCCGATATGTCTTGGCGACGACGTCTTTCCAACACTTCTCCTTCTTCTTGTTCTTCTTCTTCTTCTTCTTCTATACTTTTCAATTCTTCTTCTAGTTCCCTGTCCATTTTTCTCTTTCATTTTCTTTCTTGCTTCTTCTTCTTTCTGTTTTTTCTTGGCCTCTCTCTCCTTTTTCTTCTCTGCCAACTTACGATCTATCTCTGCCTGCTCCGCAGGTGTAGGGCCAGGCTTCACTGTTCCAGACCGCATCAGCATGCGGGACGTGCACACACGCCCGAACCCCAGTGGGAACATAAGCCGGAACAGTGGCCCCAACAAGACAGAAAGGGCCAACAGGCCCTGGATGGGATAGTCATCCATGATGACTGCCGGCACAGGAGATCCTCCGCCGGGTCACCAAGGTACTATCCCACTTACAGACTTGGTCTTGACTTGCGGTAATGGAGTACTTATACCTTCCCTTTCCCCTTTTTTTTTTGTTTAACGGTCGAAGGTGCTGCGTACAATCAACAATAGATCAAACTACAATGAACTTGAATATGTCTATTTATTTATTTTTTTGATGTGCTGTCTGGCCTCCTGGATCGAACGTTTGGTAATGTGTTCCTGTTGTCTTACTTTCTCTTTTTTTTTTTTGTACTAACTTGGCTGGTTGCTTGGTGCAGATATGGAGTACAGCGCAGATTCAGATGGTTCACTTATCCAACCAGGCAGAGATACTTCGTATACCCTGTTCTTTCTTTCGGGCTTAACAGGCCCGGGAGATACTCAATATCATCCTTATACTGCCTGGTACATGCTATCTGATGTGGCACATTGCCACTCCCCACATCGATCCTTGGTTCTTGATGACGATACCCAGCCTGCCTATTAGGAGGGATAGGA
>BFEA01000280.1:778984-793888 GCA_003427395.1 Chara braunii | reverse complement strand
GCCGGTTTTTTTTTTTTTTTTTTTTTTTTTGCGCATCACTTTGAAGACCGCCGATTTTTTTTTTCAACGGTGCCCACGCCGCACGGCCCCTCCGAGTTTTGCTTGTTGCGACAAAAACTTTCTGCAAGGCTGGGGCCGTGTACTTGCGGTTTAAGATTGGAAGTTGGAACGATAGGTACAATACAGAGAAGATTAGCATGACCCCTGTGAACACTGCAGCACGGGAAGTGCCCAGGCAGGTGGCCCGGTCCACCTTAGCGGTCTGCCTGGCCGATCCAGGCCAGCCGGGAAGTGCCCAGTCTTTTTTTTTTTGTTTGTTTCCGACTGCCGGAACAGACTGCTCGTCAAGAGCATGCAGACCTCGCTGTTTTTTCTTTTGTTCTTTTTTAATAATCGGATTGCTGAGTTCAAGGGTTTGTTGGAGGGGGGCGGGGGTGGAAGCGGAGAGGAGGTTGGAGGAGGGCCAGAGGGTAGAAATGATTAGAATTTCGGAGCGAACACAGACATCAAGCACACAAACTTGTGTTTCACAAATGGCCAAACATCAGTTCCACAACTTGCTTTATGTCAGAAGTATGAGATGAGTGTGCGCAACGAGGCCGCACTTGCCAGAAGCGCAATTTGCTGAGTAGTGCCATGAGGCCTGGTGAGACACGAAGCGGAGAAAAGGAAGGAAGGAAGAGGAAGGACGATGGTAGCTCACAGCACTCACTGGGTTTTGACTGATAAATATTTTCTCCCAAAGCTGTTGCATTTTCCCGAGATTCCACGCACACAGGACAAAAAAAACAATCAAGATTTCAGGCCGAGAGCTGAAAATTGAAACATTTTTAACAAAAAAGTTGGAAAAACACAAAACAAAAAAAGAATTTTGACATGAAAATCTAGGGGAGAAACATGTTCTCTGCCTCCCTTAGCACACACATGCAAAAAAAATTATTTTTTTTTACTTGGACGAGATTTGTCTGTCGCACACTTTTTTTTTTTTTTTGAGGCGGGGGGGGAGGGGGACGAGATTGTCTGTCACATATGCCTTTTCACAGAGGTGCTGTTCAGCACGCAGCGCACACACATACACACACGTGCACACAAACTCGCACACATGTGGCGCGTGCACACACACACATGCACAAACTCACACAAACTCACACAAACTCACACACACACACGAAATCACACACACACACACACACACACACACACACACACACACACACACAAATACGATTTTCAAAACTTATTTTGAATATTTTCTTCTTGTCCCTATAATGTATGTTCTTTATGTTCTCCACCATGCATTGGCTGTGTTTCTTCCCTGCCTTCTCATTCATCTCCAAGTGTAATCAGAATGTTAGAAATGCTCCAAATATTCAGTTGCTGGCAGTTAGGAGTGGCCGTAACACACTGTTAGGGTGCCTGATGTGTTCCGGATGGCTGTGTGCCTGCGTGCTCCCTGGTGGTAACAGACATTTGTCAAAGTGACTCCCTGGCTCCACACGTGGTTAATAGGTGGTGTCATTCTCGTCGAATTTTTCATCGAAACTGCCATATTGCCTTGATTTTTTGTCTTGTTTCTTGATTTCGTTTTTTGTGTGATATGTATGTGCTTTAGGTTGCTTGTGGCGATGCACTGAAAAACACCGAATTTTCGGCCTTCCATTAACGATCTCTCCCTGGCTCTTGATGCTGGTGCGACTCCAGTCTGCAGGGTTTCCTTGTGGTGTAAGTGGTACTTCAGTTTGTTCCTTACTGCAAGAGTGAGCCATTGCCTTTCGGCCTGTTTGGTCGCCTGTTCGCGCACTATATATCCACCTTGTCATCTGCTTGGTTTGCTCCACTTGCACAAGCCCAGTAACATGACTCCTGGAAAGGTGCGAAGCGCTCTTGATGGACTTACAAACAAATGGTGTACTCACTTAGCAACGCTTCTTCGGCGAGGGTGCTTCGCGCAAGATAAAGCAACTGACAACGTAAGAGGCCGCTTTATCTTCAAAATAGTCCAACCGACTATCTGTCTGCTTGCTTGCCATGCTCGTAGCCTGACTTGTGCTCTAGCTGCTTATCTGCCTGTACATACACTTGCCTTGCCGCGGTTGCTTGCTGCTGTTTGTGGTGTTGGCCTGCTGCCTGCTGAGGCACACACCTGCCTGCCCCCCACCTGTCCTTGGTGCTTTTCTTTTCAATCAACATGCGAGCATGTCAATGTAGACTGACCACGAGCTGACCACAAGGATCAAACGCGCGACCTCCCACGGCAAACACTCAACCAAACGGCTAAGTGGACTGGGGTGAAACTTAAGCCCCAAGATGAGCACTTAACCCCATCCCCCCAGCACGGGTACCCGTTTTCCCATGCGACTCGGTGTACCCAGTCACACGCACCCAACACAGGCGTTGACACAGCCAACAGCCAGTGTACAATCACACTGGCAGATGCTACGCTAGTCCATCACCATACCTAACGCTTACTACCAAGGGATTTTTGGGACTAAGCTGACAAATTTCCTACAAGCAATTTCTCCCTCAAGAATTCCTAGAATTGCAGCAAAGCTGCACATTTGGTAATGTCACTCCTATCTGTTAGAGCACGTGTTTAAGAAAAAAAAAAAAAAAAAAAAAGAATGGTAATGTCACCTTGTATAACCTGAGTCACACCCTTGACTGTTTTGTCTCAGCGGAGTAATATGCCTTCCTTGTCCCTGCGCTGCTTGCCTGCCTGGAGGCTTGGGCACCCACTTGCCCACCCACCTGTCCTTGGTGTTTTCCTTTTGCATCAACATACCCAGCGCTTACCACTAAGGGATTTTTGGACTGGGCCCACGAATTTCCTACAAGCGATTTCTTTCTCGAAAAGTTGTAGAATTTCCTTTTCAGGCAGTGAAGCTGCTAAGCTGAACATTTCGTAATGTCACCCTTCTATAACCCTAGTCGCACAATCGGACGTCTGCTCTACCCGGAGGGAGTATTATGCTTTCCTTGTCCCCGTGTTGCTTACGTCGATGTTTGCCTTTTTGCCGACCTGCCCGTCTGCTTGCCTCACTGTCCGTCTGCTTGTCCTGTTGATCCACCACCTATATGTTCTCATGTTGCTGCAATTTGGCTTGTTGCCTGCTTGCTTGCGGCTGGGTTAACCTGGTGGGACCATTACCTGGAAAAGTGTTGGGACCATTACTCTTCTGGGTGGGACCATTGCTTTAAAGTTTAAAGAGCATTGGGACCATTACTCCTAGCAGGTAATGGTCACACCAGGAAGAGTATTGGGACCATTACTCTTCCCGGTGGGCCATTATCTGAAAGAGTGTGGGGACCATTGTTCTTCATGGTGGGACCATTGCCCAGAAGAGTATTGGGACCATTATCCTAATGTATTTAAATAAAGCCAGTATTTTGCTCATTTCAAGGATGACGATTTGGTGGATTTCTATGATTGAAATAAAGCCTAGCTGGTATTAGCAATGGCAACTTGTGTCCTTCGGGACATCCGTTAAAATTGGAACGACACAGAGAATGAAGATTAGCATGGCCCCCGCGCAAGGATGACATGCATAAATCGAGAAATGCYCCCCCCCCCCCCAAAAAAAAAAAAAAAAAAAGGAACTAATGGCAACTTGTCATATGATCTCATATCTGCATCACCATTTCAGTATACTACCAAGCACTGTATTACCAACCGGGCTGCCAGGTGGCTCGGCCGGGCAAGGGCCAGGTCCCTGTAAAAATAAATAAATAAAAAATTTAATAAATAAACAATTTAATAAATAAATATTTTAATAAATAAATAAATTTAATTGAAAAAAAGTTAAAAAAACCGAAAAAAAAAACGAAAAACAATATGTTGTGCAGAAAAATAAACTGAACAACTTTCGGCTCAGGGTCACATCGAAATTCTTTTGGTTCCTTGTATGTACAGTAATCTCATATGAAGCATCCAACTTTCGATATTGATCTTCTAGGGCTTTAGTCCGTATTGTTAGCAGCTGTATTTGGGCTGGTCTTTGGTAGCACTGTTGGTCGAACGCTTGTCTAAGCTTACAACTGCAACTTCCTCTCTGTCTCTTAGTACAGCTCAGTAGGATAGGGTTACTGGCTGGGTCCTGTTTTGTTTTTGTTCCTGTATTGCTCCTGTTCTTTGTACTGCCCTGAAGGGCTGAGGTTTGGTTCTGTTCCTGCAGCCTTGGCCCGCACCCGGCCAGAGTAGCCGGGAGCGAGCCTGGGGCTGTGAAAATTTGTAAGGGATGTCGGGCCCGGTTCCTGGCAATTGGGTAACCTTTACTTGATTAAATAAAAAAAAAAAAAAAGTTTGCCTTCCCCCCAAAAAAAAGCAAAAAAAAGAAAATCAAACATATTTATATTTATATTTATTTTTAATTCATTTTTGGCATGGCAAGTGGTTCCAGGCCACTCTGGTAACATAGTAGTCTAAGCAGTGAGCACCAATAAGTTTCAAAAAAAAAAAAGAAAGCTCAGCGGCAATTGTGGTACTAATACCGTACTATGTATGCACTACTATGCAGTATGTACTATGTCTGTACCATGTATGTGCTGTGTATGTACTATGTAGTATGTAGTATGTACACATGCTTGCAATGGGTAACAAGTACTGACAACTTCGTAACTTATCAAGTCAGCAACACAAACAAGCTATGGCAGTGCTATGCTAAGTCCTCGTGCCATGATGCCTCCACTACCGTCTTCATCCGAATAGAACTCCCGGTCATTATAGCCATATTTGGTGCAAGTTTCAGTCTAGGTACAGCAATAATGACCGGGTGTTGTATTCCTGTGAAGAGGGTAGCCATAATTGGATTTGAAGTCTGACCTCACCCGAAACCCTCCCTCCTCCCTCCTCCATGGGACAACCCTTGATTTTTTTTTTTTTTTTTTTTTTTTTTAAGATTGTACACATTCAGGGTAGGGCAGTTGGCACTTCAGCTCAAGAGCGCAGGTACCAACCCACCTCACCTTCAGGGTTAACGGACGAGAGTATCCTGCACCGGGAGACCTTTACGATACCCAGTCGCACAGGCGTCACCCTCGGTCCCCCTGAGGTGCTGCGAGCAGCCCTTACGTTCTCATCAAGAACTGCATACCCCCAACGGGTACAATTTATTGGGCCATCCCCCCAAGGGGTGCCTGACCCTAGTGGGTGAGTGCGCGGTAGCCCAGCTTCTGGGCGGCAGACAGCAGACACAGATCTAATCCCAGCCAACTGCAGATGCTCCAGAGCAGTGCCGGCTGCAACCTTATCCTGGCACAAGACAGTGGGCTCAGGAGCCCCCCAGTCGACCGAGCACCATCGATCTAGGCTCGGACAGGGAACCGGCAGTCTGCCCCTAAGCATCCACTCGGGCATGGCAGGGATCGAACCTGCAACCTACATCTCTGAAGAGCGGGTATGCTCGAGGTCTAGCGCCTGGTCTGCAGCATATGCAGCAGGTGCCCCACCGGGCATTGCAATGCTTGAACCCGCGACCTGTGGAAGTGAACACACAAGCACCCAGTCCATCTGGGCTGCAAATGGCCCTACGCTCTGCGCAGGAAATCCACAATATGAATATATATAACATCACACCGGAGTGCAGGCCCGAAGATTCAAACCCACACCCTAACAAACATTGGTGAATAATTCAGAATACCAATATCCAGTATGGTGCACCAGAGTGCAGGCTCGAAGATTCGAACCCACACCATAAACCACACGTTGCATAACCGACACGCGCTCGACCAACTGTTTCAAGAGGGTTGGAATGTTGAACTTTTGACTTATCAAGCAACAACAATGGGTGGACATTGTTAAGGATTGCAGCCAACAGGTACTAGCATATAGTGTTCTTCTGTTTTTCATCAATCCATTAGCCGTCCGTCCGTCCATCTATCCATCCATCTATATATCCATGCAGCTTAAGGTTTAGCGTTTAGGGTTTAAGGGTATGGGCAATGTTCCCATCGTGAACTTTCTTTTTCACGTAATGTTTAAAACACTCAGGCTATAATCCTGTGGATAGGATATCTTCACACTAGGACTTTCCTAGACATGTCAAATGATACCATTCACCTTTTTTTTCCAAGTAAAATCACCCTTTTTTCCAAGTAAAATCTTAGCCTGTCTTTGGAACATTCTGACTTTTTTTCGACTTGGTAGCTTCAGATCTCTGGTCTCTGTGGTGCCCAATCATCATGCCACAATTGCTGTCAGATGAGGCTGTGAAAATGCCTAGCGTAGGCTCCCTAACCAAAATACAGGACCAGATGCAAGGGATAGATAGTGAGCCATGGAACTCAAACTTTACCTTGCTGGTTCGCAAAGATGTGACAAACTCTTCCACAAGTAGTCCCGATCCCAATCGCCGCATCTGGAAGGGAAGAGAACAAGGTTTTGAAAAAGGCAGGTGGAGGTGTTGGGCGTGAAGAAGGGATTCACATGAAAATAAAAAAGAAAACGACATAAGTGTTTACTATCTAAAGTCAATTCAATTCAGACAGTCTAAGGGCATAATACTCACACACGTCATGATACTACAGCAATGATTATAGTAATCGCAGGATCTACGTCCTGACTCCTAAGCCATGGAATATATACAATGCTAGAGCAAGTCATGCTATATCGCAATCAACAGGTCAAGGTGCACCGCGTCCCTGCTGCAACAGGAGAAAGATGAGATCCACATGTGTCTGTGTTTGTTTGTCTTTGCGATTTTTTTCATGTTTGCAACATGGAAGCACCCCATGGCCATGATGGAGCTTTTGCAGAATGATGACTAAAGAGTGAAGGAAAAGACAACCCCGACAACTCTAGATGGTTTCTCCCGAACATCACCCGACAGCCTGGACCAGGGGACGTAGTGGAGGACCGGTGCCGCCCGGTGCCCCTATGGGCCCCCAAGGCCGGGTGTGACTCAGAGCCGGCCCCCAAGAGTGGCCTGATGGGACGCTTGACCCGGTTTCCAGCAACTCGGATAGGGCAAGGTATGGGGATAGGTTTCCTCAGATCATGACAAGATCATGACAAGGGACACTGGACCCGGTTCCAGTATTTGGTGCGCTCTTATTTCAATTGTCTTCCCGAAACAATGTTCACAAGGGACGCTGAGCCCCGTGTGAGGATTGAGCCCTCAAATGGGGCCTTGCCGTGGTGTACATGTTCTAGGCCAAGGCCCCCAGCAAGCACCGTGCCCGCCCTAAGTGAAGGTGGGCCAGCAAATCAACGAGAGCCCTCTGTTCAAACATTTCACGAAGTGGGGTCCATACAGTTGCCGCTCGCCAGTTGGTTGGAGTGCACCGAGTACCGGATCTCTGCAAATGCAGAAGGACCAGGGCCCTTCAGAGTTGGTTAGGCCCTGGGCACATAAACGAGAGGCCGAAAATGCCAATGGGAAACCGGTCCACTATCTGAATCTGGACGCAGGCCTGGATGAAAGAGGCACAACTGTACTGCATGGGCCCCAACCCCATTGGGCCTGGGTACAGGTACTGGGGCCCAGGCGCAGGCTCAAGGGAGGCCGCCCACACGCAACACTGGCATATAGGCAGAGAGGGCGAGTGGGCAGGGATCTTGGCCATTGCAAGCAAGGCCGGCACGCTGCTGCATTGCGAGTGTGCCTGCGCTGCGCTAGGCTGAGGGAGGGCAGGCTGGCGCTAAGCGGTAGAGCGCAGCCTGGGCGCAGGGCGCTGGCAGCCATAGCCGGGCTGCCTGTGGGCGCAGAGGAGGTGAAGGGCGAAGGTGGTTCTTCGGAGGTGAAGGGCGCTGTGTGGGATAACAAGGGAGAGTGAGGGAGAAGAGAGAGACGTACCTGGAGGAGAGGAGGTCGGCATTGGTGTTGACATCATCACTCGCTGGTCGTCAAGTTGTCTGGTTGCTTCGATGCTGTAGTTGTAGTGATAGGCTGTAGAGTAGGTAGGGCGCCTGGCGCCATTCAAGAGAGAGAGCTACATTGGGTTATGCTGTTGGTGTTGCCCGATTGGACTTGGACATTGACTCACGATTCTTCTGTATCGTTCTCAAATGGATGGTTACTCGGTTCGGGTGTGCCAGCCCATAAGAGACGCTTACCAGACCGTCTATAAATACTTCTGGCTGGGGACTCGGTGTTGATACTGGCTGTGATCGTCATCCTGTTTGCGACGTTAAATAATTCCTGAGGAGATGGGAGCTCTCCTTAAATCCCTCCTGATCAGCCAGATCAAAACGGGTAGTAAGGCTCATTCCGTACGAGGGTAAATAAGAGTGGATGGGCTGGCTTGCTCAGCAATGACTTGGGCCACAGGGGTGGACTGACATTACACACGAAGACACTGCTGCTCAAAGATGCTCTTCGGTATGTTGGATTGAGGGGAGGGTAGGTTCTAATTGGTGCTCAACTGTAAACACAACCATTTCCACCATGCATACATCTGCAACATRATTTAATTTKATTCTTTGATTAGTTGGTGGACAGACTGCTAACACCTCACARACARCTTAGAGTAGGACCAKTSTATACTACCATAKCTGGTTCTATCTCAAGCTGCTATAAGTGAACTAATCAATGGTAGGATTAGATTATGTGTACAGTCAGTGATAATGTTGTTGACGACCGCTTGAAATAGTAGCATTTGGTTTCCTGCCGGACACAAACTATTTTTAGAAAATGAAGTGTCAGTCAAACATATGCTGTGGTAGGACTTCTCTAGAAAGTTCTAGTGCAGACAGTGTATGCATAGCTCATGAGTGAATCAGACAGCGCTGAGGGTAGAGTTGACGATGGTAGAGTAACACGATCAAGATCACGTAGGATCCCGTACGTGTTTCAGTACCTGGACACCGAGACAGAGCGACGGCTTAGGGCCGAAGCTATAGCCCGTGCTCGAGCAGCGAGCGTGAGGACAGCAGCAGCTGTTGCACAAGAGTTAGCAGCAGCTAACGCAGCAGCAAGGCAAGTGGCGGCAGCAGCAATGGCTACCGCGGCAGCAACCAATGGTGCCACTTCGTCTGCCACTCGGTTGGGAATGCCCACTGGGTCCGCGGGTAGTTCCAGTGTCGCAGGTTCTAGTCACTCCACCAGTCATATGGCGGGCTCGCAGTTAAGCCCACTGACCCCGCGCCAGCGGGAGTTGAGGGAACTCCAGCAAGTTGAAAGGACTCGCACTAGGCTAGAGAGGGAACTGAAGGAAGTTGCTGATAGACAAAAGGAGGTTAGAGATAGGACAGTCAGATTGGAAACGGTGGAGGCCGACAAAACTGCACTAGAGGCAATGGATGAGTCAACTATGAACGACCATGTAAGAGTGTTGAGGTCTAGCTTGCTGTCGTTGCATACGCATGTAGACAGTAGGATGGACTTCATGCAGGACACTTTGGATCAGATATTGGCTCAGTTGCAGCAGCTTGGACCAAGGCTGCCTGCAGTTGCAAGATCGCCGCTCCCTATGTCGGCGATGATAGGCACTTACCCCCATGCTGACACACAACCAAGCGGTTCGTCAGCAGCAGCGTCTCAGACTGTTGCTTCTACTTCTTCCGGTCTTGCGGTGGCAGCTACTCCACCACCGCAACAGCAACCTGTTCCACCACAGGGACAGCAGCAAGGCCCATGGTACCCAAAGACCCCAATGAAACCACCTGTCGCCTTCTCTGGTGAGAAGAAGGACGAGGAGCTCAACACATGGTTGAGAACGGTTCCAATGTGGGTAAGGGCAAAGAGGACTTTGCAGGAGGAGGAGGTGATCACTGTTGCATCTTACCTTGAGGGTAAGGCAGCCAAATGGCTAGACGGGATTATAGCGAAAGCTGGGTTTGGGAGACACATGGCAGATTGGGCTAAGACCATGACGTTAGATGAGTTCATAGACATGGTAAAAGCTCGCTGGCATAATCCGCAGCAGGCACAGATTGCCACTGACGCCATAATAAGACTAGACCAGCGACGGTACAAGTCCGTTAGGGAGCTTACGACTACCGTGGAGAATCTCATCGTAGTCCCAGGCATTCACTATGATGACCAGGTCCTATTGACCATGTTCGTGAGATGTCTCCCAGAGAATCTCAGAACACAGTTGGCCAGAGAGGCACGCCTCGAGTATCACACCTTCGAGTCCTTCTCTAGAAAGGCCCTAGACTTAGAGGCTACTCTAGGAAGTGCTCAACCTACTACTCCAGTAGACGGAAGGAAGAAGAAGAGTCCACAGGAGTGGAAGAAGAAGGGGAGTCGACTTATGATGGTTGAGACCGACGGGACTCAAACCGAGGTTGAGGACCTTTCTGCCCTGATGGACACCACAAAGTATGACGGCGAGGAATCTGCTGAGGGTAGCACCCTTGCCGCGGTAGTAAAAGGTAATGCAGGTGGCCGAGGGACGGGTCACCAAAAGAGTCAAGGGCAGACCGCCTCCAATCAGTCCAAAGTTGCTGATTGGGTCAAGGCTGGTTTAGATCAAGATGTGACGGGACCGAAGAGTGCGTGGTGCTTGCATCAACTGTGGTGAGTATGGTCACACCCAGTACAAGTGCAAGAACGCCAAGGTCACGCAGAAGATACCCCCTAAGGTACGGGTACCTTCTTCCCAGGCTTCTAGCTCGGGAAACATGTGAGGCCGGTGGAAGTTTTAGCTGCTTCTACTCATGGTGAAGTGGGCCAGATAGCCTCCCCACTTCATGAGAAGGCCATAGCTAATGACTCTTTAGTCACCCTGCAGACTCATCCAGACCAAACTATGCTTTGTACGTTGGATGTGTCTGATGCCTTAGAAGATTTAGAAAGTGAGTGGTCAAGCAAGGACCCTCGGGAATCTTGTGTGGCACTAAGAAAAGGTCCTAGAGGGGAACATTTCGTCGTGGAAGTTGTTGTAGGAGACCGCAAATGTGGTGCGTTCATAGACATCGGCTCCACACGGAATTACATAAGTCGCGACTGTTTGGAAAGGCTGCACCTACAGGACCGGGTACAACACCTTAGTAGACCGGTAGCATCTACTTTGGCCAATAAGGAGCGCATGGTTGTCACAGACTATATCAAGGATGTAGTCTGTACCTTCTCCTATGGAGGAGGGGAACTTGATCATAAGATTTCGTTCCTGATTAGCGACGACTTACCATTCGATATGTTGTTAGGAATGTACTACCTTGAGGTTGCCAAGCCCCAGTTTGACTGGGACAAGAAAGTGCTAAAGCATAAGTTGCCTAATGGGAGAACAGTGAGACTGACTAAGTTCAAAGCCAGTAGCATAATCGATACCTATGGCTGCTTGTGTGCATCAACATTCTATAATTACTATAAAAAGAACCAAGAGGAGGGTATGTACCTAGTGTATGTCTCTGAGAAAGGGGCGGCCGTTAAAACACCCCCAGAGATAGAACACGTCGTTGCTAAGTTCCCTGATCTGTTCACGGAGCCCACAAGAGTCGTCGATAGGGAGGTTGTCCACGCCATAGAAATCATTCCAGGGAGTAAAACCCCAAAGGGAAGGATCTATAGGATGGCTCCGACCGAGTTGGATGAACTTCGGCGACAACTGAAAGAGCTGACAGAAAAGGGATGGATCCGACCGAGTACTTCCCCTACGGATCTCCAGTGCTATTTGTACCGAACAAGGGGGGTACATTGAGGATGTGCATTGATTACAGAGGCCTCAATGCCATCACAGTGAAGAACGCAAAGCCTCTACCCCGCATAGACGACCTATTGGATAGGGTGCAGGGATGTAAGTACTATAGCAAGATAGACTTAAAGTCCGGCTACCATCAGATCGCAATAAGACCTGAGGATCAACACAAGACTTCTTTTCAGACCAAATACGGTCTGTATGAGTTTGTAGTGATGCCCTTTGGCCTTTGCAATGCGCCGGGTACATTCCAGCATGCTATGAATAGGATCTTCCATGACCACTTAGATAAGTTTGTCGCTGTCTATCTTGACGATATTCTTATCTTTAGTAAGTCTGTCGAGGAGCATGCACAGCACGTTGAGACGATACTTTCACTCCTGCGACAGCACAAGTATAAGGTCAACCTAGAGAAATGTGAGTTTGGACGCACACTCATACTTGGGTCACGAAGTATCCGTGGAAGGTATTAGGCCGGAAGATGCGAAGGTGGCTAGTATCAGGGACTGGCCACGACCTCAAACTGTTACTGAGGTCAGATCTTTCTTAGGAATGTGCAGCTACTATAGAAACTTCGTAAAGAACTATTCCACAGTCGCCTCTCCTTTGACTGATCTAACTCGACTTGACACGCCGTGGGACTAGAGTGATGAGTGCGAGGCTGCTTTCAAACGATTGAAGCATGCACTCATGAATCATGAGGTTCTCATGGTGCCCGATCCTCAGAAGCCATTCATAGTGACCACTGACACAAGCCAATACGGCATTGGCGCAGTGCTGGCTCAGCAGGATGGGAGAAAGTTGAGACCGATTGAGTATATGAGCAAAAAGATGCCATCAAAGAAACTGGC
The DNA here is from genome assembly GCA_003427395.1 of Chara braunii. Classification (NCBI taxonomy): domain Eukaryota; kingdom Viridiplantae; phylum Streptophyta; class Charophyceae; order Charales; family Characeae; genus Chara; species Chara braunii. The sequence continues at coordinate 781,460 of BFEA01000280.1, read as the reverse complement.
AAAGTCCACCTATGAAAGGGAACTCTATGCTCTCTACAAAGCACTTGTCCATTGGAGGCACTTCCTGTTGGGACGGTTTTTCTACTTGAGAACTGACCATCAGACCCTCAAATGGATCAAGACTCAACCGGCTCTTTCTGATGCACTCAAGCGCTGGATTGAGGTCATAGATCAGTATGACTTTAAGCTAGAGTATCTGAAGGGAGAGTACAACAAGGTTGCACATGCGCTGTCCCGTAGAGCAGACTACCTAGGGGCGCTAGTTTCTGAGTTTGGTGTATCTGAGGAACTAACTCAATCACTGGTGGGAGCCTATCAGGAAGACCCTGTCACGATGGACATCATACGCTAACTTCAGGCAAAAGACAAGGCCACAGAAGATGAGTTTGTGATGGTGGACGGGATTCTCTTTCTTGATAAGGCCGGATTCAAAAGGTTAGTTGTTCCATCTAGTGAACGTTTGCGTAGTTTATTCTTAGGAGAATGTCATGACGCAACCGGACACTTTGGCTACAAAAATACTAGTGTCAATCTAGTACAACGATTATGGTGGCCCGGAATGCTAGAAGATGCAAAGAAGTATGTTGAGACCTGTCAGGTCTGTTCACCGAACAAGCCGCGAACTCGAGCAACGCTTGGGTTGCTGAAGCCCTTACCTATCCCCGCTGGTCCGGGACAGAGTGTTTCCATGGACTTCATGGACACCCTGGTGACCAGTAGGAATGGCAAGAGGCACATCTTTGTCATCATAGACAGATTCACCAAGTACGCTAGACTAATTGCCATGCCAGAGACCGCAAGGACTGAACATGTCATCAAGTTGTTTATGGACAACTGGGTGCGTGATTTTGGACTGCCAAAGTCAATAGTTAGTGACAGAGATGTCCGCTTCACAAGTGAGCAATTGGGCAGTCAACTTCAGATGACTTTTGGGAACCATCCCGAAGCCAACGGACACGCCGAGCAAATGAACAGAGTTGTGCAACACCTGCTGAGGCATTACATCAAGCCCAACCAGGATGACTGGGATGAGAAGTTGCCTCCCATCGCCAGCCTGTACAACAACGATGTACACAGCAGTACCTGCATTAGTCCTAATCAGTTGCACCTGGGATGGAAGCCTAGATCAGCTCTGGACTTCCTCCTACCTGAAAACCGATCCTCTGCAACTCCAGGCACACTTGAGTACGGTGTGCAGTATGAGAAGTTGCTACAGCAAGTTGTCGAACATATCAAGAGATCTCAGCAAGCAATGATTGCTTCTGAGAACAAACATCGTCGGCAGTCCTCATTTCAAGTAGGGAAACGAGTCTGGGTCAAGGCTAGTGAGCTAGGACAGGAATTCGGAATCTCTCGTAAACTAATGCCTCAGTATTTTGGTCCCTGGGAAGTCCTGGATATAGTNGTCTGGGTCAAGGCTAGTGAGCTAGGACAGGAATTCGGAATCTCTCGTAAACTAATGCCTCAGTATTTTGGTCCCTGGGAAGTCCTGGATATAGTTGGGGATGAGATGGATGGACCTACCTATGTTATCCGCATCCCTGGTCACTTGCGCACTCACCCTGTCTTTCATGCCTCAAAGCTTGCACCTTTCGCTGAGACAGATCAATTCCCTTCAAGGAGATCGATGCTGCCCCCAACCATGGATGGCCAAGTGGACATCGACGACATTGTGGATCACAGAGACCTGCCTGTTCCAAAGCCACTGGGTAGAGGAAGACCTCCCAAACCCAAGAGAGAATATCGCGTCAGATTCGGGCATCATACGGATCCAAAAGAAGATCGGTGGTTCACCAGAGAGGAACTGATTGATACAGCTCCTCAAGTGGTGGCAGAATATGAGAGGATGTTAAAAGGGAAGGCACCTGCGAAGTAAGCACCTCAGCGGACTTTCGAAGCTAAGGGGGATGGAATGTGAGGATTGAGCCCTCAAATGGGGCCTTGTCGTGGTGTACATCTTCTAGGCCAAGGCCCCCAGCAAGCATCGTGCCCGCCCTAAGTGAAGGCGAGCCAGCAAATCAACGAGAGCCCTCTGTTCAAACATTTCACGAAGTGGGGTCCATACAGTTGCCGCACGCCAGTTGGTTGGAGTGCACCGAGTACCGGATCTCTGCAAATGCAGAAGGACCAGGGCCCTTCAGAGTTGGTTAGGCTCTGGGCACATAAACGAGAGGCCGAAAATGCCAATGGGAAACCGGTCCACTATCTGAATCTGGAAGCAGGCCTGCATGAAAGAGGCACAACTGTACTGCGTGGGCCCCAACCCCATTAGGCCTGGGTACAGGTACTGGGGCCCAGGCGCAGGCTCAAGGGAGGCCGCCCACACGCAACATTGGCATATAGGCAGAGAGGGCGAGTGGGCAGGGATCTTGGCCATTGTGAGCAAGGCCGGCACGCTGCTGCATTGCGAGTGTGCCTGCGCTGCGCTAGGCTGAGGGAGGGCAGGCTGGCGCTAAGCGGTAGAGCGCAGCCTGGG
>BFEA01000280.1:765453-778764 GCA_003427395.1 Chara braunii | reverse complement strand
TTGGGTTATGCTGTTGGTGTTGCCCGATTGGGCTTGGACATTGACTCACGATTCTTCTGTATCGTTCTCAAATGGATGGTTACTCGGTTCCATTGTGCTATCTGCTCTTGCTTTGACTACTTGGACTTCAGTGTGATTTTGCAATCTGGATTTCTGTGCTTCGTCCACATTCATGTTCCTTGCACCGGTTCTCAGCAGGTGCTGCTCCCCACGAATAGATCGGAGCTTTTCTCAGAAAAAAGAAAAAAAAAAGAAAAAGGATGGGCTACCTTGCGGGTTGGTCATACTGTGCAGAACGGATGGTACAAACATACACACTATTACACAGCCATAACACACACACACACACACACACACACACACACACACACACACACACACACACACACACACGGAGTAAGCTTGGCCCACAGTGGTCAAGATGATAGAAACTGAGATTAGATGCGGGTCGGAAACAGACTTAAACCACCAGTACTTATGACCCTTCCTTTGCCGACCCAGAAACTCCCTGCGCGCCAAAAAAAAACGAATCGTAGGTCATGCCCCAAAAGTCACGGCGCATTAGACCACCAGTACACGTGGGCCTGGCGGCACTGCACTTCACGGCAAGGTTTGCCGGACCGCCAGCGGTTCACTACTTTTCTTTTTTGGCTGGCAAAGCCCCCCCAAGCCTCTGAAATTTCAGGAGTAGGTGATGAAGAAATATTGCAAGGCTGGGGTCGTGTACCAGCGGTTTAACTGTGATAGGCCAAGTTCCATACCATGCAGCGACACGTATCCTTCGGATTAAACCCCAAAGTGGGCCACTGGAACAGGTCCTAGTGAAAAATGGGTTAGAAGGGGTTGGGAAGATGGTTGTCCTTGTCAATTGGTGATTTAGATGTGCCCGGCCAAATAGCGACCGCTGAAATTCCTAAAGAAATACTTATGCTTTCGGGTACATTTTCTGTTGCTGTTGTTGTTTTTTAATTCTTTAATGTGCACACGCTGGTGATTGGAATTTTGCATTGCACGCAAATCAGCTTCCCACTTATGCACATGCACCAACTTCTCTTCCTGTTCGCCTCCTTCATCCTCGTGCACCTCTTCGTCTTCGTTCGTTCTTCCTTGTCTTCGTCTTCCTTCTCGGCGAAAGATGATTGGCTGTGGTTCGAGTTGGTCGGATCAAAGTCATTAGAGCGAAATTTCCGCACAGCTCAGGCGATCAACCTGACTCCTGCGAAATGTTTAGATCATTTATCCTTCGTTGTCTCCCTCATCCTTCTCGAAACTTAGTCTATCTCAATTCTCGCTACTCCCTACCCCACCATATACGCCAACATTCCACCGCCTTCTCCACTATAAATTCACCCCTTCCTCTCCTCCTATTTGATTTCAGCTGCAATGCTGCATGAACTCTGCACGAAGACTGTGGCGCCGAATAGGCTCGGCATGCCCAACGGATGGGTAGATTGACGGCGTGGTGTGAGTCTAGTGGTGGTATTGGTAGGTTGTGGCTCGAGGGACAGAGCAGTGGTGGAGGATTGATGATGTGTGAGGGTGCTGCCAGGCATAGGGCCTTGAGGATAAGCTGGTTCACGCCTCATGGATTGGAGTAGATGTACCGAGCACGTGCGGCGGCGTTGAGTACTAGAGCATATCGACCAATGGCGGAGTGACTCTGTCAGCACATCAGGGGACAAGAATAAGAAAGAAGTTTAAGTTAAACCATAACTCTAGCATCTGAGATATCTAGTATGGTCGGTCGCAGCTATTACTCTTTTCACATCTCCATGCATCATCTCTCCGACACTTCACAATAGCATACCTTAATGTGCCATATGAAATTTCAAAAAAAATTGCAGCACATGTAACCAGAAGATCAGAAAATCAAGAAGCCAAAGGTATAGGAGCAAGCTCGAAATGGTACAAATTTAGAGAATTCAATGGAAGGGGAACATAGGAGGGAAGAGCAGGGAGTACAGAGGGAAGGAGAGAGAGAGAGAGAGAGAGAGAGAGAGAGAGAGAGAGAGAGGAGAAGATATGGGGGAAGGTAAAAGAAGAAGAGAAAAGGATAGAAGTAGAGAGGGAAAGAAGGAAAAGAGGAAGAAAAGGAGGAAGAAAAACGAAAAAGAAGGAGGAGCAGCGGCAGCAGCAGCAGCAGCAGCAGCAGAAGAAGAAGAAGAAGAAGAAGGAGGAGGAGGAGGAGGGAAGGCGAAGAAGATGAAGGAGGGAGAGATGGATATAACTAGTAAGGAGATCCAACGCAATGATGTATCTTGAAGCCCAAGCACTCGAGCGGTAATCCAAAGATTTGACATGACGTACAATCCACAGTCGACATTGAGTCACCCGGCCATAGTTAACACCAACAGCGCCAGCAAGAGCCTAAAGCGCGTGAGTAGTGATGAGAATCGGCCATGCCGTCTTTTTAATGTTTAAAACTTGCGAGGGACGCCAACAGCGCCAGCAATAGCCTAAAGCGCCTGAGGAGTGACGACAATCAGCCATGCTGTCTTTTTAATGTTTAAAAGCTGCGAGGGACTTGGCTTTTCTCCATCGCTGCTTGTCGGTGTCTGAGTGCCGGCTGAAGACTAAGTCATGTGCTGATGTCTGAGTGCAGGCTGAAGACTAAGTAATGCGCTGAGTCATGTGCATGGCCTTAACTGCGAGTGTGCAATGAGATGCAGGACTGCTCCACTGTGTGGAAGTCACTTGGAGTCATGAATCTAGTGACTGTATGTATGTGTGTGAAGCTCTCGTTACACCCTTCCACTTGCACGAGTCCATAATGGTGGAGTGGCTGAGATACTGATTGCTCTACATGTATGGATGACAATGAATGCTTCGTTGAAGTTGAAGATCTTTGTTTTTGCCTTGTCATAGTTGCATTTTGGGTTTCCTTCTCGGCTTCGGTCTTTCTACAAATTTGGTTTGCATTTGATCAGGGTGAGTTGGGCTCTGACTCGCGCGTGCATGGCATCTATGTTGTCGACTTTGAGCCTTAACACGGGCAACTGCCCGTGCTCAAAACTCACATTGATCCGCCATAGCAGTCTTCCCAAGTTCCCTACTGCAGACCTTGCTGTTCTTTTTTATTAGAGCACTCGCTGCCGAGGGGATGAGATGTTTTGCGGACTGATGACGCACAATCCGATGCTTGACCTGCACGTTACACACAACTCAATTCTCCATTGCTCTATGTTGTTACTTGTAGTCTGAGTTGCTGTACTTTGACGGTACCAATCGGATTAGGCTTGAGGGGACCTCGTACTTGGTCTGACCGGACTAAAACGCGGAGTCAAAGCTCTCTTCTGAATTATCTTTGTTTTTTAATTTGGTTGCTCTCTAGACCAAATATTTTGCCGCTCCGGCTAGGAGTTCTACCTTCTCTTCTTGTGCTTTCAATTTGTTTACTAAAGTTCATCGTACGCCCGTCACGATGCGCAAACAAGAGAGAAGAGAGAGAGAGGCCATGGCAACTAAAGGATCTAGTAGTTCCAACATGGCACCAGCCAAGCTTTCTGATATTCTAAAGGCTCAAGTGGATGCAGCTGCAATGAACCTCACAGTTCAACACCAATGAGCGCACATATTCACACCACAAGCATGTATGAGATCACACGAAGTTCACATTGGAGTTCAGAGAGATTTTTAAGACCAGATAGCGCAGCTTATGAAATCCAACGAGTTATACAAGAGCAATAAGAGTTCCGGGTCACCAGCGCTCATCAGCGCATGTCAAAGATAACCAATATCCAACACAAACTCTCAGGTAAGATTCTCTTCTCCCACTGCTCTTCCCCTGCTTGTACCTCCCCTCCTTACTGGTCTTCTGTTACATCTTCGACGCCACACGGGTCCTATCGGACCCGACTTAGGGTTAGAGGGACACAGTAGGGCCTAAAGGCCCGACCTTGGGGGTACTACAGGCCGTAAAGGCCTTACCTTGGACCAGACCCGACGGGCAGGCCCAAACGACATTACCGTTTGGGCCTGGCGGCGCTCTTGAGGCTGCCGCCCGCCGGTTGGGGCTGAACCGTCCATCTTGACGGTTCAGGGCACGGCCAGGCCTCGCAGCATTGAGGCCGGCCTCTGCCCCACCGGTACAAAAGTACCGGTCCAGCCTCATTGAGGCTATCGACCCACCGGCACTCTAACGGTGGGGTATGGTACGGCGCGAATCAGCGCTGGTGCTATGTTTAGCGCAGGAGCACGAGGAGCAGCGCAGCGCAGCGTTAGCTCAGCAGCAGCAAGCGGAGCAGCAGCAGCGGCGACTGGGCGTATCGGCGGCCATAGCCGCCTGAGGTATCGGGAGTCGGAGGTTTCTCTCCTCCCTCCCATCGCCAGTCCCCTCTCTCTCTCTCTCCTCCTCGGCTCCCTTCTTCTTCTTCTTCTTCTTCTTCTCTTTAGACTCCATCTTCTTCTTCTTCATCATCTTCTTCTTCTTCTTCTTCTTCTTCTTCTTCTTCAGATTGGAGACTTATACTAGTTGGACAGAGATCAGAGTTGGACTTCGGTGGTGAGAGGCTGTGGTACTTACCGGATTCGAGACTTGGAGATTGTTGGGGATGATACTCGGCGGCATCACAGATTTGACACCGGTTACATAAGGACTCGGTATCTCCGACATTGGTGACTTATTGTCCTCGACATTTTGATCTTGTTCGATGACATTTTGGATTACCATATCGGTGACCTACTGGTTTCTATCTCGGTGACATTTGGTGCTATCTACATCTCCCACCTCCTTCGTCTCTCCTCCCACCTTCATCTGTGTATGTGTGTACGGGGCTGAGCATCGTCCATGTATGGCTCAGACCCCACCATCTCACGATTGTATGTGTGTGGAGTGATATCTATGTGAGTCAGTCCGTTTATCAGACTTCCGCTGCATATATGCTCATCCTACATTGGTTGATCTTTGGTTCTGCCCATACTCATTGAAGTATGTAACATCTTCTCTCTAGCTATGTCCTTGTTGTATCTTCTCTCACTACATGCACGCACACTCACTAACTTCTACTCAAGAATCTACTCTGGATACACCCACTGTCAACTCTACTAACCCCTCCGGAGTCTACTACTAACAACTATTACTAACACTTCTGCACTGGCGCAGCTATGGCTGACTTCTCCCTGCCAGCGCTATCTTCCTCTCTCTCCCTCACTTAGCGCAGCACTCTGGCCTCAGCGCTCTGCTCCTCACTTCAGCGCACAAGTGCACCAGCACTTCCACAATCTCCTTGAATGTGAGGCTGGCCAGTCCTTTTGTAGTCTTGGTTTGCACTTCAACTCGTGCCAGCCTCTATTTCTTGGGTCCTGTCTGGTTCCGGTACCACATCCCCACGGCCTGTCTGCTACTGAATGCCAAGGCCTGGAACCTTCCCGAATTTTCATTGGACTGCTGTTGCTTGGGCCCTTGGGTCATGACTTTTCACTTGTGAACATGACTTTTGACTGTGGACAGTGTCTCTTGCCTGTGGGTCACGACTTTTGCCTGTGATACTACCTTTTACTCGTGGGATGTGTCTCTTCAATATGACTTTTCATTAAGAAACGTGACTCCTGTCTTGAGACATGACTCTTGCTTGGTGAATCTGCCTTTTCGCTCGTGGAATGTGACTCTTCTGAATGGCTTCTATTATGAGACATGACTCTTGTCCCTGAGACGTGACTGTCTGCTGGGTGCCTGTTGGACCAGACTGCTGAGATACCCGATTGTGACTTTTCTGAGTTTGACGAACTCGGCCTTTTTTTGGCCTGGGCATCTGACCCTGAGATCCAAATTTGGGGTCTGAATCATGGAAGGCCTTTCACAGTGGATGACGAGGATAAATCGTTGTACCAGGCCCTCTATCAGAAGGAAATGGCCAAGGAGGAGAAGGAAGAGGGTAAGGGGAAAGCAGCCGCTGAAGGTCTTGAGACAATTTTCAAAACAGTCTCAACTATGACTGATGTAGATGTTAAGAAAGATCTGGTCAAGTACATACGTGCCCTCGTAGATTAGCTTTTGTTCAGCGAACTTTCGAGTATAAAGTCCCAACTACTCGACGAAATGAGTCAGTTGCTTACTCAAATGGCAGATATGGCCAAGGAGCATCAGGATCAGATACAACAGATGGCAATCATGCATCAGGCCCCAAATCTCAAGCTCCATGAGAGCTCTCTTCCCCTACCTCTTGTTGCTAACCGTTCTACCTTTGCACCTCTCCATCCTTCTTCCTCTTCTTATTCTTCTTCGTTGAGTTTGGTGGCAAACCTTTCAGGACCTGCAACAAGTGCAAATTTTGTTGCCGCTACAAGCGACAGCGCAAGAAATTCTGCAACTGCTGCAGCCCTGAGATTGGACACAATGGCAAGTCCCAGCAATAGCAGTCCATATATGGACAGAAAGGCGGTGATGATACCGTCCATATATGATGGCAAGGAAGATGTTGAGTCTTGGATCACCTCCATGAGAGCTTACTTTGAGGTACACGGCACTCCAAGAGTGAGCCAGTCTTTGATCCTCGGGATGAACATCGAGGCTGTCAGAAGGGGCTTCCTAGAAGTCCAAGCTACGTAAGTTGGCCATCCAAAGATCGGTCTAACGGAGTGGCTTAAAGTCACCCCGGCTGCCGCTCTCGAAGAGATACTGGCTGAGCAGTACAAGGACCCACATGCTGCAGCTAGCGTAAGGATCCAACTCGGCGATCTTAAGCGCAACATGTGGCAGGGCACATTGCACAAATTGCAGTTGCATGTCAGCAAACTCTTTGCGACACCAGGATTGGAACTGACAGCGCAATCATGCTTGGATGTTGTCAAATGTACGGTTCCCACCACTTTCACCAATCGCCTAGGCAGGGATTTCCTTGGTTACACTGACTGGTTTTTCTTGAAAGTTGTAGTCAGCCTCGAGGCACGAGCCCTCCTTACCACATCCAGAAGCAAAAAAAACTTTGTCCACGGACGGTTTCGTGGCAGCAATCGTCTTGGTGCGCTTGATTTGTTGGAGGTCGAAGAGGAGGCTGAAGCAGATGACCCCACTCTTGGTGACGACCAAGAACAGGACGCTGATACAACCTACTTTTTCACCCAAGAATCCGAGATCAATAACGAAGATGAAAAATTTGGTGCCTTCAAAAAAGACTGCCCATGCTAAGGGAAACCAAAACGGGAACTCAGTAAGGAACTTCGTCGCACTCCCTAAGGGAGCCAAAATCCCAGCCAATCCGGAGGATGCAAGTACTAAACCTTGGGTGGACCTCCGGATCAGTGAGGCTGTATGGAAGGTTAGATTAAAGAAAGGAGGTTACCTGCATTGCCGAAAACTAATCATAAGGTCCAAGGATGCTTTAGGATGCAGCGAAACTTGAATCCGCTATAGAGGGTTCATCAACACACTTTACAACAAGGGAGTCTGAATCAGTCAGTGATAGTTCTCCAAAGGAACATGTCACGGACCAGCAGTCCTCCCTTGAAGTCCCATCTTTTGCTGATTCGAAGGCTAATGAATGTCATGTTTTGTATGTTGAGCATTGGGAGGAATCAAAGAAGGTCGGCTTTCACTATCACCCAGAGCATTGGGCTGAGATGAAACAACAGCGTGTTCAAGGGATAGCGAAGTTGATATTCTTCAAACTTCTCATTAACCACCGCTATCTCTGTGTCTTGATTGATTGTGGTGCCACGACTAATTTCATGTCACCGCACGGGATACCCAAAGTGGGCTTGGGGATGAAGCAAGTGGTTTTGCAGAGCCTTTGTCGTACTCAAGTAGGCAACAAAGAGGTTGTCTCATCCACGCATGCAGTCAAAGGTGTGTGCACTACCTTTGATAAAGAGAAGACTATCACACACGCATTGAACTTCTATGTCCTTGACAAGTGCCCTTCGACGCAGTCCTCGGGTTGGGCTGGTTGCAGTCCCAATATGAATGGACCAAGTGGAAGGAACCGATTTTCATGGTCAAAGATGCACAAGGGAATGAGCGTTTTGTCCTCTTGGATGAGAAGCTCGACTCCCTTGTGACTTTTTTTAATGTCATGCAGATCTGCAAGAAGTGGTACAGGCATAAGGAGGATGAACAATTGTATGTTGCCTTTGTTTGTCCTACTCATGTACCTTCTACTTTTGCGGTCAGTAATAATTCTACTGTGCATGATAAATCTACTTCTATCCCTACACATGCTTCAAATTCGGTTGTCTTCACTAATAACTTGCGACCTGATCTAGGTGATCCTTTTTCTTATCCCCCACCCCCGCCGATCCCAACAAGCATCCAAAGCTCACTCGACCGATTCCGAAAGTTTTGGTCGAACCCCGTGGAGTCCCCACGCGATCGGTCTGACACACGATTGCGTTGGTCGAAGGCATCGTTCCTCCAAAGTGCTGTGTATACCGTATGGGATCCGGCAAGTTGGAGGAACTCCTAAAACGGATCGATGAGATGATCGACAAGGGATGGATTAAGCCTAGCAAATCTGAACTCGGTGCACCTGTTTTGTTTGTCCCAAAGAAAGGAGGCAAACTTTGTATGTGTATTGATTATCGTGGTCTAAGCTGCATCACAAAGAAGAATGCATACCCATTGCCACACATAGATGATTTGCTTGATGCTACAGGTGGGTGCAAGGTCTTCTACAAGATCGATCTCAAGTCTGGGTACCACCAGATTGAAGTCGATCATGCGGACCAGCACAAGACTGCGTTCAAGACCCGAGACGGGCTTTACGAATTCACCGTAATGCCCTTCGGTCTCACGAACGCACCGACCACCTTTCAAAGTCTTATGGACAAGGTCTTCCGCAAGCAGATTGGTCGGTTTGTGGTTGTGTATCTTGATGACATTCTGATTTTCAGCAAATCGATTGAGGAACATATGAAGCACCTTGAGAAAGTGTTCACCATCCTAAAAAAAACGCAACTCCATCTCAACTTAGAGAAATATGAGTTTGGGATGGACATCGGCATCTATCTTGGGCACCGGTTGTCTGTTGCAGGCCTTGAGCCTGAGGCAACTAAGGTTGAGGTCATACGCAAGTGGCCTCCACCCTCGAACTTCTGCGAATTGCGTTCTTTCCTTAGTCTTGCATCATACTATCAGAAGTTCATGCCCCGATTTTCTGTTGTTCCTTGCCCGTTGTCCAAACTAACAAGCAAGAACGTATCTTACACGCGGGATGCAACATGTGAGACCTCTTTTCAAGCCTTGAAAGAGGCCTCGGTAAGTTATGTTGTACTCTGCATTGCAGATTCCAAACTCACATTCGTAGTCATTACGGATGCGAGCCAGTATGGGATTGGGGTTGTCAGTGCGAATACTCTTATAAGGGTATCCGCCCTCGTCTTTGCAAGTGACAGAAAAAAAAGTCCTGATTTGAAAATTGGGTAAGAAAGTTGGGTGTGCTATATGAGCCGCGACTTGTTTTCTTTTGTGACCCACTGAGTGCTCAAAAGAAAAGTAGGGCGTGTGTGGTCGCGCAGTTTCATGGCGCGCGTAATTTCTTTTATTGATATTACGAGCGGGCACACTTGTCGGTTAGTTCTTCTATCTTTGATTAAGAGAGGACTAAGTGATATTTTCCTTGGTTGGTACATTTGACCGTGATGCGCGTGCGCTCGTGTAGAGGTCGGCTTTGACGGCAGTGCGGCTTTTGTGTGGTGAACGACGTGAGTGGTGGAGTAAAGGCACGGATCGGGCCTCCGCGCGGTAAGTGCGGGAGTTTGGCGAGCGTGGATGCAACCAACACGTGGAGGTGTGGCCTTGGAGTGTTTCAGTAGGCCACGCGTTGCGCGACAACCGTTTATATAAGTGTGCACTAGTGCTAAACCCAGCCTTGGGCCTAGCACTATTAGTTAAGACATCAGACTTTCACCTTGGGGCAAAGGAGGTGTCGCGGTCCTTCCCCCGTTCCCTTTACAGTTCCACTACGTTTTTTATTTATTTTTATTTTTTATTTTTTATTTATTTATTATTTACTCTAGTTATTTTTATTAAGTTTAGAGTCTCATTTTTGAGACGGGACGGCCTGGTGCTGATATTGGAATCGGTCGTGATATCAACCGGCCTACCTCAATTGGTACACTGATGAACTGCGGAAATATAGACCCAAGTTTGAAACCAGCTGCGATCAGATGAACACGATAAAATAATTTGCATTACTTGCGGCAAGTTAGTTTAGTGCTGGTATCTCAAGGCCGCCACCCTTCTGGCTGGACGTGGGGTACTTGCCAGCATGGGCTGTTGTGACCAGCATTGCAATGGGAGGCAATTGAAATTCCTCCACGGGTGGCCGTCTCAAAACCCGAGGACCTCGAACAAACAATTTTTGGTGGGCCCGTTGGGATCTGTGCGTGTTCAAGAGGATGGCGAAATTCCTCGACCGTCTCGAAACACGAACCGAGGAGGTCAACGTGCATGTGAGTCAGTGGGGGTGCTTGGCCATGAGGCGGAAGAAACCCTTTGTGGGTGCACCTCCTGCCAACCACGACCTGTTGTGAGAGGCTCGAGTGTGAGTATGCTGCTGGGACCCAAAAGATGGTGTACTATGCCTAAGTAGAGCGAGCCAGGGGCACTGTGGCCGGGGGCTGCAGCGATGTTGTGCACAAGTAGTTCATCGGACCTGGATATAGGGGCGAAAGACTAATAGAACTGTCTAGTAGCTGGTTCCATCCGAAGTTCCCGCAGGATAGCTGGAGTTGTTGACAGATTAGACACGGGTGTGTGACCATGCGTTGTGAACTGGAGCCGGCAATGACGACAACGAAGAAGAACGTACGGCGCGGATGACGAAGATGACGAAGGCGAACATGGTAAAGGGGAGGAAGCCATAACTCGCCCGTTCCTTAACGGAATCCGGCGAAGTAAAACTTGAACTCGAGGTTTTGGGGCGGGGCGAGCGTGATAGCGGTGTTCGTTTTTGCATTAGACTAGCGGTTAGGTCGGTACGGGCATTGGCAGCTGCGCGCGGGGTGTTAGTGAATACGGGCTGGAAAGCGATGTATATTTCGATGTTCTATCAGAAGATTCATTCCGATTTTGTTCATCCTATGGATGGAAAACTCTCTCTCCCTCTCGCTCGCACGACGACATTTGCATCTGACAGCTCCTTAGTCCATACTCACACTGGGATTTCTTTTCAATGCATTGGTCTGTCACGATGTATCTTTGTATGTTCTAGCGGAAGATTCATCCTCATTTTGCACATTTGTCGAGTAGGGGAGTAAGGCCCATAGTCGCACAGTTCCACTCATGGTCACGATGATCGTCATCGTTCTGATCTTCCCGGAGGAGCTATTCGCATGGAAGCCTGTTACAATCGTTGTTCATACGATGGTCGTTACCTTACCAGGTATTGCTCGTCCATTTGCAATCATCTCTTGACCATTGATTCCCATGGCCATCACCCCTGCTAGTTCGAGCTCATGGTCACCATCCCCAGCCTGTGTTTTTCAACGTTCCAGTGGAAGACCCATTCTCAAAAGTGGCAGCATATTTTTCCATGTTCTTGCAAAAGATTCTGTCTCATTCTGGCACGTTCGTGGTGCATGACTTAATGCTCGCCATCATGATAGTGTTCGCCTTTGAGGGACTCATGCTGATGATAATTGGTGTGCTCTTCATCAAGGTGTTGACCTTCGTATCTGTTATGTAATCCTTCTGCTGTTCGTCATCAAGGTCTTTCTACTGATGTTGTTGATTCACACTCTTAACGGCGATTGTAACTGCTTCGAGGTGCCACTCAAGTTGTTGTTTTCAACAGCAGCGGGTGCTGCTGTGAGATGTTGTCATTTCTTTTGACAACAACAGGTTGTTGCCGCAAGATCTAGTGATTTTCGGTGGCAGTAGTATTGTCGCGGACCCAGATGGTTGCGATCGCAAGGCCGCCGAGTTACTACGTTGTTGTGGTTTGGAGTTGTTGGTGCTTCTGAGTCCTGTTTCCGGTCGGAGGCTGCAGGCGACTAGGCATGTGGTTGCTAAGTTCGAGAAGCGTTGCTGCCCACTCTTTTTTTTTCTCCAACTCGGTATTTTGTTCCCAACCCAAGTTGTTGTGATCACTTAGTCTGTGGGGGGATGTTAAGGCCCACATTCGATTAGAGCGGAAGGGCGTGCTCTATTCGAACGCAACCTTTCTAGGCTGCGTAGCTGCAGTTTGATTGGAGGTGAAGACGTGGTGACTTGAGGTGTGATCAAACTCTGCAAAGGTTTGCCAGAGTGCCGCTTACTCTACATTCTAGCCACTGTTTGGTCGCTCTACTGCGCAATTGGCCACCATTGCGGGGCCCTCATGCGCATCCATATTTCAAGGCCCTCGCATGCTTGCTGAGTTTGTCCCCTTCTTGTATCTAGAGAGTCTGACTTTCCTCCTTCTGTCCTTCTTACTCTCAGTCTAGTCTACTGGTTACGAGAGGAAGGCGGCGGGAGGAATTGGAAACCCTAGCACCGCATCAAGACCTTGTGGGAGGTCTACCTATCGATTGTGGGAGCTCTGTCGGAACCTAGGCGAAGTTCTGGAGGCAAAAAATTGTTAGGTATAACAAATCTTATCCATGTATGAACCCACTAAACCCATATGAGTACAACCCTCTATTTTTATTTGCTATGTATGCATGCGCCCAATGAACTTTTGTTTCTTGTTCAGGATTTAATCAAATTAAGTCAAGGGAATGCATGTGTGAAAATCATCTATTATTTCTGTTGTTTGAATTCAGACCAATAGGGATAAACTGGGTTAAGGTGGGAGGAAGGCAGTTCTGCTTGAATTTTGTTGGGTCTTAAAGGGTCAGATATTGCTTCTAAGATGAATGGCCTGATCGCTTGTTTTTTTTTTTTTTTTTCTGAAAAACCAAGCATCGTTTCTAAGATGAATGGCTTGGTTGTTTTGTTTGTTTGACTTGTTTTATCCACAACGAGGCATTGGTTCTAAGATGAATGGTCTCGTTGTTTTTTCTTTACGGTTTGACTGCTTGAAATTTTAGGGTCACGCATTGTTTCTAAGAGAAATGGTCTGACCGTTGTTTGTTTCTGGATGATTTATGAACAAGCTTGGGCATTGTTTCTAAGATGAATTACCCAGAGTACTCTGCTTTCTTAATATTGAGATGAGGCGTTGAGCATTGTTTCTAAGATGAATGATTTTAGTCTGAGGCCACACACACTTAATGTGAATTGAGAATATGACTCTTAATATTTTTAATATATATAAATAGAACTGCCCGGTAAACCGTAGGCAGAGAGGGAGAAGAGGACAACAAACGAGGGGCTGTGTATATATATATATATATATCGTCACAAATAGAACTGCCCGGTAAACCGTAGGCAGAGAGAGAGAAGAGGACAACAAA
>BFEA01000280.1:729612-744853 GCA_003427395.1 Chara braunii | reverse complement strand
CGCTCGACCTGACCGGAAAAAACCGTAGCAGGAAGCTAGCGAAGTCGTAGCATATATCGTCACAAACAGAACTGCCCGGTAAACCGTAGGCAGAGAGAGAGAAGAGGACAACAAACGAGGGGCTGTGACAAACTGTTTCGTCGGAATTTCACCGACTCATCAGGAGGCTGAACCCTCAACTGTCTGCAGAATCCCCTCACTGATTACACTGTAAATGATAATCTACCTTAACCAAAATCAAAGTAGACTATCACTCACCCACACCAGATGGAAAACTCTACACAGACTGTCGGTTCACACCCCATCATATATATATATATATATATATATATATATATATATATATATATATATATATATATATATATATATATATATATATTTTTTTTTTTTAGGTCGCCGACCCCCCTCCATTTTCAGCCCTAACTCCCCGGGAAGTCGACTTTCGGCAATGAGGGGGAGTGGTGGTTCAAGAGACCTTGGTCGTAGATAACGGATATCAACGGCGACAGCCGCACCTACTTCATGTACTTCTTTTTTCTTTCCGGTTTCTTTTGTTTTCTTTTTCCCTTTGTGTGTGTGTGTGTTGGTCCTCCTTCATGTTGGGTGTAAAGCAGTCAGCCACGAAAAGGTACCTACTTGACGTACTCTTCCCCCCCCCTCCTTTCTTGAAAGGAAGTGGGCCCGAACACTTATCATATTCATCAGGTTGGAGAGGAATCGAAATCGTCATTCATCTAGTTGGCAAGGGGTTCGAACTCGTTATCTGTTTACTGTAACGGACATAGGTGTAGTGTTTCCTTGGGGTCTCCCTCCACTACCTGAACGTGTGACTTCGACTTTTACCATGGTGTCCAATTTACCTACCTTTACCATTGTTCGTACATGTTTTAATTGTGGTGATCCTAATCCTTTTGTTAGATGGTGTCCTCACCCCCGTCCATCTCAACCTAACAATGTTGTTGTTCCTGCACAAGCTCCATTACTGACTTTACCCTCTAGTTCTGCTCCGTCGACTGCTATTGTGCCAAATGTATCCAGTTCTGCAGGTACTTATCAAAGAGACAACAGGTGGTATCAAACTCATCAACATTTGAAGTACTTGGAAGGAATGGTCGCTCTTATCAAGGTTCGATATAATGTCGATGTCGAACAGGAGAAGACTAAACAAGTTGAAGATGAGAAAGCAAAGAAAGATCAGGAGGACGAAAAAAGAAGGGCTAAGGATAGAAGGGAGCGTGAAGATTTTCAAAGGCGATTGACCGAGTCTATGAACAGCAAGCTCGATGTTGTGTGTTTGGCGCTATCGGGAAAGAAACTGGAAGATGTGGAAGCATCGTGTAAGAGTGTGGCACCACAGGCTTCCGTCTCGCATGCGAATGATGATGTTTTAGCTATATTGATGATGGAACAGGAGAAGATGAAAACCCATCTTGATGAAGCTATGGCCACGAGGCGGCGAATGGAGGCGTTGGAAAAAGAGATTGGGACTATTCACCTAGCCAGAGACGAGGCATATGCTGAAGCGGAGGCTTGGAGGCAGGAGGCTATCCGACCTGGTCCTAAACGTGGTTGTATGGCATTGTCCACTCCAACGTCTCAAGCTACTATGTTGCCACGTCGGACTCCCACTAAAGCTCCTACGGTTTCGAGTCGAATAACAAGGATTTAAAGCACCCGCACCAGCTCGAAGTCGATACTCTTGAGGAGATGGGATTACGTGAGTTGAACAGTAGGAGGGAAGCTGAACAAGAACTCGAAATAGCCAAGGAGAGGATCGTGCAGCTAGAAGCCGAGAAGGCTACCAAGACTCTTCTCTCAAATTCCAGAGCTCGGTTGGATGAAGTGGGTATGAAGAGCTCCGCTAAAGGAAAGAAGAAGGCTATGACTGAGCAGCCGACGAAACTCAATGATCGAGAAAATTTCATCAAAGAGACGCGCAAGTCACTACCAGTAACTAAGGATAAGTTGACGACGATATGCGTCCAGGAAGGTATCAAGTACATTACGATTCGATAGACTATTGACGAGATTGTGATAAAAAGGGGGTCAGAGGTTTTTCCTCTTGCTAAAGACAACTCGGCTATTGACGTATTCGAAGATCTGGGTGGGGATGGTGCTGCCAGTGTCTGAACTATGGTCACTAGCGCAACGTTGTTGTAAGTTAAGACTCTTTCTGCTTCTCGTCGTCGATGCCAAGAACTTAATTCATTTCTTCAAGTGGTGGTGGTCGCTTTGATTCTTTGTGAATGTATCCCTTGGGCGTCAAAGTTTGTTAGTTGTATTGCTGGATCGTGGCGTGCCGCGACTGATTACAATAATGGTCTCTTGGTGCACTTATTGGTTTCCCTGTGGTGTAAACATGTGTATGTGGGCAGTATCGGATAAGATTTGCATTCCCGGTGGTGTGAGCATGCTTATCGAGCGTGTAATGAGAACCTAATCTCCAAGGGCACTAGAAATGAAGGACTCTATGGATGGTTTCGACATTGTGGCATTCAACAATATGTGGCGATTCCTATCTATTTTTGATCTTCGAGCGATCTACTGTCAACAAAAAACTTCTTCATCCGACGCTTCTGTCCATCACTTAATTCAAGGGGTATTTTACAGAAGTCTAAGAGGAAACGTCTGAGGAAGAAAGAACGCGCTAACAAGTTTGATCGGTGTAGTGTTTATAATTCTTCTCCTTCTATTGTAGCTCTTTCACACGACCTTCCTTTTGATTCGTCTTCATTGTCCTTTTCTCCTCCTACGTCTATTTCAAAACCCTTTCGCTCATCTCCCTTAGTTTTCTTTTCGTCAAATGACGTCGTATCGTCCTCTTTACTCCGAATGCTCAATTTTGTGTGTGATGGTGGTTTATCTACTTTGGTTATTATTTGTATAGGAGGTTTGTTCCTCGTTGATAACTATAAAGTACTTAAACGTTGTTTTGACAGCTCTGTTGTTTTGTGTTTTTCCGGACAAAACTTTTTGCAACAATCGAAGGGTTGGTTGGTTGATAGTGTTTTCATTTTATTTCTCTCTATTGTCCCCTTTTGTTGTCGTTCTTTATCCTTGAAACCATCTCTCACCGGCTTTCTGAGCAACCCTGCTTCTAGGTGACAACTTCATACATGATCGTTAGACCATCTTGTGCATATCTTTTTCTGCAATTCGATGCTTTCAGGAGAAACGTTCACATTTTAGGCTATGTCTAATCTTGTCTAAAGTAATTGCCTCATGTTTTGGGCTCGCAACAAGGAAAAGACTAACAATTTGAATCGTGTTTGACGATGCATTTTATAAAATCGAGATTTGTAGGTTTTATGCTGAGTTGGTGAGGAGTCTGGATATTGTCGATACATGGAAACATGTGTTAGTACGACGCATAGATGTCATATGGTGGAAGAATCAGACAATTGGAAGCTACTTGTATAATTTTTGAAGACTTGCAAAGATCTTTGAGCCTGTGTGTTGCTCCCAATCCATTGACAAAGATTTGTCACGGGTTGGTAATCATGTCGCCTTCCGTATTAGTGGGGTTAATTATTTTCCTGGTTGGATGCGAAACTCGCGCAACATCATTCAACCTTCTTCTGATAATCCTATTTCTTGTGTACTTAATAAGATCGTTAAATGTTTTTTTACTATCCCCCAGCTTAAGCTCCCTTCGTTCCTTCTTTTGCTGTCCAATTCTTCTTTGTCTAGATGCATCTCTTCTTCTTCTTCCCTTATTTCTTTTTCGTATTTTTCCTCTTTTTCCTTTGCTTCTTCTTCTACTGGCTTTCGTGGTGGATACAAACTTAATGATCCCCTCTTTTAATTATCGCCGCTTAAGGGTCTGGTTTGTTGTCTCATTGATCATGATTCTGGTGACTCATTTCTCTGCTGCCCCACAATGTACTGAAATGTTATGTGTAGGCTCTTTTTCGACAATCGTTCTTTCGTTGTTCGATGAACGTTTGATTATTGGGAAGGTGAACAGGATAAGAGTGTGTTGGTAAGATCACATGGCAAGGTTGTTAGGTTAACCAAGAGGCGAGGCGAGGATGAACTAGTATTGATTGATTTTACGGATATCATTCGTTTTTTTATCTTCGAGCTGAACATACATATGTGGTAGCTGATGGACACCTACTCAGGCAAACCGTGAGAATTTCCATGGGCAAAACAACAAGTCCTTCTCTGGCTTGTTTACTGTGCACCTTCAACGAGTATTGCTTCCTCACATCTCTTAGGAATAATCGTAAGTTGGTGAATGGTTTTCGTGTGGTTGGCGACGTCTCCGTTTTTATCAAATATTCCAGTTCGTTTTTTTCGTCTGGATTGACTGCTTCCGATATTATAGATCACTTTCGCCGTTGTTATGAATCCAATTTAATTCTTGGGCATATTAATGATGGTGATAGCTGGGACTACATTGACTGTGTGGTCAAGATTTTCCAAGACCCTGTTCGGATTGCTTGCTTTGCGACACATAAAAGTCCGCGTGTACTTTTGGATCATGGTTTGGTTTTTCAGCCTCTTCACAATTTACCCTCCTACTCTAGACGGCAACCGAAGTTGGTTGTCATCATCTCCCTCTTGCATCAGGCAAAATCATTTCCTTCAGTTATGGGAACGAAAGTTGTTTTCCTACTTACTTTGAAACATGAGTTATGGTTAAGGGGATATCCAGATTCCTTCTTTGATTCTGCGATTGTAAATTTTTCATGAAAATTTTCTGGTTGTTGGGACCAATGGTTGGGGATTCTGCCCAACTGGCGACGACTGTGGAAGAGGTAAAATTATGCAAGTGTTAATTACATATATTTCAATTCGATTAGTTTGCACTACCGCCTTATCTCTTGGAAGCTGCCGCCATATGGTTTGCTGATAGGAAGACGCTGATAAGATTTTCCAGACAAGGGAATATTGATTAGTCTCATAATTCGATCCGTGGACCTTTGTTTTAGAATTTTGGTGAATAGGTTATTATGACTAACGGTCTTGTGGCTCGATATTGTGACATGTTTGACTGTTCGGGAATTGATTTACGACTGGTCTTTCTTTTGACAGTTTTTGGCTTTCAACGAGTGGCCTGTTCGACTTTTTTGGTAGCCTGTCTTTGACGTTAGTTTTGCTAGGTGATGGTTTGAAACAATGTTTTTTAATAATAGTAGGGCTTGTTTTGTGGGGGAGTACCGAACACTTGTGGTTCTAGATGATTGTGGCAAAAGTTTCTAGTCTTCTTGACTATTCTCAGTCTATGATAAGTATGTGGTCGTCAATCATTGTTGTACACTTGCGACGACGACGACAAAGATCCATGATGATGGCTGGTTGGTGGGCCAGCCGAAACTAATTGGGCCCTTGTCGCTGTACTTCATCGCTATATGTTTCAAAAAAGTCGCGTTCGGGAGTTTTCATCATGCGTATTATCCTTTTGTTTTTCTACTCTGTATTTTACTCCTTCTGACCCTGCGTCTCGGATTGGCCATGCCGTTGCCTTTTGGTCTTGGTCTACGTCTATTTTGTTGACGTCATTATTGATTGCATGCTGACGAAGTTGTTGTGTTTTCACATAATACTCGCTCCACTACTTACTGAATGTGCAAAATGACAATAAATCTTATGCTAGAACATTAAAAGATACACAACCATTTTATTTTATTTTTACACGTGGAGAATTGTGGAGGGAAACCCCTTCTTCCATATGGCCAAATGATCATGGCTGCGGTGCATTACCCTTCAGCCACATGGACCAGATTTCTGCCCCCTTTCTATTTTTGGGGGGGAGGGGAATCCTGAGCACATTGGTGGGTACGACCGATGTCACAGACCTCCTTGCTTCGGATAAGGGCATAAACCCTTGAGTTTACCTGTTGATTATGACAACTAGAATGATCAGATACATTCAAGAAAGTCCTAACTCTTTCCACCAACTTCATCTCCTCCTCCCCCCCCCCCTTCTTGTTTTCATTTTTCACATAACAATTGAAGCTTTCAATTTGTGAAGCCCTACTGTTTTCACCTGAATAGAACGCCGTAATCTTAAAAAAAAAAAAAAAAAAAAAAAAAAAAAAAAACGTCGTTATCTAGATTGAAGGTTGCAGGGGTTAGGTGGATATCATGATCGACATGGATCCACTTTCTACACCATGCCAGGTCTGTAGTGGTTAAATCACCAGTACTTTGGCCCAACTATTGGCCGTGGGAAAAAAATAGAGTAGAAACATTTCTAGTCGAATTTGTAGCCCTAAGGTTGCGGTAGAGTGGGCTTTGGCGTCTGTATCAAGGTGTCGCATTTTTAGCGGCAGGCGACCACGATGCAAGTGGGTTTGTATAGGGGGGAGGGCATTTGGGGGACCGGTCCTTCAAAATATTACGTACTACCTACACCTAGCTCTTCTAGAGCCGGGCTTTTGAAAAAAGGAAGGACCAGTCCTCAGGTGGAAGAACACTCAAAAAAGAAGCGAGGGCATGTGAACTGCAAAAGGGCCCTCAGGCCCAGGCGTTGCGGCCCGTCTTCTCAAAACAAGGAGGTCGGGCGCAACGAAACAGATGTTTTGCAAGTGACAACTTTGACGATTTTCTGTGTTCGGAGAAAACCGCAAAAAAAATTGAAATTATGAGAATCCATAGACTCGCCTTGGAAAGGGTGGATTATGAAAGGAATTATACGCAGCAGGGACATCTGGAGCATTGAGGACAGAGACTGAATCGACCCTTCAATCCTCCATGAAAGATTAAGACACCGTCGCCATCAGAAAGAAGCCCTGAAACAAATAATCGACATAATTCCCTTGGAATGGGTCATAATCTTGAGGAAGGGGCCTAATTTTACCCCCAATGATTGGGTGTCCATCATTGATCAACAAGGGTTAGTGGGGAATATAATTGAAGTTCGCAACACAGGGGACATTTTTATGACTAGTTTTTATTTGGGGAATGATAAATTCCTCAAGACTATGTCAAAAGAGCACACGGGGTGGTTCAAGATGGACAAGTTATTCAGGATTAGGGTTCTAATGATTAAGAAAAAATGGCTTGCCTATAAACCAGACATACTCTATTCCCACCTTCCTTTAGACTCGGTGTCGGTGCGAATACCCTTACAAGGGTATCCGCCCTGTTTTCTTGCAAGTGACAGAAAATAAGTGTGGTTTAAAGTTTAAGTATACCGTGCGAGGTGTGGCGGCGTCTGAGGTTTACGTTGACTGGATGGTTGACTAGAGTAGAGAGTGTGTGAGCGCACAGACTTAAGGCGTGCGTGATTTCTTTCGCTTTTGATGATTGTGGAAACCGACGTTGATCGCCGACCAGATTTTTATTTCTGATTAAACTAGGATTAAAAAGACTATGTTTCGTTGACCGATTGTGCTTGCCTATGACTTGTGCGTACGTGCGGAGGGCTATGTCGACAACAATGTGGTTTTGAAAGCATTCGATAGATCTGCGCGTCGCGCAGTATCGAGGTATTTTAGGTGTTCGTCAAAATTAGACCCAGACCTGGGCCTAGCAGTATTGGTTACAATATCGGACTTTCATCTGAGAGATTCAGGGATCGAGATCAAGCGGCGACGACACGGGGATATCAGAGTAGCACAAAGGAGACCGAACAGTTGAGGGCCCGGCGGGGCTATCCCTCTTGGTTTTGCCATCCGTAGCGCCATAACGGTGCGAACATTTTTTTTTTCCTCGCTCGTCATACTCTGACGATTGCTCCTTGACTAAGGCGCGACGCAGAGGTCGGAGGTCGTCACGGTGGTCGAGGGCCTTGAATACGGGGCTCTTTTTCGTTGACCTATGGGTGCCTTGCGTATTCGGGATGCTGGGGAAATTCCTTTGTCCTGATTGCTTTGAAAACTTGGACCGAGGAGTTCAACGTGCATGCGAGCGTGGGTGATTGGCCCACGAGGCGGAGGGGACTCTAGTAGTACGGGCCCGCTGCGGGTGCCCGGCCTGTCGCCCATAATCAATGGTGAGTGGTTTTAGTTGGTGCGTACCCGTTGGGATGCGAAAGATGGTCGGCCATGCCTCGTGGCAGGCCGAGGACTACAAGAGCTAGCCACGCGGAACCCTTCCCCACTTCGGTTTTTAAAGTTCACATTTAAATATGTGTCACCCATGATCAATGGTGAGTGGTTTTAGTGCTGTCTCTTATACACATCTAGATGTGTATAAGAGACAGGGCTTAGACTACAAGGGCTAGCCACGCGGAACCCTTCCCCACTTCGGTTTTTAAAGTTCACATTTAAATATGTGCTACTACCATCAAGATCTGCACCGGGGCTTATGCCGCAAGTTCCACAACGGACCAGTGCCCTCGGGTCCGCAGGCCATGCGAGGACTTACTCGTTTCTCTTATACACATCTAGATGTGTATAAGAGACAGGAAGGCAGACCGAGGACTACAAGGGCTAGCCACGCGGAACCCTTCCCCACTTCGGTTTTTAAAGTTCACATTTAAATATGTGCTACTACCATCAAGATCTGCACCGGGGCTTATGCCGCAAGTTCCACAACGGACCAGTGCCCTCGGGTCCGCAGGCCATGCGAGGACTTACTCGTTGAGAAGCCGAGGGGGGGCGACGCTGCTCAAGCAGAGCGGGCTAGAGGGATTCGCAGCGGTACTATTGCAAATACATCATTGGTTTAGGCATAAGGGCGAAAGACTGATTGAACCGCCAAATAGCAGGTCCCCTCCGAAAAATTCCATCAGCCTATTGGACGGCTTACCAATTGCTGAGGGTCCAGATACTGCGCAGAGACACTAACTATGCAATGCGATTGTCTGCATGCGGAAAGGAGTAGTCGCTCCACATAGGAGTCTCTTTGCGAATAGTTGATCCTGTAGCTGTCGGTTCAGATGCTGCGGATTTGTTGCGGTTGGAGGTTGCACTAGCCGAAGGGACGGAGGAGAAGACGATGAGGCTGGGCACATACGAGGATGGGTTGAATCTGAACGCCAACTCGTGTTGGGTGCATGCAGATTGGAGATGAAGATGGCGGAGCTACGTAGGAGGATGGTGGAAAGATGAGTTGAGTTCTCGCCCGATCCTTGATGAAATCGGGTGAACCGAAGGTTGAAGCTGGGGTCTTAGGAGCAGGCAAATCCGATTCTGAAGTCGGATTTAGTAAAGCGTTAGTAGGGAGGGAGATTAATAGAAAAGGGCGTGCGCGAAAAATTTGGCGAAAAACATATATGGCAGAATAAGAAAGAAGGTTTCTGCTCCAATAGTGAGTGGAAATGGGTGAGAGAAGGTGCTAATCCAAGGTTTTTGCCTAAGGCGAACTCGTTAGTGCAATCAGATTAGTATAAAAGTTAGTGTAGTAAGAGTAGTAGGAGAAATATGGTGCGTGGGGGATGGTAGGAACTGACTATGTCAAAGAGGGAGAAATGGACATAGCTCACTCGACTCTCTATGAAATCGAGTGGGTGAGGATGCCAAACAAGGGTTTTACATAGCTGCAAAGAAGATTATAAGGTATGTTTTAGTTGTTCAAGTTAGTGGGTAGGTTTTGAGATGCGGCAGATAGGAGCTGCACCGAATAAGAAGGTAAAAATAATAATAATAATAAATAAAAACACGACGAACCTATCCCTTTTTTGAGTGGGAGATTGGTTCAAACTTTTATTCATCCTATCGGCAGTACCTTTATTCTCTCTCGAGCAAGCCCGCGAGAGAGAGAATGGGCCAAATGAGAGTGGGAGGGACAACAAAGAGAGGTAGAAAAAAAAGGCGAAGAAAAGAGATACGTATCGAATCTCCCCGGAGGAGATTCGTTCTTAGCTTGCATGTTCGAGGAGTCCGGCACAAGCACAAGCCAAACCGCGGTGAAGGAAGGTGAGGGTCGAGAGAATGCTTACCTAGTAGATTGACGGTTGTGAGACGATTCCGGGAGAAAATGCATTGAA
Organism: Chara braunii; assembly: GCA_003427395.1. Taxonomy (NCBI): domain Eukaryota; kingdom Viridiplantae; phylum Streptophyta; class Charophyceae; order Charales; family Characeae; genus Chara; species Chara braunii. The sequence continues at coordinate 734,967 of BFEA01000280.1, read as the reverse complement.
TGGGAAGAGAAAGTAGGTTGGCGGAGCGAGCAAGATCGTTATAGCTGTGTATGTTGGTGGTGTTCTTCGATGCTCATAAAATTTTGCTACTATGCTAGCCGTTACGATTGGCCCCCCCCGATACCATGCTTCAAGCGCTGCATATGCGATCTGTTTGACTTATGCGGCGCGTCCGTTGTGTTCCCCACTTGTTTTTGCATTGGTTTGAGTGCTTCCTCTCTCCGCCTACGCCATCTCAGTCTATGTTTACCCGTACCCAGCACACCCCCTCGTCTCGGTTGATTCCTTCCTCTTTGCTGCCCCGCTTCCCAACCTTAGCGCTCGTCGTCTCTCTGCTCCTCTCACTATCGGTCCGCTGGAACCTGAGCGCAACGCCCTCCGCCTCTGCTTTGGCCGGCCCGAGTGAACTTCGGGAAAAATCGGCTACAGGCTGGTCTGGTCAACCTATCGCCCCTATGGTCCTTCGTCCGATCCCTCTCAGACTCCCTGCGCCAGCGCCCCGATACAACTCCACTGCCTCAGCCAACCTGAGACAACTTCGGAAAGAACCCTCCACCAGACGGTTCGGTTAGCTTTTAGTCCCATGTGTCTAAGCCCGACGAACGATCTGCACACGCCAACTCCGTCGCAGTCCTCCCTATCGCTCTACTCAGGGTGCTACCGCCTCAAGCTTCCAACAGCCAGCTCCCACAGGGACAGCCGGTCACGACACGACTTGCTACAAGCCTAGCGCGGGCCTTAATGGACTGGGCGCAATATAGTTCTCGGTCGTAGTAGCAAGCAGCCATGGTGAAGAAAGGTCTCATGTGAGCAAGGCCACACCGCGCGGCCTCCGCCCTGGCGTCCTCTGCCGCTACCCAGGCATAGTTCAACACCAAATGGGGTCCGACGGGCATGTTCACACTCAAACCATCTCACAACAAATCGTGGTTGGTGGACGGTGCACCCACAACAACCCCCGCCGCTCAAGTTTCTCCCGCTTGGTGGGCTGATCACCCACCGGCTTACATGAACTTCGACATCCTCGGCCCGTGTCTTAAGATGGTGGGACCAAGGACCCCTACCAGCATCCCGAACACGCAAGGAACCCATAGGTCAACCCGAAAAAATGCGCGCTCTCAAGTTCCTCGACCGCCGTAACGATCTCTAAATCCAACATCGTGTCCAAGTCAAGGAACGCCAGAGCAAATATAATATTAAAAATAAAAAACATTTAAAAACTTTCAATCATTAGGATATGACGACTGATGGAAAAGAAAATGTCGGCCCTTGTTTTGGTACCGCCGACGGCGAAACCAAAAGGGATAGCCCCGTCGGGCCTTCAACCCCTCCATTCCTTCGCGCTACTCTGATATCCCTGCATCATCGTCGCTCGGTCTCGATCCCTAAATCTCTCGATTAGAAGTCCAATACTATCAACCAATAGTACCAGGCCCACGTCTGGATCTAGTATCGACTGACACCTAGATAAAGGGATACCGTGGCCATGTGACACGCAGATCTATCGAAACGTTTCAAACCCTTAGGTCGGCCTATCAACAGAAGTCACGGTCGCCAACCTTCCGCGTCCACCACGTGACTATACCGAAACATGTCGCCGTTGTCGTCGTCCTCCGTACGTACGCACAAGTCACAGCAAGCGCACCAACCAAGAAAAAAATATTTTAAGTCCTAGTTTAATAAGAAAATAAACAAAATCAAGTCGGCGATCACATCAACCCTTCAGTCATCAACAAATAAAATCATGTGCGCCTCAAGCCTGCGCGCCCATACACCCTCTACTCTAATTAACTATCCGGCCAACGTGAACCACAGACACAGACATGCCTCGTGCAGTATACATAAACTTTAAACTAAACATTTTTTCTGTCGCTTGCAAAAAACAGGGCGGATACCTTTGTAAGGGTATTCGCACCGACAACTTACTGGACCATATTAAGCGACGTCCCTGTCGCTTCGCAAAATCAGAAAGCTATAAATTCATCCAGAATTCTAAATGTTGACGAGAAAGGAGCCAATCCGATCAGCCGACAGACTCCAGTTCGAGGCCTCCATTAAATCATGCCAATACAACTATATGCTGTCAGGATTCTAGCCTGGGTCTCCATTGTCCTGACACTAGGACACCGGTGTACTAGTCATACGTACTACAACATAAGTCTCAACAGCCCTCTCAACTGTCCTCTTCCGTTTGTCCTAGACAAACACCGACTTCTCGTTAAGTGTCCATAATTTCTACTATGCAAGCAGAGACAAAATCAGGGATGCGGACCCTAACCGAGACCTTTAAAGGCATTATTGTCTCCTTCCAATATATATATATATATATATATATATATATATATATATATATATATATATACACAAATTTCGTCATAGACTTTTCCTACAGTCTAGTACAGGAAGGTCAGGTCTCCATTCTGGCCCACCATAGTCAGGGTGATCGGGCCAGATCTACGGCCCACCTCGTTGTTATTTTAGCGGTAGTGCCCTCGCAGGTTGCACAACGACAGGCTTTCTCATGATAAGCATTAGTGCCCTCGCAGGTTGCACAACGACAGGCTTTCTCATGATAAGCATTCAATCAGGACTCAAAGAGACTCGACTCATATCCTACGCCTTCCCGCAGGAGTAAAACCCTCCTAGGTGGCCACACCCCTTTAAGTCTTTACTCCTTTGGCAAGACGTAGGCCCACTGTTCAGGTTATGCTGATCAGCAGCCGACACTAGGGGTTGCCCCCTAGTGATGCTAAACTTTACCGTTAACTTGATATTCTCATAAATGCCCCAAGATTAGCACAAGCGGTTGGACGGTGTGTTGCAACAATACAAACCTACTGCGGGATTACGCAAAGGTCTGTCACACATAAAAGGTATTTACCAGTCCTCCGTGGGACAACACAGAGAAATACGGCAACCTCTCCACATTCACAAAACAAAATCACCGTCAGATTCACAAGGTCGTGACCTCCCTACTTGATCAGAGCAAGAAGGCCACCTCTCAGCGACATCTTCCAAATAAATCACTTTTGTAACCTCCGAAATTTCACCAATGGTCTAACAAAACGTGGTCCTTTTCGTCAGACTTTATCATTCAAAATCAGTTTTCCATGCCATGAAATCGATTAACGACCTTTCATATGAAGGAGGTCTCATCCGTTCTCTTTCTAGGATGAACTCTCATGCAACCTTTCTTTTAAAACATTTTCCCTCTCTGAATATGAGTCTCCAAATTAACAAAAGACTGCCTTCCCACTCAAAGGCGTCTCAACCATAAAACAACTCAAGCTGAGGGACTAACTTCTAGGTCCACATTACAACTCAACAATAAACATTTGACATGGTAAGCATTCGATTCTCAAAGACCCATAAATCATTTATGATTCTCACATTTTTCACAAAACAGACTGCACTCCCTCTCCTTATACCCGACCCTATCATCCGCCCGTGGATAGATCGCACGAATATACCGAAGAGTAGAAAGTTCACATTCATTCACATTCACGAAATACACAGCATACGAGATGTTTCCCATACATCTCTCACACAAAGTCATCATACATTTGGATAAAACCTCACATATGAGAGTGATTGTGATCGTCATATACAAGAAGATGGTCTCAGATAAAACTTTAACTCAATATATAATCAGGGGTGTAATATCCCAACTTAAAAGCGAACCAAATATGTTCTTGAATTACATATATACACGTAAAGTGGAACAATCTCAACTCAAACTAGTACCGGTATCACACATAAATCGTGGTCTCCTGACCATAACTTAAAACTGAGCTGTCTTAGTCAGGGCGTAATCACTCTCCTCAAGTCATCCAAGCAATTTAAGACATATCCAAATATCAAAAAGTGACACAAGACCCGCTAAGCCTTGGTCGTTCAAAAGTTTATAATGGCCTCGAGTCATAATGTTGTGCCTATTCCCCTCTTATATCTCAGCATAGTTACACTGACCTTCGAAGTCATAGAATCCAAAAAACTTAAACTCAAACCCCACCATATATAATGCCTCTCATATATACGGACTCATACGCAGGCACATTTGCAAGGTCTCAGAGTGGTATGGCTAAAATTAAACTCAATCCTGAAATACAATCACTTCATCTCGAGTCTTAAGGTGATATTCCCAGAGGAAAGTTCATGTCTAAAGTAGACAAGTACCACAATCAAAGTCAAATCAGTACTCCTAGCAAGATTATATCCTTACATGAGCTCAGGATGCACTTAAATCTATATTTTAAGTCATACCCTTATTTGTCTTTTACCCTCAACAATTCATATATTCACGAGGCTCACTTTCGTACTCTGACTATGCTCTTGCTATTCTATCCCGGAGCAGTCCCAAGAGCTTGAAAGGTGCTACCTAATCTAAACTGATGCCTTTTATGATCCAACATGTACACACAAGGCACCTAACGCACGCGCATTTAACTTTTTGCTTCATACACTATATAGTAAGGACTATGCTAGATCCTTGCTCCTCTTTTACCTCAACTGTCTCATTGGCTTTATCCCACAATTCTTGCAAGGTGGTCACTATTTGCCTCGAACACTGCCCCTTTCCGGTTCCTTGACCGCCTTGGGCTAGGTTCCTCGCTTTCTGCTGAGCCTTCGTAAACTTGGGGAGGTCATGCTCCTCCTTTACTTCAGTCTCCATTTTACCTTCCCTTCTCCCTTGAGTGTTAGTCCGCCTTATCGGGGTTCCCCTGAGGAGAAGTGACCCTTTGTCACCACCCTCTGCTCCTCCTTCATCCTGACCAGCCGGCTCACTTGAGGCACCCTCCAAAACCTTCCTTTTGCCCTTCATGGCCTCTTTCAATCGCGTCAACCTTTCTTCCAGTATTCCAACTTGCCTCTGTATACCACTCAACTCTCCTGGTGTTGACGCAACTCCAGCTGGCTGCACATGACTCCTACGACGTGCACTCTCTACTCCATCTTCTGGGAACCTTAACCTCAAAGAAGTCTCCAGCTCACCCCAAGTCCGTGACTTTAACATAAGAGCATGCACTTCTTCACTCAACTCTTCGCAGACGAACAACGGGAACATGTTCCACATTAGACATGCAAGAGAGAAGGGGGGAGGGACATAGGAGGTAACCRAGTCCAACCCAAGTCTGATCTCCGAAGGTCGTGCACAGTTCAATCCCAATGTAGCGTGTAAGTCCGGTCTGAATGTCGTGTCCAATAAGCCTGAATGCCGTGTCCAAACAATGTCTGCAGTCACCTCTATCTCTACTCTGATCAAGACGAAGAAGAAGAAGAAGAAGTAGAGGAAAGAGTTATGGAAGAGTAGAAGGAGAAGAGGAGAGGAGACGACGAAGAAGAAGAAGAAGAAGA
>BFEA01000280.1:699919-713244 GCA_003427395.1 Chara braunii | reverse complement strand
TCTCACTTTTTTTTCTTTTTTTTTTCCGACAACCTCTCTTTTTTTTTTTTTTCAACCTCTCTTTTTTAGTTAGGTGAGCTGAATGTTGACAGATGAGTGGCGTGGTGCTGGACATGACAGAGGGCCTCGCTCCTCTACTCTACGTTCTACATGTATCTGGACTGTCTTGTGTACCGTGTACAGTTGGACTGATCTGACAATTGGAATGTATGTGTACCTCTTTCCGGCCCAGATTTATTCATTTAGGAGGTTGTGCAGTGGAGCGAGGCCCATAGACTCGCAATGCAGTGTCTGATGGAACGAACAAGGCAGCAGAGAGAACCCTGATGAGTGAGGTTTGTCGCTGCATCTGGACCGAAAGTTGCGCCAAATGCGGGGGAGAACAACAAGGTTCCGAACCAGCCATTCATCTCCTACCCGTCTTCACCCGAATAGAACACCCGGTCATTTTCGCTGCATCTGGATCGAAAGTTGTGCCAAATACAGCTCTGTAATGACCGCGCGTTCTATTTGGGCGAAGTAACGCAAGCACAGTTGCCTGCGTTGAGGAGGTGAGGAGCTTGGGAGAGAGGACAGCTTGGGAGAGAGAGAACAGCTTGGGAGAGAAGGCAGCTTGCGTGGGAGAGAGAACAGATTGGGAGAGAAGGCAGCTTGGGAGAAAGAGGGCATAGTGCCAGTGCCAGAGTATTTGGCCATGCCGCACAATAAGCGGCCATTCGTGACGGCCGTTTCATTGTTGTCGCTCAACGCTGCTCTCTGTTCTTCCGTCGGACCCGTCTATGACTTCATATGCAATCTCTCTTATTGGGAACGTCGGGTGAGTGACCCCAATTACCGCAACCCCAACCCCAATTACCTACATTCCAACCCCAATTACCTGCACCACCTCAATTACCTTGGCCACCCCAGTCCAATCAAATCCACCACCCCAATTACCTCCACGACCCCAGTTACAAGCAGCACCCGGATTCCAAGCACCATCCCAATTGCCCCCACCCCCACTACCTCCAGCAACCCCCACAATTACCTCTCTTACTGGGAACGTAGAGTGCAATTACCACCACCCCAACCCCAATTACCTCCACCCCAACGCCAATTACCTCGACCACCCCAGTCCAATTACCTCCTCCACCCCAATTACTTCCACCACCACAGACAATCACCACCCCAATTCCAAGCACCATCCCAATTACCTCCACCCCCCCACAGAGTGAGTGACCCCAATTACCTCCACCCCAACCCCAATTACCTCTACCCCAACTACCTTAACCACCCAAATTCCCTTGGCTACCTGAATTACCTCCACCACCCCAGTTACAACCACCACCCCAATTCCAAGCACCATCCCAATTACCTCCACCCCCATTACCTCCACCACTTTCTTATGGGAACGTCCGACATGTGACCCCAATTACCACCACTCCAACCCCAATTGCCTCCACCCCAATTACCTCTACCCCAGTTACTTTAACCAACCAAGTTACCTTGGCCACCTCAAGTACCTTCACTACCCCAATTGCCTTGTCCACCTCGATTACCTTAGCCACCCCAATTACCTTGGCCACCTCAATTACCTTAACCACCCCAATTACCTTGGCCACCTCAATTACCTTCACCACCCCAATTCCAAGCACCATCCCAATTACGTCCACCCACCCCCCACAATTACCTTTCTTACTGGGAACGTCGGGTCAGTGACCCTAATTACCACCACCCCAACCCCGATTGCCTTCACCCCAACCCCAATTCGCTCTACCCCAACCCCAATTACCTCGACCACCCCAATTACCTTCACCAACCCCCTTATCTCAAACAGCGTAATTACCTCGAGCAACCCCCCCAATTCCAACCACCACTCCAATCACCTCCAGCCCAGGCAAGTGCTTACAAACATGAGGTCCACCCCAATTACGTGCCTTCCGTTCATTACGCTGTTGCCACATTGCTCGTGGCCAGCCCCTTCGTCTTGTCTAGACTCTTCAAGATTACGTATTGGGGTTTAACGGGGTTTCAATGTGTGTATAGGCATTTAAAACAAAAGAAAAAAGGTGTGTATAGGCCTACCCTTCATCAGTGCCACTGTCGATTGTATATTGCCCCATACTACCGTTGCTGTGTGCCTCTTACCTTTAAACCTGTACCTCTACCAAGTCCCTTACCTTGACTACCGGTAGGCCACAACCTAACTGTCCCTTAACTAGACCCTAACTTAAACAAACCACCAGTACGGTTGACCCTGGAAACGCCCACACGCCAAAGAAAAAAGAACCGGCGCTGGCCTTCTTTTGGCTGCCGGCGCCAGCCATTTTGCTCCGGTAGGCCGACCACCAAAACTTCCGGCCGCATGCATGTTCCATCGGAGAAAAATGGCTGGTAAACGCACTGGTGGTTTAACACCCCCGACGAAAGAAAAGGACTGGTGCGGACCATCTTCTGGCAGGTGGCGCCAGCGATTTAGCTCCGGTAGGCCGACCTCCGAAACTTGTGGCCACCGCATCGCAGAAAAATGGCTGGTAAACGCACTGGTAGTTTAAAGCACCAGTACATGGGCACCTCGGCCGCGGGCCTGACAGCTCGAAATCTGGAAGCGCAGAAGGAAAACGCGACCACCGATGGAATTTATCGATGGCAGGCCCAGTGTTTGAAGTTCCGGCCTCGTTTTCTTGTGGCGACAAGTTTCGGACTGCAAGGCTGGGGCCGTGTACTACCTTCTTCCCCCGAATACAACGTACGGTCATTATAGCTGTATTTGAGGCATCTTTCAGTCTAGATACAGCTATAATGACCGTACGTTGTATTCGGGGGAAGAAGGTAGTGGTTTAACGCCTCCCTCAGCGAGGTCTGAAGTTAACCCTTCCCTTATGCTATTTGATGCCTACACGGTGGTCTACCGGCCCCTTTTACACGGGCTCGGCCTGCTGGACCAAAATGGCCGGCGCCGTGAGGCGAAAAGAAAAAACAAAATTGTGCCCGTGCCAGTTTGTTTATTTTGGCACGCAGCAGTAATCCGGGTCGAGAAAAAGAGGCTCGGACTGACTAGTGGGTTTAACTGGGCCCCAACTCAACCTGTCCCTTAACCAGGTGCCAACCTAACTTGACCATCAACTACCAACTCCCCCCCCCCCCCCCCCCCCCCCCCCCCCCCACACACCCCCCCCCCCCCCCCCCCCCCCCACCGCACACATACAACTGAACCCCTCCCTCAACCAGTCCCCTTAAACCACTAGGCCATCCGGAGCTAAATTGACGAGGCCAGGATTTCCCGCCCACTTTTTATGGGTACATAATTTCATCAAAGCACGAATAGAGTCGAGAGTTTCCCCCCTCGGCTCGAAGAGTCTAGATGGTCGTGACAAGTGCTGTCTGAACTGTGCGAGATGGTTGCTCATCACACGGCTCTCCAACTCAAGTTGCCTTATTATTATATAAATAATATAAATAAATGAAATAAATTCAAAAAATGCATTTTGCTGAGCCTAAAATTGATGGGTACCGGCCTTTCGAAAAGGTGGTGGTAGTATCGCTACAGACCTTTCTTTGTACAATGAAGATTCTGGACCCTAAGCCACCAGGTGGGACGAAAAACTGGCCTTTTCGGGGATTTCCACTTTCCTACCATGTCCCACCTATTGCCTCTACAGTACTACCACTCCTATTCCTACTATAGTGACCTGGTGTTCTACTCGGGCAAAGACAGCACCTTTTTGTTCTTTCCCTCCCACTTGTACACACGTCGTGTGTGTGTGTGTGTGTGTGTGTGTGTGTGTGTGTGTGTGTGTGTGTGTGTGTGTGTGTGTGTGCTTGCTTGCATTGGTGTTGTCATGGTCGCTATACACAACTCCACCAAAAATATCATGTGGAGGGGTGCAGAAAATAGTGACTTGTGGTGTGTGGTGTGTGGTGTGTGGTCCAATGATCTCTGTGTCATGTCTCGTGTACTCACCACGGGCGGGGTAGAGGAGTCAGGTTGGGTAGAGATAGTAGGTCTAGATTAGGTTAGGTGGGAATTTGTGTAGAGATTGTGGGCCCTGTCCGAGAGGCGGTTAACGAAGGCCGCAATTTTTCAGACAACTTGTCATGGCATTTATAACAAAACCCAAGGGTCATTTAAACCAAACTCGCCACCAATTCGTAGAGTGGAGATCATACTAACTACTTACAAAAAAAAAAACAAAAAAATAAAAATAAAAAACATACAAACAGCAAGGCAAAAGTGCATTTTCATGAAATTTGGCCAACATGGAGGGACACAAGCCTGTCTCTTATACACATCTAGATGTGTATAAGAGACAGGAGAGAGAGAGAGAGAGAGAGAGAGAGAGAGAGAGAGATTTGGGGGGAGAGGAGGGAGGGAGGGAGGTTGTGTTTTTTCTTTATTGGAACTGTTTTTTTTTCTGCTATAGCTGTGACATCGGGGCCTGAGCTTTTTTTTTTTTAGGGGGAAAAAAAAACGTTCGCTGTTCTAACCCAAAAAAACTTAAAAAAAGAGAATAAAATAAAAGCCTGAGCTTTTTTTTTTAAGGGAAAAAAAAAAAAACTGAGCTTTTCGGTATGAGTGCGGAGTATGTGGCAACATTTCTTGTCTCTGGCGCTCACCATCTTTTGGTACTTGTTGTGAATAAGGCATTGGGAAAAAAAACAGAAAAGGAAAGAAGAAAAGGACTTCCAGAAGCTTTCCTATTACCAAAAATTCCCCCTCCCCCCCAAAAAAAACTAAAACTAAAATAATAATAAAAATAAAATGATAATAAAAATAAAATAATAATAAAAATAAAAAATGAAATGGTTGACCTGTGGTGTACCCATGAACTGTTGAAATACAGACCTCAGTTGGAATCCCGATGGACTCAGATGAGTAAAAAAAAAATAACTCTGAAATTCTGAATTTACTTGGGGCCTGTCAGTTTGAAGATGATTTTTTTTTTTTTTTTAATGAAGATGATATGTCAAAACCGTCGCCCTTGTTAAAAAGAAAGAAAATCATCAAATTATTATTAACCAAATGTAAAAAAATAAAAAATTTTCGCTCTGCAAACTTTCAAAGGCATGGATATGGGTCGACCCCTTACGTCTATAAATCAAACGAGACAGCCCCCCCCCCCCCCCCCCCCCCCCCCCCCCCCCNAAAAAAAAAAAAATCCTGAAAAAACCTACAAAACAGCAAGGCAAAAGTGCACTTTCATGAAATTTCGCAAACATTCCAATTTCAGAAATCTCATCACAGTAAATTCCAATGGCCCAAATGATACCAAATTTGCCACACAGCAACCTTAAACCAAAAAAAAAAAAAAAAAAAAAAAAACATAAAATTTGACCCCCAAACCCTAATTTCAGTTTGGGACCCGTTACTCAGGATCTGAACATTTGGGTCCCGCTTAACCACTTGTGGCCGTTCTGTGTGCGCCGCCTCGTTCGTATGGACAGCTCTGTGGGTGTGTCATGGGTGTCTTCTGGGTACCGTAGTAGTTTCCCGGCCTCATGGTAGACCCGCGAGAGTTCATACTTACATTGTACGATCCTGGTCGCGGTCTGACTCTGCTATCTGCACCCCCCTCGAGTAGTGGTAAGGGTTGGGTGTTAGGCATATATACAATTCCCAAGGGCGGGCCTCATATCTTACGATGCTTGCGGGCTGGGCTTCATCCGGGCAGGTACCTGTCTGCGTTCCCATAATGCTGGCCCCACCCACAGATTTCTCACCAGTTGACCTGTTGTGCATTTATGATGATCGGTCACTGCCTCGGCACAACCCACAATATAATGTAGTTCCACCTCGGCTTAAATGCCACGTCAGCACGCTCTCATCATCCAGTGTGCACCCCTATGTCACCACATAGCCTTCCTGGCGCGCCCTCTCGACACAGGGCCGCCTTCAACCCAATGCACAAGCCTTATCACTGCCGCGCCATTCCAAGGCAAAGCACCAAACAGCTATTGCGCTGGAGCCAGCAGAGTGGCTCCAACCAGCTCTGATACCAAATTGCAAGCAAAATGTGCAATAGCGAAAGACAGAATTCCAGATTGCAAAATGACAATGAAAACCAGAGAGTTGCAAGCTGTCCAGAAAGCAGAAATGCACTGATCTCACACCAATGGAGAATCAAAAGCAGCGAACTCAATTGTCAATGAAAGGATACAGTCGCCACCACCAACAATGTGATCGAAGCTCGTCCTCCTACTGGCGCTCAGCGCCCAGACTACGTTCACACAGATGCTACTCTGGCCTAACGAAATGACAAACAATCAGTTGACGTCAGCAGCAGCAACCAAAGTACATGCAGATGTCGACCATGCAGACGTCTGCTAGGACCAGGTACGTGCTCTCACATCACTTCTCCTCTCGGCCTCTCATGCTCACCCTCGACTTCTTCTCCCACGTCTCCTCACCAACCGAAGACCACCACCAAACCCCGCTGACCCTCGTCCAAGCCAAAGCCCGGCTATGGGGGCTGGGATGATATCACACCGAAGGAGAACCAAAAGCAGCGAACTCAATTGTCAATGAAAGGGCATACTCGACACCACCAACAATGTAATCGAAGCTCGTCCTCCTACCGGCGCTCAGCGCCCAGACTACGATCACACAGATGCGACTCTAGCCTAACGAAATGACAAGCAATCAGTTGACATCAGCAGCAGCAACCAAAGTACATGCGGATGTCGACCATGCAGATGTCCACTAGGACCAGGTCCGTGCTCTCACATAACTTCCCCTCTCGCTCTCCCATGCTCACCCTCGACTTCTTCTCCCACGTCTCCTCACCAACTGAAGACCAACACCGAACCCTGCTGACCCTCATCCAAGCCGAAGCCCGGCTATGGGGGCTGGGCTATGGCGCTGCCTTCTTGCACCACCCTGCTTCTTTCCGACGCCCGCACGCACCCTGGCTCTTGCGCTAGCGCAGCAGCACGCAAGCAATCACTCCAGCAGCGCTGCCGCATGCACTCGCAAGTGCCCGAATGTCTCCCCCGGTGGGGAGCTCTTTCCTAAATGGAAAGTGCTCGCCCGGTTTGCTTCTTGCCTGGGCCGCGCGTGTGCCCTCTAGCTTCAGGTTGGGCCGAAGTGTCTGTGCCCAGGCCCATTCAGACAGTGGCCTGGGACCGAATTGGTTAGGCGTGCCCAACCACTGGGTCGCAAACGTGCGGTGTTCCCTGCTTCCCCAGCATTTCTCGAAGAGCCTAGAAGGCTCACAAATATTTCTGATTCTTATGAGCAGGGCGGATGTAACCAACTGGCGCGTGGCAACTGTCTGGCGCCCACCAAGGCGTTGTAAAATTGACGAATTCGGGCCTCGTCAAGATTCGGGGGTCCGCCCCCTTCACTTAGGGTGGGCACATGCGTGCTGTAGGGCGACATGCAGGTATGCTGAGGGATGAAATCCTCACACAATCATTTTTATGAATGTTGTTATTCTTTTTTTTTTGTATGTTGTTCGTCCCCACCAAGTACTTTCTGTGCACCTCTCAGTAAACACGTCCAGATTCAGGTATGTTCGCTGTGAACCGTGCGGGCACCTCTAAGAAGTGCTAAAGAGTCGGTGCTCGGTTGTTTGGAATGCCTGCAGTACTATCAGAGTGGTTGCTCTGTTCGTGATGTCTGTGGGTGAGTACGGGCTATGGGTAAGGGCAGACACAGACGTTCGCTGGGGTGATTCTCTGGCTCAGCAGGTGGTGGGAATCAACAGTCTACGGGGTTCTACTTGTGGTGTGAGTACGTGATGGATTGCTTTCATCTGTGTTGGATGTGTGGACTGCCTTGTCTGCACTCTTCCACCGCCTTTGCTGCCCAACCCGTTGCCATGTCTTTCCCCGCAGCTTGTCGGTTTGCTGTGTAGTTGGGTTCCTGCAGCGGTGTTGCTTGTGCCTCACTGCTTAGCTGCCTTGCTGCCCATCCACGTGCCTTATCTTCTCGTGCAGTTGGATTGTGTGCCATGTAGTTTGGCTGTGCTGCCTTGTGTGTTGCTGTGTTGTTGCCTTGCTGGCCGTGCGCTCGCGCTGTCGTTCCGTGCAGTTGGCTGTGTGCGCTCGCGCTGTCGTTCCGTGCAGTTGGCTGTGTGCGCTCGCGCTGCCGTTTCGTGCAGTTGGCTGTGTGCGATGCGCTGTCGTTCCGTGCAGTTAGCTCGAGCGCTGTCGTTCCTTGCAGTTAACTGTGGTGGTGTGTAGTTGAGCTGGCCCGTTAGCGTTGCCTGGCGCTTGGCTGGGTCGTTGCCCTTCTGCCATGTTCCGCTTGGGGTGCTGCCGGCCGGCCGTCCACTTTCAACAGGGGTTAAAAGAGTCCTTGACTCAAAGCATCAATATGGGGGGACTCAGCAGATTGTCGAGGGTTCAGCCTCCTGATGAGTCGGTGCAAGTCCGACGAAACAATCTATCATCATCGGTGTTGTTGTTGTTGTTTTCTTCTTTTTTATTTTTTCCTTGTGGTTTGTTGGTTCTTGTTTTTTTCTTGTTTGCTGTTTTTTTGCCTTGCTACTGTTTCGCTCGGTATCTTTTCGTTCTCTGCCTTGTGCTGTTTGTCTGCCCACCCCGTGTTTCCTCCCCGATGCATTCATATCGGGGCTCGGTACATTCGAATGGGCAGGGTGACAATCTCGCGCCCACCCGCCGGTGAGCCAAAATAATGTTATATTTTAATTCTTGCCCTGCGCAGGCATAGTTCACCCTCCAGGTTTGCTCACACTCAGATCTCTCTCCCTCTCTTCTCCTTTTACTCATTCTCCCGATCGGCTCCGCCTCTCCTGTAACCTCCAGCCTATGTCCCTTGCTGCCTCTTGTCGTCCCCATTGCCTTGTTGCCTCATGATGCCCTTTGAGTCATTGTCTTTTCTGTGCCTTTTCGTTCGCGTATCCTTCCCCTCACTGCCTTTAGTGCCTTGGGGTGCCATCCTGCTTTCATGGCTTGCGCCTTCTTGCCGCCTTTTTGCCATGCGTTTTTTTGCCTCGGCGGATTTACCTCGCTGCCTTTCGTGTCACTGCCCCGCCTTCTTCTGGCCTCCTGCTTGCCCTGTTACTTAGCTGCTTTGCCACTGTTGCCTGTTGCTCTACCACCTTGCTACTTCGCTGCCACACTGTTGTGTTGCTTCATAGTGCTACCTTACTGCTTACCTTGTTTATTTTCCGATCTTCTGTGCTTTGTGGCCTTCACATAACATTGTTTGCATTCTTTTCATGGGCATATCTGGGTGTGGGCTCTTTACCGAGAGTCGTTTTCAGGTGTATTGTTTAAAATTGCATTCATGGATCGACTCATCTTCAGTGTGCTTCATTGTCTGCAATAACGGTAAAGCTGCTTGGATTTTGGATTTTGGATCTACTCATCTGGGTGGAACAGAGGCTGTTGTGGTGAGTATCTACAACACACAGACTTACTTCCGTTCTTGTCAGGCGTTTGGGCCGGCGGTCTGTGCTAGGTTTGCAAGGTTGGTGTGAGTAACGTCGACCACTTTTTTCTCTGTGAGGGGAATTACTAACTCTGGGGGATGTGGTGAGTCCTTAATACCTTTATACTCCTTATCCATCAGTCAGTCAAATGCATCCTGGGCAGACTGAACGGCGGGGCCTCCTGATGAGTCGGTGAAAGTCCGGGGAAACAGTCTGGCACAGTCATGCTTTTTTTGAGTGTATAGCAGGGTTGCATCCCTGCCGACCGCCGACCCCGACCGCGGACCGTATTGCAGCCGAACAGTTGGGCCGACCGGTCGGCGGTCTGCTGACCAGTGAAAAAAAAAGACAAAAGTTATAAAAAGTCAAAAAAAACGTGTACTGATTTTTTTTCAAATCTGAGTTAGGGGCTGTACTGCGATTGCTGAGTACAGCCCAAATCCGCTGAGAAACTCGGGGGGGGGGTATGTGGGGTTTGGGGTTGGAGTATAGGGGTGATATAGGGGGTATTGGGGGTGGTAATGAGGGTGTTGGGGGCGGTTTGGGGGGGTGTATGGGGGTATTGGGGGCCGCTATGGGGTTGTTGGTGGTGTTATTAGGGGTTCTGGACCCCGACCCCCGACCTGTAGGTGCCGACCAGCCGATCGGTTGGCAGCTGACCAGTCAAGGGCCGCCGACCGTCAGGGGTTTCAACCCTGGTGTATAGCGAATATGACAACACACTCACTTGTAACAGGATATAACGGATCTGTTCTGCTCCATGTTGCTTGCTATATATAGAGGTAAGACTGTTTCATTGTTGGAACGACTCATCTCATGTATGCTTTATTGTCTGCAACAGAAGTAGAGCTGCGTCTATATTGGATTTACTCATCTAGTGGAACCAGGGCTGTGGTGGTGATAAATCCACAAAACACACACACACACACCCCTACACACACACACACACACACACACCTCCCCTGTTATCCGTGCTGAAATGGCACATTCTAATGTCGATACGCCAACTCAGCCAGAGATCATGCCAGCCCCATTGAACAATGTGCACGTTACCGAAATGGCAGTAAGGGATGAAAACCAGCATCCTACCAATACAGCGACTGTTGTTGTTGCTGCTGCTGCTGAAGGTATACCTCCTCCGCCGCCACTGCTGCCATCGCCGCCTCCACCACCACCACCACCACCACCACCACCACCACCACCACCACCACCATTATCAGCAGCAGCACCACCACCATCGACGCCACCCCCACCGACGTCCACTATTGCAGCATCCTCTCAGTCATCTGCATCATCTTCTTCTTCTTCCTCTTACCCTACTTCTTCCTCTACTTCCTCATCATCGACCTCATCATCAACGCACTCATGGTCAGATCGGTCGTCACAAAGGCCCTGTCGGTCGAGGTATCCGTTGGTAGATCGATCGTTACAGATGCCTCTTCGGCGGAGATGTTCCCCGTCTCCACAGCAGCCTCCAAGACAGCGGCCGCGTTTGTCGTTGAATGGCATGATCACCGCCCTCCCTGCAGGGGTTAGAGATCTGCTCCGACGACATGCTCGCAACCGTACGGAACGACATCGTTGCTTTCAGTATACACTAGCGAGGAATAGTGCACATCGAGTCCGATGCCCGCAATGTGGCGATGATTTCTTCAGTGCTGCAGGCTTACGAGTGCACCAGATACGAGGTGCAGCTACTTGTGCAGCGTTTGCATGATTAGCAGCCGCCCTGAGCACAAGTGAGGCTGATTAGCTTCCGATTCCCACATTTGGTCCACCCAGTTCTCCCCCTCCTCACCCGCCCCTCTCTCATCCACCTAACCCTGCTCGCTCCCCTGCCCCAAATGACAATGACCCGTCTCCTGATTACCCAATGGAGCCCCCGGTTGAAGATCATCTCTCTCCGGAGCACATACCGGAGCCAATTGGTCAAGACCACAATGAGTCTCCGCCACCTGTGCAACCTGCAGAATCGAACGAGGATCCCCCTGCCGTGAACGGATCCCCCACGCAACCTGCGGAATCAGACAATGTCATAGCGCTACAGCGAGGGCACTGTGCGTACTATGCCATTAATGTATGTCTCCTTGCTTACAATTGTAATCCTTATACCGTTTCTGATTTCGCAGACGTTGTTCGCTGGATAGAAGAAGAGCACCGTGCCGTCTGCCCAGAGGACGACAGCGCTGCGCCTGGTGTGAACATAGAAGTCCTGGCTATGGCATTTATGGGTAGGCGACTGCAATTCCAGCCTGCTCCCCAAAACCACGTGCCAGGCAGGGATCCAAATATTTGGGCATATATCTTATATTGTCCAGGTCACTTCAGTGCTCTTAACTTTGCAGATAATTCATGGACCCTATGGTACAATGGCGGTAGGGTGCACACAGTGGGAAATATTAACTCTTTCTATCACCAAATGCTGGAGGATCACTCAGTCTGGCTCGTCCATCAGGAACAGTATGTTGATGAGCACTTGCAAGCACTGCACCCCCCGAAGAGCAATCCGGCTGATTCTACCACAAACAGTGAAAGGACCTCTCGACAGGATGATGGCTGTGCCCTCCCGTTGTATCGTCGCACAGGTGCAGCTCGGTTGGCATGTACACGACGTAGCCTCTGCTCCGAACACTATGAAGGGATGGTCACTGCTAGCCTCTCACACGAAAATTGTGATCCCCTGTCCTGTGCTCATCTCCCCCACCCCCTGATTACTTGTCCAGCATGCCGTTGTGGCCTTGATCTGCCATGCTTAAATAACTGTGCACGTCAGCCTTCCATACTAATGACATGTCAGCAACATGCCATGTGTCTTCAATGCTTCCTTTAAGCTGTCATAGAAAGTATGTGTCTTTATTGTGCGGACTATCCCCGGTGCCATCACCGTCCACATCCTCTTCTAGCATGTCCCACATGCGGTGTTGGTCATACACCTACGGCAACCGCTGACGGATCTCCCTCTTTCTTGCCAGACGAATGACGGACACAGCTGTCCGAGGAGGAAAATAGACTTCTATATGAACCACCGGCAGAGCGATGTGCTCATAGTTTATCACCACCAGGGCGAGCTGTTGTGGATCAAATCCTGCAGCAGCTGAACGCCCTTGCGTTGGACCGATCCTCCCTGTCGTCGTCTGCCCATAGAGAAGGAATACATACTGAGGAAGCCCAAGAAAGATGCTCCATGCCGCTTTGTGATGACCCGCCGGAGATTGAACTAGCATGTGGTTCGCGTGCCTTGTGCCGTGAGGATTATGAAGGAATAGTCCATGCGAGTTTTTGCTTCCGTACGTACGATGGCAATCAGTACTGTACTCATGTACGGCACCCCGACATGTCATGTCCAATTTGTAGACAGGGGCTGGAACGGCAATGCCTCTATTATTGCGGTCGACGTGCCTCTGTGTTCCCAGCATGTATGAGCCATGTAGCCTGTGACATCTGTCTGCGCCGTGGCATTCAATGCAGCAACTGTGACTGCGAAAATTGGATGTGGTGCTTCCATAGCCCACACCAGAACCGGTCCTATCCGGTCTGTAGGGGTGGCCACTCGCCATAGGTTTTTTTTGCTAGAGCAGTCTGTTTCAGCGGTAAATATTTAGAAATCTGTGAAGCTCGTCATACGCCTCTCCCCTGCTCTTTGCCTGTCATACTCTATCCTGCCCTCCACATATTTCTTTCCTTCCCGTTGCCCCTACCTCCCCTGCCCCATACTCCTATAGAACTCCCTATCCCTTGTCCTCCATCCTCCCCTCCACTCCCTTTGTGCTACTAACAAATACATACGAATGAGCATCATTAAGAGAACAGACGATATGAACATCAGAAATGAAATCAACGGAAGTATAAAGATGAAGGACGGACGTCCTTTGGGACATCTGTTAAAATTGGAACGATACAGAGAAGATTAGCATGGCCCCTGCGCAAAGGATGACACGCATAAATCGA
>BFEA01000280.1:633181-644950 GCA_003427395.1 Chara braunii | reverse complement strand
GTTGGCTCTGGGGGGAGAGGGGGGACGATGGCGGGTTGGGGGGGGGGGGGGGGGGGGGGGGGGGGGGGGGGGGGGGGGGGGGGGGGGGGGGGGGGGGGGTGAGGGGGTCGGTGGTGGAGGCTGTGATGGGGGAACGAGTGTCCCGAGTGAGGGGAGAGGTGATTGGGGGCCAACATCCCCTGAAATCTGGTTTGCTGAGCTTAGCCTTGAGGGTATTGACACCAATGCCCCTTTTGTTTGACCTGGTGGCGGGGTGGGAAAGCTGTCTGGTGGACGGAAGGACCATTGCTCTTCATGAGCCGCCCAGTTTTTCCATATCAGCTTTCCGTCATCCCGCACTTCTGCTAGCTTTCCATGGGGATCAATCCACAGCTCCCTGAAGGTCTGGATGGCCTGTTGTTTACTTCCCTATCCGGGTTCGCAGTCAGAACTTCAACTAATTTCCTGCTGGCTTTCAACAGGTTTGCCCTAAGGAACTCCACCAGCTCCGCTTTAGCTTGGTGATAGCCAAAGGCGGCTTCTCGGCGTTCCCCTGAGCATCTCATTCGCCATATCACCATGAGTACTACCAACCGCATATATCCGAATAGATTTCGTTGGAATGGGGACCAGGCGGTGGGGAAGTTTCTTCTTTTTCCCAAGAGAATGAGTGCTACATCCCAGTGAAACACAGTCCCAGTGAGGGCGTGCCACATTGCATCCCACCATTGCCATACYTTTATTGYGGCAGGGCATGCTAACAAACAGTGTTCCAGATCAGCTCTGCGGCTTTCGGTACCRGGCCCACATTGGGAGCAGATAGGAGATAGGGCGCCTGCTTGTTCCAAGCTAGATCTGGAGGTCACCCAATCTGGAGTCGGGAGACAGCGATGCGTGATTTGCCATTGCAGGGCTCTATGGGAGGTGGGCATTATGTGTGCGTAGGTTGTCCATGGAATTTGCCGCAGTTCGTGTGCTCCCACCGGGGAATCCCTCTTCCATCTCTGTTGAATTATCTGAGTGGATGGGAACAGAACATGGGCCCTCTTATAGCCCTCTTTCGCTGTCTATTGCCAAATAGGGGTGGGGTTATGGCCCCCCCATTCCCATTCTTCCGGATCAAAAGGAAGGGCGTGTATAGGGATTGACATTTCATAGGCATAGTATCCTGTATCGTCTGTCCCCACCACTCTGATTCTGGTTAGCTCGTCCGCAGCCATCATGAAGTCCATGTGCGGGGCCCTTTTCAACGCTGCCCACCTCGTCCCTGGCACGTCAGGTTCGTAAGCGTGCGTTGACACGCCCGCTGGTGTATCGTGGGTCACCCTGTAGATGGTCATAGGGATGGGGTTCGTGCTGGTCCGAGTGACCCAGTCCAGGCTGCGCAGCGAAGGGCCCTCCCGTAGGGCTGCCACCCATGGGGGCGGGATCGCCTCTCTAATTTGTTTGATCTTATCATGAACATTCCGTACCCCTTTTAGCGTTGGTTGCAATTGCTGAGCAGTCTTCCATGTCCCTGTTTGGCTGTCCCACAGATCCACAATTGCGAATATGCCTTTTCTCACCCATGTGAGCCAATGGGAGTCAGTGGATAGGGCGAAGGAGTGGCCAGCATTGTCACATATGTGTAGGTTCCCGAACAGTGGTTCTCGCAGGATTTCTTATGTCCTGTTCGGGGGGGATCTTTGGTTCGGGCCCATCTTCCTCCACAGGCCTAGCATTGTTATCCACAACGGGTCGTGTTGGAGGTCCCATCTGAAGTTATTTCGAATGGAGCCGTCCCTCTTGTGTCTCAGTGGGCTTGGTATAGACCAAGCCTTATTTGTCAGCCAACTCAGGGGGTGAATCGAGCGATGAGAGGGAGTAGGCGGTGCGAGGTTAGCCAGCTGCATGTAAGCGAGGGGGAGCCATGCGAGGTCGTTGGCCAGCGGGAGGTGGATGATAATTTTGAACATCAGGGCTTTGATTTCGTCACCAGGGTCCAATATGCCAAGGCCTCCCACATGCTTAGGTTGGGTGACAAGTTTCCACGCAACCCTTTTGATGCAACTCGTGTTGTTGTGGTCGTTTTTCCAGAGATAAGCTGACAGGGCTGACCTTAGGAGCGTTAGTTGCGTCCCAGGGATTTCCCAGAATGCAGTTTTATACCAGATGGATGCAAGGATTGCGTTGTTTATCGCGAGTGCCCTCCCTACTAGCGAAGTATGGAGCCCATCCCATTCAGCTAGTTTGTGCAGGGCTATCTGGACCAGCGCCTGACCATGATCCGATGGCGGGCCTAACGCTGTCAGGCGGATCCCCAAGATTGTGATTACTTCTTCTTTTTGCCTCCAATTGACCGCGGGGTATTGTGGGGGATGTGTGTCTTGCGGGGACAACCACCATCCTTCCGTCTTCGTACCCCAGTTGACCTTCATATCTGCCGCCACTGCGAAGGTGTGGATTGTGTCCGTCAGAGCTTTCAAGGATGCCTCAGAGGCTTTGATGAGAATAGTCAGGTCGTCAGCAAATAGCGATGTGACTGGTACGAGGTGGGGGGGAAGTTCAGGCATGTCTATTCGTTCAATTTCTGGGTTGGCTCTGATCAGTGCCGCCAGTGCTTCCATTATGAGCACAAATAGTAAAGGCGCCACAGGGTCTCCTTGTCTGACCGAACGATGAAGGGCGAATGGGGTAGACAGGTGCCCGTTAACCATAATATTGGTTGCTGCTGACCTATGCATGATGGACACCCATGTTCTAAATTTGTCTCTGAAGTTCATTTTTTGCAGGCAGCAGTCCATGAAATCCCAGTCCACATGGTCATAGGCCTTTTCGAAGTCGATAAAAAGGACAACGGCTTCCCTTCGGTGTTGCCTCGCATATTTGATCGTTTCATTCACAAGGATCACGTTATCTTGAATGTTACGTTGTGGCATAAACCCCGTCTGGTCCTGGAAAATAAGATGGCTCATATGTGGAAGCAGCCGATTGGTCAGGGCTTTAGAGACCATTTTGTAGGGCACGGGGAGAAGTGTAATTGGTCTATAGTTTCGGACGTCCGTTTTGTCCCCTTTCTTATAGAGGAGTGTGGTAACCCCTTGACTGATCAGTCCCCCAAAGGTCCCTTCTGACTGGACTGCCTGTACAAAGGCTTGAATACTATCCTGGAAGATCTCCCAGTAGGAGATCCAGAATTCCTCAGGGAAGGAGTCGAGTCCCGGGGTTTTTTCGTCTTCCATCCCCCTTAAAGTCTAACAGCTCTTCCATGGATAGTGGCTCGTCCAAGAGTTGGTTTTGAGTCGTTGACAGCATTGCTGGCAAGTTGTTGATGATCTTGTGTCTAGCAGCAGCCAACTGTTCCACTCCCCAGTGGCCAGATTCTGAGGAATACAGCTTTTGATAGTATCGGGCTGCATAATCAACGATGGAGTAAGCGTTGGATGCATCTGGTTGGGATTGGTCGAAGGGGTGCCGAAGTAAGGGCACCGCTACTTGCCTAGCCCTGGCCTTTGCCTTCCGGAAGAAGGTCTTGGCCATTGTGCCATCCGTGTCCCGCTTCTTTATACGTGCCAGAACACGCCACGCCTCAGATTGTGCTTCTAGGTAGGATTGCAGGTGGTCTCTAGCGGTCTGCAGTCTGTGGTAGTTCACATCATCCAGGGGTTCGTTCTGCAGCTTGCCGTCCCATGCTTCCAGTTCTTTGAGCAGGCTGTCCAACACTGCTTTGAGGACCCGAGCGTGGTTGATGGAAAACTTCTTGACACGGTCTCTGAGTTGTGCGACTCCATCATTGAACCAGTCCACAATTGAACAAGCAATAGATTTCTGTGCTACCCAATATTGCCAGAATTCTTGGACGAGCGCTTTCAGGGCTGGTAGTTTAAGGAGCGCTGTATTGAATTTATAAAAGATGGGGCCTTTTTCGATTTGAGAATGAAAGCACAGGCCCATCACTATCCCGCGATGGTCAAAGGACTTACAGGGACTAAAGGGCATAATGGTTGTTACTGACAGTGTCCCAACCAATTCTTCCGATATGAGAAATAAGTCTATCCTTGAATTAGATCTCCCCGCCCGGCCTCTTGATCTCATGCATGTGTATGCTCTCTTGGTCGGGTTGAGCAGCCTATAAGCATCTTTTAGTTGTAGGGAGGCCATGAACCTCGATAGCATATCTACGTCTGGCGCCCATCTGTTGCGACGCTGTTCCCCTCCGTCCCCAGTGGAGGAGGAGGATCTCCTGTCCAACAACGGGTCGGGTGTAATGTTAAAATCCCCCGCCAGGATGAGTGGTATACCTGAAGGCAGTTCATCTTGGAGGCGGAGGAGGAAGTCGGTTCTTTCCATTGGATCATTCGGACCGTAGATACTTACTATGCCAATTTCCTCGTCCCCCACTACGGCTTTGAGGCATACCCATCGCCCTTCTCGCTGGTCATACTCATGTGAGACCGGTTTTAGTCTTGACGAGGGTGATATCCAGATGGCCACTCCTGTCGAGGCCCCAGACCTCGCTGGTGCAGAGAATGACGCGTATGGCCAGACCCATCTTCCTTTAGCTTGATGTGTTGGAGACTGAGTGAGGTGGGTCTCCTGCACGCAGATTGCATCCGGCCAGCTCCCCGTCCCTTCCGGTTTAAACATGCCCCAGATTGCGTCCTTTTTTTCCTGCGATGCCTGTGCGAGACCATTAACATTTATTGCTCTAATGTCCAAGTCCGCTTGTGCCACTTTCCTCCTCCATTYYGGAGGACACCTCACTGGGGGAGAGACATGAGGATCCGGGGGTCGTGGGGGGGGGGGGGGGGGGKTTGGSGGGTTAAAAGGCACACAGTCCATGGGATTTTGTGCTTCCATAAACGTCGATTTTCAGGTTAGTGTTGCACGTAAAGGCTGAAACTCAAAGGAATTGACGGGGGCCTGCACAAGCGGTGGAGCATGTGGTTTAATTCGATACAACCCGCAAAACCTTACCAGCCCTTGACATATGAAAGAAACTCCTCGTAAGTGCGTATTGTTGTTTACCCTCGCTGCTCCACTCTTGGCACTCTGCCGCGGGCGTGAACAGGGGTGCTGGAAGGGTGCGGTCGGCAACGTTAAAACGACCGGTAGGCCTATCGATCATCCCAGAGCTCAGAGGCTCAACGACCGGTGCTGGGTTGGGGAGGTCGTTGAGGCAACCCGCTTGGTTGGCGTCCGCGTTTCCTGTTTGGGTAAAAGGGGGGGGGTGTAGAACGAGAGTGAATCTTCCGCAAGAACATGGAAAGATACTCCGCCAAGATTTTTGTAGCACCAGGGACAAAGAGTACCAATCCCCCACCCCACGCATGCCTCCCCTCAGGTCCGCTGGCCTACGAACATAGCGTGCAAATTTTTTTTTTTGTTCCGTTCAAATGAGTGCCAGATTCTCCTCTCGAAGAACGGGCCTCGCTGTGCAGAACGAGAGTGAATCGTCCGCAAGAACATGGAAAGATACCCCGCCAAGATTTCTTTCTTTTCTTTTATGCATATCGATGCATGTCGTCGAGAGCAGCAGTGGAGCGAGACCCAGAGTCTAGGACTAGGAGGGTTAGGTTAGGATGGGGCGGGCGAAGAGTGGGATGAAGGGAAGTGCAGCTTAGTAAAGAGACACCGCGCGCGTGGAGGTCTTTTGTTTCGATTCGATTTCGATTCGATTCGATTTTCGACGACGGGCGGGCTGGAGTGGGTGAAGAAGAGTGTAATGGAGGAAGCGGCTCCATGCTTTGTGCGCGTGAGGGAAATGTGTAGTGCACACGGGCACCTTGTGCAGCTGTGGAAGGAAGAGTGCGGGCAAAGGTCGGCCGGGCGGAGGAGTCGAGCTTCGAGCTTTTGTCCTTGGGGTGGGCGAAGAGCATATGGAGGGTGGAGGGAGCGGTCGAGGGTCGATGTTATATTCCAAAAGAGAAGATTTGAGGCCGGGGACCTCACAATTCAACCCGGAGTTATCCCGGCAGCATCAGCCGGTTTAGCTTACAAACCTCAGCCTGAACAGAAGGCCTACGCTAAGACCACTACCAAACGGTTCTATCTGATGAAGTCAAGTTGTGTTGGACACCAGCTTGATAGGCAAGCTTACACCTCGCTGTACTCTAGAGCGTCTCTGCCTATTATCCACTAAATTGTGCTATCACTGAGCAACAGACCCTCTACTTATCCTATCTGTCTTCTACTCTCCCTAAACAACTTGGCTGATCTACTTAGACTTGCACAGGCCTATACCGGCCTGAACTCGGGCTAGCACAGCCGCGAGGAGGCATTACAGACTCCTAAAACTAAGTCCTGGGCACTCTCCTACCCTCCCTACCCCAAGCAGCCTACTGCGGCTGTCAACTTGAACCGAGTGCCCTGGTTCACCAGGAGACAGATTGAAGCTTGAGAGGGGGGGAGAGAAAACGGAGGAGAGCGTAACAGAGAAGAATGTAAGGGAGGGGGCCGGGGCGGAAAACACAAAAACTACAAAATGACAGGAGAGGGGAGGAAGATTAAGACGCCTCAGGAGGTACTACTTCTCAGCAGTAAGCCAGGGGGAGAGCACCATTTTGCCCCCGTGTGTAACTGCCGCCAGCTGATTGTCCCTTGCCCAAGTGACCAGAAACCAGTGCTTGCCTCCGATAGATTTGCCCCCTGCAGCTTTCCTGTTCCAGTCTACCCGGATCATTATCCGAATCCAGTGCTTGATCCTCCATATTAACGTGTCATCCGCCGACCATTGCTCTCTGAACAGGACGCTGTTGCGATCCTCCCAGATGACCCAGATGAGGATAGAGCGGATGGCTTGCGCTACATAACCCCGCCCTGTATGCTTGAACCAGGTTTCTGGAATGCGACCGTGTAGGACCCATGTCTCGTCCCATCTCGTCTTTTGTTTCTCGGTTCGTCGTCCCGGTACACTCCGAATGTATGTGGTTAAACGGCAGTACAGGTGGCGGGAGCCAAACAGATACAACCAGAGCAAAAACAGAAGGAATGCCTCTGGCCAGATTTTGGACAGGGTTCATTCTGAGATGGAAAAGTGATCCCTATGCCTGGGTGGCGGGAGTCAAACAGCTAAGCCACCAGCGAAAAAGCGAAAAACATGCATTTGGTCAGATTCCGGACGTTGTTCATTCTCGGATGGAGAAAGTAATAAAAAAAAGGGGAAAAAAAGAAAAGTAATCCCGCCAGTGCACGTTTGTCTATGCATATCGACGCTTTGCCTCCCCCTCCCCCCCTCTTCCTCTCCCCCTTCCTCTCCCCCTCCCTACCCGCTGGGGCTCGAAGCCCCCAAAACGGTTCGTTCCTGGCCGGTTGGCTAGCTGCCGCCCAAAGGGCGGATCCGCCTTTCTTTCTTGTGGAAGGGTCGCCGTTCGCGCCTGTTCGGCTGGTTGCGCCCGGCCCTCGTTGGGGCTTTTTTTTTTTTCCCTCTGCAAATAAAATAAATGGATCGCTAAGGGCTACTCAGTCTCTTTTGCAGTATCAAGGGGTATCAGAGGGGGTGTGAGCTCGTGGCTTGCTAATGCCCTCCTCCTCCCCCCCGCTTTTTTTTTTTCCCTGATCTCCCCCCCTTTTTGTCCTCTAGAATCTTTTTGTTGTGTGTCTTCCGGTCTTTGCGTTTCCGCTTACTACGACGCCACAGCCGGCGTGGCACGGATCCGATCCCCAACAGGTCCAACGTCAAAAACAACAAACATTTGAATTTCTCTTCTTAATTTATTATACTGGATGCTGCCAGCTGGGGCTTATCATACATACCCCCCTCAAGGGCATGGCCAGCCACCCGTGTCACGAAGGGGGCGTGCACCTAGAGGAAGGCATTGGTTTCTGGTCACGTGGGCCCGGGAAAACCAATTTGCGACCATGACATTCAATGGAAAGCTTGTTATGTCCCCCTGGCTCAATGACTAAAGCCCCACAGAACACGCCAGCCGGGGAGAGGCGANTTGCCTCCCCCTCCCCCCCCTTCCTCTCCCCCTTCCTCTCCCCCTTCCTCTCCCCCTCCCTACCCCCTGGGGCTCGAAGCCCCCAAAACGGTTCGTTCCTGGCCGGTTGGCTACCTGCCGCCCAAAGGGCGGATCCGCCTTTCTTTCTTGTGGAAGGGTCGCCGTTCGCGCCTGTCCGGCTGGTTGCGCCCGGCCGTCGTCGGGGCTTTTTTTTCCCCCCCTCTGCAAATAAAATAAATGGATCGCTAAGGGCTACTCAGTCTCTTTTTCAGTATCAAGGGGTATCAGAGGGGGTGCGAGCTCGTGACTGCGGGCCGGTCGGGTCGACGATAGACGATTGCGAAAGCCGAGAGCAAAGAGGGGGGACGCTTCTCTCAATTTTCCTCACACTACCTACCTACCACTACTCCTGCCTATAGGCATACGGGGAAACCCGTGGCATACCAGAGCCGTGTTTTTACGGCCCCTCGAGCCTGCAGGATACCGGCCAGGGGACGGCCGGTAGCACCAGGGATAAAGCGGACCAATCCCCCGTGCCTCCCCTCAGGCCCCTCCCCTACGAACATAGCAGACTCTGCTTGATGCTGATCGGGGGATCCAGTGGTCTATCTCTTGGGTAGCGGGTGCCAAGTAAGCCCAGGAAGGTACATGAGGCCAATGGGGATTGAACCCATGACCTTCATCGACAGTACTCATCTACAGCATATGCATGGCATGTTATGCTCAAATGTGGGGGTGCATTCACAACTGTTACTTCCATCTATGGTGGCTACCCCGGCTTCACTCCCCAACTTCCTCCACGATGACACTAAACAAAAACACGCCTAAATTGACAACTGCACGATCTCAAGAACATACTATGCACAAAAACAGAACATAACAGACAATTATGCAGCCACGTAATCTTCATTAATGGGGTCACCCATCAAGTGACACGGACCTGCACCAATGCAGCCGAATGCCGGTCACGGAATCGGGAAGAAAATGGCATTTGAATCGAACCAGCTATGCGAGAGGACCCTTATTGCATGGGGGGGGGAAGAGGGGGGGCAGAGCCCCCCGTCCCCCACACTTGAACACGACTTAGCAATGTCACACAGCTGAACACTGTAACCGAGCACAAAACGCGACCATGCTTAGCATAGCCTCCCTCCTATTGCATGGGGGGGGAGGGGGTGTGGGGGAGGGGGGGCGGGCTCGTCAGACATGAACTTCGAGCGCCAGGTATACTCAGGCAAGACGCTCTTCTACAAATCCTGTAGCCATAGGTGAACCCATTCCTGCCGCCCCCCAAGTTATATTGCTCGTTTTATATGTGCTTTCTGCAGTTTCGACTTGGAGGTTCTAGCCTATTATCGATAGATGGGAGGCCAAAGCGACCACGTGGCGGGTTTGTTTTCTTTTTGCTGGCACCGCCTGCCTTTGTGGTCCAGTAGCACCCAACCTCCACGGGCCTCCGAAGAATGCTGTATAGGTTACTTTTACAACTTAGCCTCCCAGCCTGGAAAGAAAAAGGGTCAACCACTTCAGCCCGCCAATGTTGCGCAATTGCTCCCGCGTCCACAACATCTGCCCCCACGCCCCAGGCTGCGCCACCACGCAGGGCGTGGTCTAACAGTCATTTTAGTACTGTATTGCCCATTGTTTTTGTTTTCTCTTTTTTTTCGCTTTTTCTTTTTTTTAATAAAATAATTTCTTGTTTTTTGTTCTTTTTCGTGTTTTAATAATAATTTCTTGGGCCGATCATTTTGCACTTACACGAGCTTTTGTTATTCCGAGGCTGGGTCCACAGACTTGAGGCCAGCCTTCCGTTTGCACTGTCGAGGGCAGACCAGTGAAAGGATTTCGCGATGTACCAGAGTCCCAGGTCCCAGGTCCCAGTCCCAGGTCCCTGTCCTGAGTCCCAGGTCCCAGTCCCAGGTCCCTGTCCTGAGTCCCAGGTCCCAGTCCCAGGTCCCAGTCCCAGGTCCCAGTCCCAGGTCCCAGTCCCAGGTCCCTGTCCTGAGTCCCAGGTCCCAGTACCGAGTCCCAGGTCCCAGTACTGAGTCCCAGGTCCTAGTCCCGAGTGCCAGGTCCCAGTCTTGAGTCTCGGGTCCTTGACCCAAATCCCATTTCGTGTTCTATTAGTGGTTCCAGCCAGTTGTACAATGTGCACGAATACTCCAGAAGAGTAGTTTTGGTTTGTACTAGGCGAACTAGTTAAGTAGATCGTGGCCGGAAGTCCCTACTAGATAACAGTTATGGGTTAAAGAGTCTGTCTTTAGGAGGCACCACGACTTCAGCCAGGATCACCACAGCTGTCAGTTGATTCACTCAAACAGCCGACCCAAGAAAGTCCGTGACCTTCCAGAAGCAGGGAACAAAGGCAAGACGGCCGACCCATAACCAACAGACGATGTCTCGAAGGCGGATCAGCAAATATAAAAGCTCAGCAGCACCAGTCAACGGGGTCCACTATTCATGTGCAGATTGAGGAAGCTCTGCGGGTTTTGCTTGTGCAACAGTGCGACCTGGATGGGAGGGGCGCTAGCGGAGGAGCAAGTGCCCAGCGAGGAAGGAGATGTCTGGTTACCACAGCTACCGTCTTCCCCCGAACACAACGCACCCTTATTTTGGCTGTATCTGGCCGGAAATACCTTGTATACATTCATTTTAAGGGTGCGTTATGTTCGGGGGAAGACGGTAGGGAGGAGGATGAAGACGACCATAGCCGCAGAGGTTCGAAGGATCCATGAGGGAGAGGGAGACCATGAGCGTGACACGGAGGTTGAGCGATACAAGACATGAGAGAGCAAGGGAGAGACACACACACGAGGGAGAGGGAGAGCAGTTACATACTAATTCGTACTTGGTTGATGTGCGGCACCTACAAGACATGAGAGAGCAAGGGAGAGACACACACGAGGGAGAGGGAGAGAAGTTACATACCAGATTCGTACTTGGTTGGTGTGCGGCAGGTGCCGCTGGAGGATACAAACAATTTCTTTGTATCATGCAATAAGTCGGTGTGGAGTTCACTGAGCGACTTTGGTTTCCATCTCTCGGTGTCCAGTGTGACTTCTCACATGATGTTGTACCGCGCGTGATGTGTGATTGCATGCTGATTGGGAGTCGAATTATTGCACCAGCAACCTTCCATACGGCTAAAAGGAAAAGGGGGTACCAGCCTGGAAGGCTGCTGTCCTACCTGCCTCCTGAGGTTGCATGCATATGGTCATGCGGATGACCAGGTTCGTGATACGGTACGTCAGTGCAGTAGGCCGCATTCTAGTGTGGAACAGCTCAACTGGGCTCCAAACAGGTGTGTCAGGGTATATCCGAAATTTCAATTCACGCTTCTTGTGGGCGATGAAAGTAGAGGTTGCCCTCCACATCCTTTTTTGAGGGCCACAATGCAAATTATGCGATTTGCCAATTTTGAAAAAAATAAAATAAAAAAAATTCCGAATTTGAAGCTGGGGAGGATGGACTATGTGTCTCACATACATGGACTGCGCACATCGCACTTGTCCCTTTTTTTTTTTCCCTCCTTTTTTCTTTTCTTTTTTTTTCCGTGTCTGGTGACCGTTCCAATTCTCGATCCGTGCATATGCGATTCTTGTTCAGAGACCATGCTTATGTCCCACACATTGTATTATGTGTTCCCGTATGTGTGCCCATTGGTCAGGGGGATCTACTATTGATCGAGCAAATGGTGTACATCGATTGCTTATGTAGCCCCTATCGTACTATCATAGCATCGTTGCAAATTTAGCGCATGCACTGAAGCAGTCGTAAGGACATGGGTGTCTTCTTCTTTTTTTTTTTTTTTTTTTTTTTTTTTTTTTTTTTTTTTGTGTGTGTGTGTGTGTGTGTGTGTGTGTGTGTG
>BFEA01000280.1:597737-610159 GCA_003427395.1 Chara braunii | reverse complement strand
TCTGACAGGGGCATCTGTGCAAAGGTGCCCTCTTCTGACAGGGGCATCTGTGCAAATATGGTGAAGTCTGTATCAACTCTCCTGGTGAAGGGCAAGAACCCATTCTGTTCCGTCGCCAACCCCTCTAATCATTACTATTACTGTCTTCATCTGACGAGAACGTAAGGTCATGATAGCTGAAGTCAGGGCAACTTTCAGCCTAGACAATGCGATACTAACCATTCATTCTTCTATTCAGCTGAAGATGGTAGTTATTGTCAGGTACTCTGTTCGCCTTTTTTTTTTTTTTTTTTTTTTTTTTTTCCCATCATTGAACTGACCGGCCCCTGGTAATTCAGAATCACTATAATCTGGTCATCTGATCGTATCTGGATTCGAACTCAGGTCTGTATTTCAACCGTTCATGGGTGTACCAACTGAGCGAGGCCCGTTGGTACCCTGTTTGCTTTTCGTTTGCCGGTACAGGGTTACTCCGGCAATCTTCTCACCCTCACTTTCAGCAGGCTTCTTCTCACAGAGACATTTCTACAAACATCGTGGTCCAGACACACTCTGCCACGGTCGGGCAGTGCCGCTCTGTCAACAATGCCTTCAGTTATTATCATCAGGTACCAAACCTGTTTGCTTTTCTTTCTATCACCTGCCATCGTCATGTGCAGACGGCCTGATCGCCAACTGCAGCATCTAACTCATCGAGCTTTCAGTACTCGGTACAAGCTCGTCCTCGCGATCTCCTACCTCACTTTCAGGCGCACTCTTCTTTTTGCGATTTACGGATATCATCCTTGCCCAGGGGGCATGCTAATCTTCTCTCCATCGTTCCAATTTCAACAGATGTTCCGGAGGACAACAGGCTCGTTCTTCTGACAAAGGGATTTGTCCAAATACAGTGAAGTACAGAGACTCGCCGGAGCGGTTCTGTCCAAAACCCCTTCGCCGGGCCTTTGGTTATCGTCAGGTACCCCAATTGATTCCCTCTCCATTACCTGGTATCACTGCGCGGGCATCTTGATCGTCAACTCCACTTCCACCTCGTTGGGCTTCAGTACCTCGTACGGTCTTGTTACAGCGATCTTCTCCCTCACTTCTGCAATGACTAGCTTGGTCAGCAACAGGCCGGCGATTAATATCGACGCCATAAGCATCCAGAAGACATACACCCACCCTTGATTATCCCCTCCCAGCTCACTTACGAAACCCGTAAGCAGCGGGCCCAGCGAAGCGCCAATGGAGCCCGTTCCATCTAGGATTGCCGCCACGGTCGCTAAGGCCTTGGCGTTACCCGTAAGCGATTCGTGTGTGCCCAAGTCAGCTGATATAGCGGTCGTGATGAGGGAAAGGGGTCCAGTCACCACCAACCCAGAGGTGAACATCAGGACGATGTTAAGTACCAGAGAGACACTGCCGAATGTAGAGTAACTCCACAGAATGGGGACGGAAAGGACGAAGAAGGTGCACACCACCGAAGCGTTCATGTTACACTTGTCCGACACGTAGCCTGCAATAACACCCCCGACGATCCCGCCAAAGTCAAACAGGGTTGACAAATCACCCGCCTGCTCATCGGTCAAAGACCGTCCCGCAATCGGTGTCTTCTTGACGTAGAAAGGCAGCCAGTAGAGAAATGTGTATCCCACGAGCTTCGAGAAAAACATGCACGAGGCAAACTCGGCAACGCCAGGAATCTTCCAAGCTTCTAGAAACCCAATGCTCTCCCTTACGATCACTCCGTCCACAGTTTTGAAGTGGTCATCGTCGAAAGTAGGCTCCTTCCCCTCCCCCTCCCCCTCCCCCTCCCCCTCCCCCTCCTGCACACCGCCCCCCCCTACCTTCTCCTCAATTGTCCTCTTATTCACAGTTTGGGGATCGTTGGGATCCCCCTGTTCTCCTTCACCCGAAAAGGCACTCCTTGCCAAACCCCTATCTCCGCTGCTGCTGCTGTCGAAAAGCACCATCTCCTCCTCCGCCTCCACTTGACGACCACCCACCCCTCTCCCTCGCGACACGTGTCTATCCACCCGATCTTCACTGTCTCCTTGTGTGTGCATAGGCGTTGGCAGGCCCACGTCCTCAGGGTCCACTGCCAGGAAAGCAATTACTAGAAAGCCCGCTCCTATGATCATGACGCCGGGGAGCACGAACGACCACCCCCATCCCCAATCGAGGACAGCAGCAGGGAGGACGGCGCCCAGTATGTTCCCCACAGACGTGTGAGCGTTCCAAATACCCATTATCAACCCTCTACCCGATTTGCCAAACCAATTACCGACGAAAGCAATCACACTCGGCCATCCAGTCGACTGAAATAGCCCCGCCACAACTTGGATAAGAAGAAAGTATCCTAAACTATGGAAGTTCCAAAAATAGCCCATGCCAAAAAGGCACGTGAACAGTCCAGAGCCAATCATACCGGCACCGAGAAACAACCGTAGGTTGAGACGATCTCCTAAATGACCACTGTAGAACATGCCCAGAGAATAAGCTGCAAGGAACGCAACATCCACTTCTCCTAATAACTCTGAACCCCTTTTACCACTAAATGGAGGCCAGCCAGCTGCTCCACTGCCGTGCGGCTCTGGAGGGTGCAAAACACTCTTTACCATAGATGGTGGTTTTCGGGACATGTGATACATCGAATAAGCAACAAACGTCAAAATGAGGACAGACGCCTGATACTGCTGCAGGGAGAAATTTCCCCCTCGCGGGAAACAGAAGCTCCGGAGCCATTGCACACCTGGAGGTGGGCGTTTGCTACGATGGACGCACTCGCGCAGAGAAGGCACTCCATTCATCGTCAACACTGCCAAGAGAACGGTCAACGGTCTCAGCACCACGCTGCGCTGTCTCAACCGCGCGCAGCTACTTCAGTATAGCAACCACTTCACCAACAAACAAACCTTCAAAATCTCTCTCTCTCTCTCTCTCTCTCTCTCTCTCTCTCTCTCTCTCNTCACTTCTAGCAGGTATAAATGCACTGCAAATCGATCACCTTGGCTTCGGGGAATCCCCTCCCTCCCCCGACCTCTCTCTCTCTCTCTCTCTCTCTCTCTCTCTCTCTCTCTCTCGCCCCATACACACGCACACAGATCCACAATGCATGCGGATAGTCTGTCTCCTAACTGCTTCCTTCGTCGCTAAGGACCTCACCATATTGTACAAATCGGGATTAATCATCCCACACCCCATGTCTCTTGGGACAGAGGCCCATTTTCACCTCGAGCACGCCAAGGCAGCGCGACTACCTCTTTCCTCCATCGCCTCAACTGCTATCTCGCGTTATGACCTCCCATTCCCCCCCCTCCCGAGTTCTTCGCTCTGCGGAGCTGACCAGCCACGGGGGATACATCTCGACTGCCGTCAGGAACGCACAGGCGTTCCCTGGTGTTCGCCTGTTCAGTAAATCAACCTGCTCTCTCTCTCTCTCTCTCTCTCTCTCTCTCTCTCTCTCGCTCTCTAGCGCACGCGCGGCTTCCTTGCTCCGTTCTCTCCCCCCTCGCTTCCCTCTTGCACAGTCGTGTACGAGAAAACATTGAGATACCGTGCGACACGTGTGTCTGTGTGTGTGTGTGTGTGTGTGTGTGTGTGTGTGTGTGTGTGTGTGTGAGAGAGAGAGAGAGAGAGAGAGAGAGAGAGAGAGAGGAAGGAAGGGAGAGAGCGAAATGGGGAGTAGGATGTTTGCCCCTTGGTTGCGACAAGCGCGCATGCACGGTCATCTAACACCACCCACCCGATCTGTACAAGATCACCAGTAGCTGAACTCTCATCCTGCTCCTCCTTCTCCTTCTCCTTTCACTACTACTACTACTACTACTACTCCCACAAATGCTATTCCCTTCTTCCTTCCTCTTTTCTTCCTCTCGACTCTTCGTCGATTCTTCCTCCCTCCTTCTCAAGTCTTCCTCCCTCCTACTTCTCGAGTCTTCATCGATTCTTCTCTCGAGTCTTCATCGATCCTTCCCTCGAGTCTTCATCGATTCTTCCCTCGAGTCTTCCTCGCCCCTTCCTCGATCCACTCACGGAATCGTACGCGCTGCTCACTTTTTCCTCCCTCTAGCTCATGACTTTACGAAGCTCAGAGTTGCTACTGCTGCGTCTTTTCGCCTTTCTTTCTTTCTCCCTTAGGCTACTGCTCTCGATTCCTCCTTCCACATTTTCTCCTCCTCTCCATCCTCCCTCCTCTGCTGCGTCTTTTCTCCTTTCTTTATTTCTCCCTTAGGCTACTGCTCGATTCCTCCTTCCACATTTTCTCCTCCTCTCCATCCATCTTCCCTCCTTCCTCACACCTCCTTCTTCCTCTTCCTCTTCCTCCCCCCGGTGTCGCTCATTCGCACGCGCCGGGGACATAGCTGGTCACGAAGTGGCAGTCAGCCATGCACTTGTTCGTGTACGTCTTTCCATCGCTACCACAGACGGGATCCCGATCGTCAGAGCAGGCACA
Source organism: Chara braunii (assembly GCA_003427395.1). Lineage (NCBI taxonomy): Eukaryota > Viridiplantae > Streptophyta > Charophyceae > Charales > Characeae > Chara > Chara braunii. Next base: position 605,721 of record BFEA01000280.1, on the reverse strand, counting down.
GACGACGGAGCACTCCCCGGGCCTCATCTTGTCCACGAACGCACAGCGCGCCGTGCAGGAATTGCCGTACGTGGTCCCGTCGCTGCCGCACACGGGGCTGAGGATTTTGGGACAAATGCAGGCGGAGCGGCAATCCCCAGGCCGCGAGGTGACGTTGACACAGTCAGCGAAGCACGCGCTAGCGTAGTTGCGACCGTCTTTGCCGCACACCTGCTCCTCAGGATCGGACGGCTGAGTGCAGTTGCAGGATGTCCCGCACGACGAAGTAACCTTTGTGGAGGAGCTATCTGAGTCCAAGAAGAAGTCGAAAGAGCAGCCGCCGCAGTAATTAGCTCTGCAGATGGCAGATGGGTACGTCAGACAGGTCTTGCCGGCGCAGGGATCGGTAAGACACGGAGTGACAGCGGTTTTGTTTGAGCACTTGAGGACGCCTCCCGCCTCACAGCTACAGAAATTGCACCCATCGCCGGTGGGAATGCCATCCACGCCAGTTTGGTAGTAATAGCCCTTGTAAAAGCACTGTTTGCCGCGGCGTGCGCGGCCGCAATAACCCGAGTGAGGGATGTCCACCTCTGGTCGGCCTAGCGTCGACACTACACATACCTTGCCCGTAGGACATCGGACTCCGCCGGCAACGGTCTCCGTCCTGCACGTCCTCGGCTTCCCTCTATGGAAGTTGCCCACCTCTCCTCTCCCTGCCGGCGGCGAACCCTCCACTCTCAATCCTAGTAATACCAACACCACCACCACCCATCCCCACACCGCCTTCCCCCTCCATTCTTCCATCTCTCTCTCTCTCTCTCTCTCTCTCTCTCTCTCTCTCTCTCTCTCTCTCTCTCTCTCTCTCTCTCTCTCTCTCTCAGTGTGTGTGTCTGTGTGTGTGTGTGTCTCTGTGTGGGTGGCACATACAATACCTATCGACCAGGTGCACGCCACCGTGGAGCCTGTCTCATTTCCCTTCTCCGAAGATGCTCGTCCGCCGAGGACATCTGCTCCTGGCAGCAAATTACAGAGGGTCACCTACATCGCTCGCTCATCCTGTCCGTTCGATCAGTCCGCAGGCTGCGGAGATGACACACTGCTTCCCGCTTGCAGCGAGCAAGCAGAGGTCTTGTCCGCCCGTGCATTTGAGTAAACCACCAAATCTTCTCCTCCTCAACCGCTTGACACACAAGAGGAGACCGGTCCGCATAAACCCAGAAATCCTGCCTGCTGTCCCAATTCGCACAGCCACATGTTCAAATGCATGTAGCGAAATTCGCAGAAAATTTTTATTGCCTGATCAAAATTCACCGACATGGCAGCGAGCATCAGAAGAGGGTTGAACTTTCAGCAGCTGCGCAGACACTACTAAATCCCATAACATTTAAGGCCAACCCCGTACACAACATTATGATTTGCAGAGGCCTCATCTGAACCTTCTCTGCACCTTATCTGAACCTTATCTGAAACTTCTCTGAACCTTCTCTGCACCTTCTCTGCACCTTATCCCTTCCCCTTGCCTGCTGAAAGCACCTGAAAAATTCCCACTTTCGGGGCCTCGCTCCACTACTCACCAAATGTGCAAAAGGAGAATAAATCTTCTGCTGGAACATGGGAAGATGCACCACCATATTTTTTTTCTTTTCTGCATGTGGTGAGTAGCGGAGCGAGGCCCTTGGTGTCTGACCCTTCCTGCGTTGCAAATTTCTTTTTTGTTTTTTTCCGTTTTTCTTCCTCCCTTCTTCTTTGTTTGCACCATTTCTCCATTTATGTGTGTCATCCTCGCGCAGAGGGACATTTTGCTAATTACCCAAAGGACCTGCGTTGCCAATTTCCAGTTTTTCTGATTTTTGGGGAGGATATTTCCTATTTTGTCTGCTGTGATTTTTGTCGTAGGTACCCTGAGGGCAGTGGTTGGTGGTCCCCCACCACCTCAGAGGGGTATCAGTTGTCCGGCAGTTGTTGATGCTTAACCACAGCCTGGGTTAAGGTGGATTATCACTTGAGTGTAATCAGTTAGGGGACTCTGCAGACTGTAGAGGGTTCAGCTTTCCTGACGAGTTGGTGAGACTCTGACGAAACAGTCTGTCGCATTCCTTCGTTTGCTGTCCTCTTCTCCCTCTCTGCCTGCGGTTTACCGCGCAGTTCTCTACGACGATATGTAGTCTGTCACAGTCCCTCGTTTGCTGTCCTCTTCTCCCTCTCTGCCTACAGTTCACCGGCCAGCCGAGTCGTCGAAACTCCAACTCCAACGAAACAGTTTGTCGCAGCCCCTCGTTTGTTGCCCTCTTCTCCCTCTCTGCCTACAGAACAGCAATTTCGTCAAGACGGACATTTTTCATTTTTTGAACGAAATTCAAACCGACTAATTTGGCCCGAAACCACCCGAGTGAGGTCAAAATTTTGACGAAACTGAGGCTCTGGCGTTCTTAAGACGCTGGACCCCCTGGACTCTAGCTAAGTCCAGATACGTTCAGGGGGTCCAGCGTTCTTAAAACGCTGGACCGCCTGGACTCCAGATAAGTCCAGATACGGCCAGGGGGTCCAGCATTTTAAGAATGATGGACCCTCAATTTCGTCAAAAAATGGACCTGGCTTGGGCGGATCCGGAAAAATGATGTCCGAACACTCGCCGCCAAACCGCCCGCCTCGATCCCGCGCGGCCAGACCCGCTCTGTCCCAGCCAGTCCCCTCCCTCAGCCCCCTCGGCGGGATGGCGCACCCCTACGTCAGTTTTCGTTGGGCCTGCGTCCACCCGTTACAATGGGCCCGTTGTAACTTCTAAGAGTATAGAGATAACTTCGTGCATATATCATACTAGTACATTTACTACATTCATATTTTATCATTTTTTTTGCCTTTTCTCATTTAGTGTAGATAATTTCCAGCACCCCTAGCATCTGCTTGCGCTGAATTAAACTTTAAACACACACACACACACACACACACACACACACACACACACACTTTCCAGCACCCCTAGTATCTGTTTGCGCTGAATTAAAATTTAAACACACACACACACACACACACACACACACACACACACACACTTTCCAGCACCCCTAGTATCTGCTTGCGCTGAATTAAAATTTAAACACACACACACACACACACACACACACACACACACACACACACACACACACACACAAGGTTCCCAACTGCCTACTGGGCACGAGCATCCGCTCTCTGGGACTACCTTTTATCTTCTTCCTTGCCCGAACTCCCAATCCAACTACTACTCTGGACCAACGTTCCTCCGAACTTTACCAAGTCGGAGGGCACCTGGGTTGCCATGATTCGAAAGGTGACGCTCAGCGCTCTGGCTCATATGGAAGGAAAGGTGCAGCGGAAAATTGGACGACTCCAACAGATCGTGTGAAAAGGTGATGGCAACGCCCAAATCCTTACGGGAGACTGAAGTATTCTCCCCATGGAAGAAAAAGAAGCCAGGATTCACGTGCCGGAGAATCAGGAGCAGCAGCAAGGGCTTCTGGCACAGTTCACGAAAGTATGGCTGGGCTATGGAAAGGTTGCGAGCGTTCAGGGACTTCACCTCAGATGGAAGGAATGCACACAACTCCTGCCCGCTGCAGAGAGACCAGGGCGATCGTCTCCCACAGCCTCAAGGCTTCCAGAGCTACATAGTTCAGACATATGACCATGGGCACAATTACAAACAAGCTGGGCACAGCACAGCAGTTCTTCTCCTGTTGCGTCATGCGTTTAAGGCTATCTGATAGGGTCTCTGATGAAGACTCTGAGAGGAATCACAGGGAAAGGCAAGCTGAAAGTCAATCCTCCACAAAGTGGAGTAATCAATGCTGATCACGGATCCTTCCGGCAGACGGAAGGATGCATGAGTGGGGGTACATGATGTAATACTGCTACTTTGACTTGCCGGGGGAATAGGAACCAGAGTGACGCTGCTCTACTGTCTTCCCCTGAATAGAATGTATGATACTTACAAAGTTACAGCTGTATTTTGGGCAATTTGCAGTCCACATACAGCAATAATGGCCGTTCGTTCTATTTGGGGAAGATGGTCACATTTCCATGTGTGCCAAGGGTAATCTGTGGACATACACATTTCTGTGTGTGCCAAGGGTAATCTGTGGACATACACATTTCTGTGTGTGCCAAGGGTAATCTGTGGACATACTTCTCGAAAGTGGAACACGGCTGATCCCTTCTTCTATATACCTTCTAAAGCGAGCAGCGGGCCTCGGCTGACGCCCCCCGCCAGGCCCAGCAGAAACCGCTGATCGCGTGAGATGGTTGCCAGTTGGCCCGGCATCTGAGCGCACATCTCACTTTTTTTCTTTTTCTTTTTTTCTGCGCTTCGCGGCTCAGGGCTCACGCAAGGACTAGGGAAGTTTTTCCTTTTTTCCGTTCAGATTCGCCCCACACACGTGTTTTTTTTCCGCTTCCGGAAGGATCGATGCGTTTTCGCAACTTCTCGGTGCAGGGCCGCGTATTCAAATACAAAGTACAAAGCAGGCCGGGGCAGCGGATTTTCACTCACAAATATGGCAGTGCATCTTTCCATATTACAGCAGAAGACTCATTCTGATTTTCTACACTCTGCGTCTTCGTGCATGACGCACTCAGATAGAGAGACAGAGAGGGGGGGAGGGGGGTGCACTTCGCCACGAACTCTCCCCCTCTTCACGCACAACACAGCCTCAGAGAGAGAGAGAGAGAGGGGGGGAGAGAGAGAGAGAGAGAGAGAGAGAGAGAGAGAGAGAGAGAGAGAGAGAGAGAGAGAGAGAGAGAGAGAGANAGAGAGAGAGAGAGAGAGAGAGAGAGAGAGAGAGAGAGAGAGAGAGAGAGAGAGAGAGAGAGAGAGAGAGAGAGAGAGAGCCGGGTGGGGAGGAGAATGCTGAGCACAATGCCTTGATGTGAGGGAGCTTGCTAGCACGAGAACTTGGAGAGCAGTGATGAGCAGTGTAGTGCTGCGAGAGAAAAATTATGTTGATCTACTTTTTTGAGAAGTTTTTTCTTTTTTTGTTCTTTTTTTTTATAATGTCATCATGGAATCCAGTCGCCGCGTGAGAGATGGATGACATGGAAGTAGTAGTGGAAGACATGAGGAAGGAGAGACAAGAAAAGGGCGGGGTCTGCGACATGAACAATGTGAAGGCAATGATGGATGATGAGGATTGTGATAGGGGATAAGATCACGATAGGCGGGAGGAGGAGGATCGGCATTAGGAGTGCAAAGACAAGGCGGGAGATGACGAGCGAGGACGAGGAAGACGTCCCCCCTAAGACCCTGATTAAACCTAACCCCCCCCCGCCCCCTGGCAAGTACACGAGACACGACCCTGACCATCAGTCTGAGACCTAACCATAGACAGAGTACTCTAACAGCCCTCCCAGCATACTCCAACCATGGACTATATGCCCCTTGGGTAGTGCACAGGCAGTGTCCGTAATCCTTACCATGCCTCAGCCCAAGGTAGTGGGGGGGGGTTGCGAATGGCCGTGCGATGGTCAACGCCCGCCAGTGTACATGTGCGAGGGCGCGGAATTCTGGACGCCCAACCTGCGATGGTCAACGCCCGCCAGTGTACATGTGCGAGGGCGCGGAATTCTGGACGCCCAACCTCAGACCAGAAAGCGCATTTCCAACCAGTGCTCTACCCGCTGAGCTACCGGCCATCCGCAATGTGCCTTTTCTCTTCAAAGGGGATTGTGTTTTTTCCCTCCCAATAAGGGGCATCGCTCCACTACTCCATGAGTGATCCCTCGCTCCACTTGATCACTAGAGACAACTCACGAAAACACCCTTCGACAGCTGTCAGAAAGCACTCTCTAAGGGCACTCACTCACGAAGCATCTAGTGTAGTTCACAGCCTGCAACGCTTTGGATTTCTAGTGTCCTTTCTAGTGTCTTCCTTACCCCCAATGCTGCTTTTCGTTTTCACGAGCGTGCCTGGTGTCCCGGTCGTCAGAATGGGCTGGCGCTGTCTCGTAGTGCACTAGAAACAAAAGAAAAACGCTCACAAAATTTGGGAGTGCTTCAAGAGTGTGGCCATATAGCGTAAGTGGAGCGAGGCTTCTTTTTTCTCGAGTGTTAGGGGTCTGACAGCTCGAGAAACAGTCGCGATTTTTTTGTGAGTCTAGAGTAGTGGAGCGAGGCCCAAGATCTTCTTTTTTTTTGACCCATAACTTCTCAATTTGTGTTTCTCGATTTGTGTGTGTCATCCTCCATGCTAATTAAGCTTCTGCGCCTCGCTCCACTGCTCACCAAACGTGCAAAGTAAGAATGAATCTTCCTCTAGAATATGGGAAGATACACCACCATATTTTGTAACGTACAAGAAAAAAATGAAACCAACGGGCTTAGCTCAGTTGGTACACCCCCATAAACTAACTGTTGAAATGCAGACCTGAGTTCGAGTCCAGATGGAACCACATGCACGAAATTGCTGAATTACCAAGGGTCGGTCAGGTTCACGATGATATCTCCAAAGCTGTCACCTTTTTTTTTCTGTCGCCTTTTTTTTTCAAAAAAAAGAGAAGGAGAAGAAAAACAAATATGTTTGTCGTTCCAATTAAAATGCTGTGATGTCCAGAAAAAAGGACAGGAGCGCAATTTAAACGGCAAGTACAAGGCCCCAGCCTTTCAGAAAGTTTTTGTCGCCACAAACCAAAACTTGGAGGGGCCGCGCGGTGCGGGGCCCCGTTGAGAAAAAAAATTGGCGGCCTCCGAAGTGGTGCGGGGGTGCGGGTTTCATGCCTACACCCGCGGGCCGATGTATGCTGTGTACTGGTGCTTTCAGAGCTCCGGGCAGGGTCAGGGTAGGGAAGAAGATACGGAAGGAAACTCGGACGCCAGAGAGATTTTGCTTAAACCACCAGTACTTGGCCCATACATCGGGCGCGGGCCTTTGTCGATAAGGCTCCGCTCCGGTACTTTCAGGTCTCGAGGCTACCGGGGGCAAGGTCCCACTTGCACGGATTAGGAGATTTCGGCCGTCGATCTTTCGGCCGTCAATCTCGGCTATCTACGGTCTCTATCTCTTAATTCGTGCAAATAGGACCTAGCCGGGGACCACAATGGCTGGCAGCACCAGCCGAAAGAAGGAAAAAAATGGTTGCACTGGCGGTTCGGCAAAAACCGGCGTGCGCGCAGGGCATTTGTAGGCTGGGCATCAATAGCTGGGCTAAGTACTGGTGGTTGCAGGCTGGGCATCAATAGCTGGGCCAAGTACTTGTGGTTTAATTCTTTTCCTTTATTTAAAGAAGACAAATACAAGGCCCTGTGCACAAAGAAAAGGAAAAGGGGAAAAAATAAAGGCCAAAAGAATAGCCACAAGCAGAGCGACAAGCATAGCCAATACAACAACGGCGCGGCCCGGACAAAGAAAAGGAAAAGGGGAAAAAAAGGAAGAAGCTCCATTCTATTCGTGGGAAGCAACGACCTAAGTAAGCTAGTGGGGCCATACCTCAAGGCCGTCACCCTTCAAAAAAAATTAAATATGCAAACATAACCTGGACGGCATTCCGTCTGCATTCATGCCTGAAGTTCGCATCCGTGGCCCGAGATAAAACTGATAATGTACAAATAAAGAAAGAAAATCCAGAGGACTCGTCAACCTTCCCCCCACACCCCCCCCCCTCAAAATCAACCCCTTTTTTGGGGGGTTTCCACAGTGGCCAATGCTGTGTATATGTACAGACAAGGAAAGACAATCCAGACTTGTGGCCTTAAACCCTCAACCTTCTTTTTCTGGTTTCCCTCCCTTCTTCTTTTTATTACAGAAACTCCATGCATTTTCAGTTTTTTTATTTTTTTTTAATTTGTCTAAAAAAACTATATCCCCTCGGAATATGGATTGTCAACGAAGCAGCGGTTTTTTTGGCCCTGCTTCAGCGGGTTCCCCCCCCCCTGCTTAACCAGGTTTTTTACCCTGCTTCACCAGGTTTTTCACCCTGCTTCTGCGGGTTTCCCCCCCCCTGCTTCACCAGGTTTTTTACCCTGCTTCACCAG
>BFEA01000280.1:558382-580760 GCA_003427395.1 Chara braunii | reverse complement strand
GAGAGAGAGAGAGAGAGGTGTCGAGCGCATCAGCTCCCGCCTTTTTTGCAAAGCGCGGGAGCCCTCCCGACCTTGTCACGCAGGAGATAAACAAAACAAACCAAGAGACAACTCAGGAACGACGTAAAAAAAATCCCGTGAGCCGCCGAGACGGCCACGATTGCGTCGTCCCTTCGCCGCTCTAGCCGGGTGCGCCAACTGTACATCTCGCGGTCCCCTACGACAGGATAGGTTTTCGCAGGGCATAAGCTTTCCTTCCCTAAGGGGTTGTCACCACTCTTAGGGGCGTATCCCTACCGAGCTACTGACCCACATGCGAAAGTTTTTGCCTGCAGTCGCAGAGGTAGGCCAATTGAGGGCGTTTGCTCGTCTCGCTGCAGTATAGAAAACACTTGGTTAACACCGAGTGGACCCGAGCGTCGTTCGTCTCTTAGGGCGCTGATCTCCTATGTACAAAGCGGACGTCGACTAGGACGGTCTCAACCAAGCGTGAAACCCTTATATATAATCGTAGTCCCTTGATAATCGTTTGAAAATAAAACAACTAATTCGTCTACCTTATATCAAAATTATCAGAGATCAAATCTTTGACTTGATGAACCGGTTTGCTAAAGTTATTCCTCTCTGCCTATATGACTGAAGAGACATTTATATTGTCGTTCCAAGACGGAAGATTATCAATTGAAGAAAAGACTAGGACGGACCATCCTTACATCATGCCTACTTAAACTTGCCATGAATAGCTTCTGCAAATAAATTTCATTGCTACCATGCAGATCAACAAGTGATTTGGTTCCTGGTCAAAGTTTGAACTCTCGGCTTGACCACATCCCCGCAATCATTTCTGACTTGCTTCCAACATGCGTTTTCATGCATGTGATTATTCCTCAATGCATAAGCATGATAGTGCAATTATTGGGGCAATCCAGATACTATCCATCTGGTTGGACCTATCTACGAAATATTTTTTTTATTTTTTATTATTACCTTTGTAGAATCACAAAAACGTGACCCTACTGTAAGGACAACTCACCACGGCACCTGACTCATAAAGACGCGTTTAGCCAACATAGAGTTGTTGGTCTTCACAAACTTCAACCTCAATCCATTCGAGTCGTGCAAGCTCCTCTTCGTAAAAAATCAAGGTGGCCATGCGTCCACCCCGCATGACTCGAACCTTCCATGTAGCATAGAGGAAAGTAATCCGTGAGGCCAATTTCCAAACTATGGCACGAAATGGTTGACACATCCGAAAAAGGTGCCTAGTCGTGGTGTCCTTAATCCGGATGACGCCGTAGCGCTCCCCGAACAAGGTAATTTTAACGCTCACAATGACTCGAGAAAGACATTGGAGGTTGCTCCCGCGATGGACATACAAAGTTTATCCATAAAAATCTTCAGGAAGTTGGGCCACATAGGCACGAACACCTGCGTGCGTGTTAGGAAAAAATCCTTGTCCATCTCTAAGCAAGCCAATAAAACCAACCCAACGTGTGGGTGCTTCATCTCGAACCAATAATAGTCGCTCCACGCGCCGGATCAGCTCCTCGTCCATAGTGTCGCAAACCAGCAGATATCAGGTCAGAGTATGATCCTGTCGTTCGCTAATCATCTGCACGCCCGAAAGAGTCGTTTGTTAGAAGAGACGTTCCCATATTTTGCAAGCCTCGTCATCAAATGCGATGACGTCAAAACGTTAAGAGCGAAAGATATTAAACTTATTCACTCGCACCCGGCTCACATGGTGAAGGAGACTGAATGGTCCTTGCTGGTCATTCAACCATAATATAATATAGAGAAACATCCCTCTAATTTCATGAATGTCTTCGCTAACAGGATTTGCTTCATGAATCACGACGAGATTCATATCTCCGCAATCTCGAGTTGGATTAGAAGGCGCAAATTTATACCGTACGATACGTTGTTCATGCTCTATTAAGAAAATATAATCCCGCGGCGGGTTCCTTACACTTCCATCCCAAAACCGTGGTTCATCCCGTCCCGAAAAAAAATAATGTGGATTATGCACCAATCGTCATTTTTGTATCATGTCGACAAGTGATCGAGTTGGTAGTCGCCTCTCGCGTACTGAGCATTCGAAGGATTACTGCTCTTGCGGACATTAGGAAGACAAAGTAGTAACTTTGTCAAGGCAAGTTTAAATATATCAATTTCTATACTCAATTTTCATTCCTTTCCTAGACTGTGATTCTTGGGTCACGGTCCTACTGCGAAAGTAGTGCCTACTTGCACCTCTTCTGACACTAATTGAAACACGAACTGTGCAGCTTCTTTTGGCGTCAGTTCCCCATTCACTGATGGCTGATAAGACGGTCACCCAAAAGGATACTAAGTTCACCCCCCCCTTTACTCGAAAGCATGAGAAAGTGACTACTCTTAGTTACAAGACACCTAACCCTCTAAGAACTGGTCTGGAATACCCCTCCTCCTCGCTTGAACACATTGTTCAGAACTCAGAAGTTGGGCTGGCTCCGCCACGATACAACATAGTATTCCCCCATGATACGGTCTACTCTGGCTCGATAACAGGGCCGACTCCTAAAGCAACGAACCCCCGCCCCAGATGCCTCCTAGAGAGATGAAGTCTCATGTCTCAAGCGCAGACAGTTTTCCCTATGCATCCATGTTGAGGGTTGACTTAGACGAATCAAGAAGAATAATTTGAAAGGAAAGTAAAACTCTTTTGGATAGGTACAGAAAGAAAATGGTCGTTCAGGATAGAACAGGAGTTCCTTGGGAAGATACTAAAGTATTTTCTTATCTTTATTTTCTTTTCCTACGAATTTCGTTTATCCGGCACCCATCAGTTCACTTTTTCACTATATTCTTCTTTTGGCATGCATATGGGTAAAAGTGGAAGAAAGTTGAACATCCCCATCATTCCCTTGAGCAAATACAATGCCGATCCCTTCTCACATGCATCCATTTACCCACCTGCACAAACAACAACCCAAGACCATCCATACCCCAACCAAAGTCAGCCCTCTCCCACATGCATGACATCGCACACTTTACTCTACCTTTTCCCTGAATCCGAGCAAGGTCATGCAAAGTGTGGGTTCACACATGCGTGTAAGGGAAACTGAGTCACAACTGGCCTTGAGTGAAGTTGAAAACGACTCACTCAAGAAAGCCAAGTATTATTTCAAAAGTTCGGCCGCACAACTCACGTTGTGACCGTTCACAAAAGATAATTCACACCCTCCTTCAGGCGTCACCATTGACTCAGGTGACGCTCACTAGAACTGAGGCGAGCTAGCCCTTGAGGAGGGTGCTCTCACTTTCAAGTCCCATGTAGTCCCACTGCAGTCTCAGCGGCACACCTCCCACCAAGAACAACGCCACCTCAATTTCCAATCCAATCCTCCACAAATTACCAAGTCCGATCACCACATGTCTGCCACAATACTTATCTCACTCTCACTCCTCACTCACTTGGCCCCATAATGGCCCCACACCATCGCTGCAATATCAGGTAGTTCCAACTCAAACCTCGTTGTCAAGCGCATCGGTCTGGCACCGCACAAGGCAGTGCGAGACCCTCCTGGCCGCGTCACACAGGAGTCGATCTAATCCTCGTCGCGAATATACATGGAGCTTCCGCAAGCCGCTTTGGTCGAGTGTGTCAGTCGTACCTCTCACGAGCCCCTACGACAGGATAGGGTCTACGCGAGATACGACTTACCTCCACCTTACGGGAGTTGTCACCTCCCTTCAGTGGGCGTATCCCTGCCGAGCTACCAGTCTACAGTACGAAAGCTGATCAGTTGCAATCGCAGAGGTGGACCAGCTGAGGGCGTTTCTCGTTCGATGTAGCATGGGGGGTATGCGCGGTATTACGCCTCTATCGAACCCACACGCGAACCGACATTTTGGGGGGCTGAAGTCCCAAGCGCGACCCGTCGCGGGTCGACTAGGATGTATCCCACACGCCACGCGCATACTACTACAAAGAAAACATAAAAAACACACACACCCACGTACGTACATATAGAATAAACAACGCGATAACGCGCTTAGTCCCTCGGTAACCATCCCATAACTTTCCGACGCAGGAATCGGATAGGCGTCACGCGCGAGATTCAGTACAAAATCATGCGGACGCAGGACCTACTCATATCAACTAGTAATGCAAACGTACGCAAGCAGTCGCAATGATGGCGTACTATGTAGTGCCCATAATCAAGCGGTCATTCGTGAATCCGAGTACCGCTTATGACACTCAAGTGTCAGACTCGAAGTATCGTGAGGGTCTACTCCCTCACGATATTGCATGACTGAAGGAATAGCCGTGCGGCCGCCGTGAGACCTCCGACCTTTGGGCTGAGTGTCTCGGCAGGCAGGTCAAATAGGCTCTGCGAGGGCGGAGATCCCTTCCATGTAGAGTTTAGGGTCTGGGATATCCTGGACAAGGACCTCGAATCCAGACCCAGAACCAACGCCCGACTAAGAAAACTTAAGAAGTATACAACCAATAGAGCGTTTTTTTTTTTTTTTCTTAATTTCAACTTCTATTTACCCCTTAAGCGTGGACCCTCACAGACCACGCAAACACCCAGCATAGATACATACATATATATATATGAAGGGGGATAAGTATGTGACGATCACTTCTTACAATCACAGTGGGATTCCTCACAACTATATATATGTTTGCGATCGCAGACAGTCAAATTCAAATCCGAACCACTGTACATACCTGCAATCACATCAAAGAGTTAAACAAAAGTCAATGCACTACGCGGAGTCAACTCCAACCCATCTCTATACTCATACTCCTCGCTTTAGCCATACAAGCCCCAACCTCTGTCCAACCAACCATAATTAAATACTCAGTACCTTTGTTAAATGACCATTCAATAAAAGTCCGGGTGAAAACCTTAATAAAACAATAAAAATCACAAGGATTAAAGTCTTTTAGGTTGAGTATTGGAGATGAATTGGAGTTGAGTCGTAGACCGACGAATCGGCAACCGACCTGTTATCAGTGATAACATAAGGTGATCCTTGTAGGATCAAGCTGAATCTAGCCCAAATCATAAATCAAACGTTCAAGAGGACCTATAACACAAGACAGGCCGATCCCCAAGTTAAATCTATGAGTCAAAATCGAGAATAATCTCCATATCATGATTCCATTAAGAATCATGCCGCTTGGCTAATCCTGAGTCTACCCCTAAGCCAGTACCTAATGAGAAGGTAGACCTTTTGGGCAGAATCTCCTCTATATAGAGTGAATTGTCAAAATTGCCACCTGTCAAAATATAATCTAACTTTTCTAAATTAAGAAAATTTCGGCAGCGCTTCCCGTAGGAAAAGTGTCTTTTCAAAATTTATAATAACCCAAATTTGAAAACAAAAACGATCTCTAACTCTTGAAAAGTCAAAATTTGTATAACTTCCTGAATTAGTAAAAATTTTGGCAGCACTTCCCTTAGAAAGGCAGACTTCCCAGATTTACACTAAGTCAAATATGAACTTAGACATAAAACCTGAGTTCAACTAAGACAAAATTTAACTAACTTCTTAGATTTGTAGAAATTTTGGCAGCGCTCCCCGTAGAGAAAGTGTTATTCCAAGATTTATACAAAGCTAAGTTCAGAGTCTAACACGACTTTGACTTCTCAAGGTCTAGCTTTGTCTAACTCTCCGAATTAACAAAAAATTGGGCAACACTCCCTTTAGAAAATGAGGTTTTCCAAATTTTTACTAAGCCAAAAAGTCTAAACAGCTGGATCCTGAAGAAAGACAAAATCAGACTAACTCCTTGGTTTCGTAGAAATTTCGGCAGCACTTCCCGTAGAGAAAATGACTTACCAAAATTTATACAAAACCAAGTATAATAAATGATCCCAGAAAATGCAGAAATCCACTTAAGTAAAAATAAACTTGCCTCAGTAAATGCAGGAATTGAAACTAACTATTATGACTCTAGCACGTGCCGAGCAACTAAAACAACTACCTATTAAACTGAAACTCATACTAAGTAGTGATCGCAGTCAGTCACATGCAGGCCAAACCACAAAGGTAAGTACTATCACCATCCCAATGTCAATTTATATAAGATAGTTCATGAAACCCTCAGATGATTTAATCCTTATACCCAACTTACATACGACACAATGTTAGACCATTTGACTTGGAAACAATGTCCTGCATGCCTTAAGATATACACGAACATGTTGCACTACTAATTCTCTCTTCTTTGGGCATATGACTAAACCATTTGGCTTGGAAACAATGCCTCGTCGCCCTGAACTGTTTAATATCCAGAATTTAGTAATTTTTCAACTTTGTTCTCAAAGGAAAATGGAAATATGGGCAGGGGATTGGACCATTCGGCTTGGAAAGAATGTTCAGCTTGCCCAGACTATTTCCAATTCTACTTTGTACTTTCCCTTCTCTTCTTAGTGATATGGCTTAGCGTTGGACCATTCGACTTGGAAACAATGCCCAACTGTCAGTTCACATGCAAATATAAGTAAAGTACTTTCTTTTATACTCGGGTTGCACTTTTGTGCATGGTTTTCAGGCTAAACCATTCCGCTTAGAAACAATGCTCAACCTTAGACCAAAAATCCTCCCTCAGAATAAAACAAGAACTAAAACCCCTCCAATCAGGTAAACCCTCATAAATTAAACACAATAACCACGTCATTCAGCTTAGAAACAATGTCTGACCCTTCAGAAAACAGCCAAATAAACATAGCCGTGGTCCATTCAACTTATAAACAATGCCCAATCTTTGGTTGAACCAGTCAAACGCATGCAGTCTGCCTTCCTCCCACCTTCCCCCAGTTCATCCCTTTGTCTGCTTTTAATCAAAATAAAAATGAAACTTATGCTTCACTCTCATACATTTCTTCCATTTAGTCTGATTAAGTCTTTGAAAGAAAACAAAATCACAGGGGCAATCTCATGCATACATCAGTCAAACTAAAGGGAGATAAGCAAACATGGGTATAGTGGGGTCATACAGATAGAAAATTGTATACCTGTCAATTCCCTGCCTCCAGAACCTCGCCTAGGTTCCGGCAGAGCTCCCGCAATCGGTGGGTGGACTCCGCACAGAGCCTTGATGCGGTCCTACGGGTTGCAATCTCGCCTGCCGCCTTCCTCTCAGAACCAACAGACTAGATTTAGAGTTAGAAAGACAGAAAAAGATAGGTTGAGACTCTCAGATTCAAGAGGGTTGCACTCAGACTCGCGTGAGAGGGTCTTGTTACCTTGACGCGCTTGAGGGCCCCGCAATGGCGGCAAAAAACCGCAACAACTTGGTCAAACGAAGTCAAATGGCTGAGTCAAACTCTCGGGCGATTCCCCAAGTTGCAACAATAACCTTCTTCGCAACCACTCCTCCTTTTTATCAGAGCAGCAGCCAAACACAACACTCAGCACCCAAAGAAAAACCCAACATGCACAGTAGAATGGTGTAGCGAGACTGCGTGCACAGCAGCCGCTTTTGCAGCAATACACAGCGCGCTCAGCAGCACAATGCTGCTCAACAATCACAACAACCCGTATCGAGTACAACAACTGCTGCAGTAAAAGCACAACTGAGGCAACCTGCCGCTTCACACAACAGCAGAGCAACACCGGATAGCGCAACAACAATGCATAGTGTCAAACAGCACTGCTCAGTCAGCAGCGGCACATTAACTTCTTGATGATGGTACCCAGACGCCTAAAACAGTCCGTGCACAGTCAAGTGATCCAACAACCAGTGCTCAACAACTGTAGCAGTCTGTGCATTGCCAGCCGACAACAATCTCTCCTGCCTTGTCGGCTGCTGGGATCGGTGTCTCACCGGTCAGCAGCTGAGTAACACATTATCCCGTAGGTGAGCAACTCCCTCTCCGAGTCTGTCATGCGCCCAGTGCTAGCTTGCCCAGCAGAGCAGCTCATCGGCCAACGGTTTAGACCTGCAGACTTGCAACTGGCCCTCGGCCATTCCGCCCTTAGGCTACACAGGCAGTCCCCTGACTTCTCGTCTGGCTTTACGTTCCCTCGGTCACTCAGACACCCAGCACTCCCATCCACAGGTAAGTTAGCTCCCTCGTGGGTGGCCTGCTACGCGGCAGGCCTCCTTGCTTATGAAGGCTGATAGGATGGACGACACCCTGGCCGACAGGCAGCCTGCTGTCGTACTGCCGGATTCACGCTACTTTGCCCAGTAGGTTGACCGACATACCTGCCAACACGAGAGTCCCAAAGCCTGTCAGTCGCCCGCTGCTACTTAACTTGGCAGTACAACCAGCGCCTCGACAAATGCTTTCGTCTGCAGTCCTCAGTCCGCCTCCCGCTACTTCTTGATAGGACGAGCAGAGTCGAATGAATCTTCTGCTAGAATCTGGCCGAGTAGTTTGGCAAATCTGATCAACGGCCATCCCGTTATGCTCGGCGAATGACAGCCTCCGAATCTCACTTTTTCCCCTCTGTGTTTTGTGCTCCTCCCCTTCCATCATTCTCCTATTCGTGCACGCCGCCCCACCGTTGTGCTAAATGAGAACGAAACTTCCTCCCTGAATGCGACCAAGTGCATCGCCACGCCGAGAGCTTCGGGAAACGTAATACGATGACGGGGGCGTCCCCTCACGTCACCGCAAGAGTTGCTGTCCGCATGTCCGAAAGATAGGGGCGCTACTCCTTTCGATAGGATGGGCAACACATCGGCAACAGGTAAGTCCCTGCCCATATGATCAGCCTCACACCACCCTCATCAATATGGCGGGTAGAATTCGAATGAATTTTTCGCTAAAAAGCGAACTTATTCATCCTACCCCTCTTTCTCTCCTCCCACTGGCTCTTCCCGAAATCCAACTACACCACGTAACTCGCCCCCCACCTAAACCTTCAAAGAGCCTCTTGAACAATCGACATCGGTCTAGAAACGACCGAGTCGTTCAACTTCTTATTCACACTTTTCCCTTCACCGCCATCTCTGACTAACTCGTGCACTTTGTTTCTCTACTACTCCTATTTGACTAACTACCTACCTATTCTAACTACAGAATCAGGGTCGCCACCC
The DNA here is from genome assembly GCA_003427395.1 of Chara braunii. Lineage (NCBI taxonomy): Eukaryota > Viridiplantae > Streptophyta > Charophyceae > Charales > Characeae > Chara > Chara braunii. Next base: position 571,711 of record BFEA01000280.1, on the reverse strand, counting down.
CAAAACCCCCCTGACTCAAGTCCTCCCTCGTCCGATTTTGTTTGGAAACGAGGGAGATCGCATTTCCTATTCTCCCTTTACTATGCTCCCGCCATAGCTCAGTGCACCATCTTTTCTGTCTAGCTTCTAAACTACAACTTACCATTTAATCTGGCCACAGATCCGTGGTCGTCTGGCCCAAGAAACTCAAGCCGCCCTCTTACTTCGTTCGATTTAGCGCCGAATCGAGCGAAATCACTGTTTTCAAAAGTCCGCCATATCCACTCCCACCAACTCTCCGCGCGACCCTTCTTCCTTCCAACTTCTTCCCTACTCTACTTACGCCAGAACTGACAGCTCCGTCGAAGTCGCAACGTATAAAAAACCCCTTCTTACATCTTATCCCGCTCGAATCCATCTAGAATCGAGCGAGATTCGAAGTCTTCACTCTCACCATCCTTCCTCTTTCGACTATCTCCACGCACGTCTTCTCCTACTAACCTCCCGTTCTACTAATCTATTGCCAAATCTAATATCACAGTCGTGCTTGCCCGGGGTTAAAACCCTAACTTTTCTTCCACCTAAACTGCTCTTCAGACGAGCGAGAATTGTCTTCTTCCCTCTACTCACCGCACTCCTTCATTGCTTCTTTCCTTGAATGCATCCGGTCCAGAATCCCATCCCGATCCATTCCCCCTTTTCCCCCTGTCCTTACAACTCTTCTCACTCCTTTAGCTCAGCGGAGCGCTCGATGGTAGCGGGTTTCGCAGCGACTGATCTCCCCGCAGTATCTCTGAATACCCCGAGGGAACTTAGGAGGGAATCGGCGGCCAGGTCTACTCGATAAGTCTACCGCCTCCGTACTTGGGTCTGACCAACACAGTAGTATTGCTACGGTTCTCGCCACAGTCCCCCTCTGACCCCGCCTTGTTACAGGGGAGTCCACGGCCACCTTAAGCCCCCGACAGGTAAACTCCTATCCCGTCTGCCTACCACTGGCCAGGTGCGCGCCCCTACCGTAAAGTTCAGGTATGGGCATAGGAGAATCAGACCCGGTGCAGATCTTGGTAGTAGTAGTAATTCTCCAAGTACAATTTTGAAAGCCGATGTGAAGAAAGAGTCTCACGCAATCCGTTGCTTGGGACGACCCTGCCGCACCACCGATGCCGCAGCAGGGCCTCCACTGGCGCCCCCTCACTCAGGCATCGTTCTCTATCCCACTGGCCCCAAGTGCAATTATAAACTCAACCCCAACCGCACCCTATTCTTAGTCTCGGCATGGTAGAAGACTTTCGCCAGCATCCCGAACACGCGAACTCGTTCGATCGAGGCGCGCACTTACGGTCCTTGACTGTTGCAGCGGCCCCTAAATCCGATGCCGTGTCTGAGTCAAGGAACACCTATGCATAATAAAGTAATACAATATATATAAACTTTTAATCGTCAGAATACGGTGAACGAGGAAAAAAAAGACCGTTAGTTCCGTTCTGACCCTGTCGACGACAAAACACAAGGAGGATAGCCCCACCGGGCTCCCAACCACGCGGTTCCTTCGTGCCGTTGTCGAGCGCATCGGTCCTGCACCGCCTAAGGCAGCGCGGGACCCTCCCGGCCGCGTCACGCAGGAGTTGGACTAAATCCTCGTCGCAAATTATACATGGAGCTTCCACAAGCCGCTCCGACCGAGTGTGCCAGCCATACCTCTCGCGAGCCCCTACGACAGGATAGGGCCTACGCGAGGCACGACTTACGTCCACCTTACGGCAGTTGTCACCTCCCTTCAGTGGGCGTATCCCCGCCGAGCTACCAGTCCACAGTACGAAAGCTAATCAGTTGCAATCGCAGAGGTGGACCAGCCAAGAGCGTTTCTTGTTCTCTGTAGCATAGGGGGTAGGCGAGGTATTACGCCTCTATCGAACCCGTTCGCGAACCGACATCTTGGGGGGCTGAGGCCCCAAGCGCGACTCGTCGCCGGTCGACTAGGACGTATCTCACACTCCACGAGCACACCACTATAAGGAATATATAAAAGGAAAGACATACACACACACATATGCACGAAACGAAATGAAACAAACAACGAGACAACACTCCTAGCCCCTTAGTAGTCGTCCCATAACTCTTCCGACGCGGAAATCGGATAGGCGCCACGCGCGAGGCTTAGTATAAAACCGCGCGGGCGCGGGACCTTACTCATATCGACTCGCAATGCAAGCGTACGCAAGCAGTCACAATGATGGCGTGCTATGTAGTGCCCATAATCAAGTGGTCCCTCGTGGATCCGAGTACCGCTCATGACGCTCAAGCGTCAGACTCGAAGTGTCGTGAGGGCCTACTCCCTCACGATATTGCACGGCTGAAGCAATAGCCGTGCGACCGCCTCGAGACCTTCGGTCTTTGGCCTGAGAGTTTCGGCAGGCGGGACAAATAGACTCTACGCGGGGGAAGATTCCTTCCATGCAGAGTCTAGGGCTTGGGATGTCCTGGACAAGGACCTCGAATCCCGGCCCAGGACCAACGTCCGACTAAATAAATTATAAAAAAGTATACAATCGATGGAGGAGTTTTTCTTCCCTTTCTCAACCTCAACCTCTATCTAATCCTTAATACGCGGACCCCTCAGGCCACGCGAACTTTCAACATAGTTACACATATATTTTTATATATTTATAAGGGGGCTAAGTATGTGACGAACACTTCTCACAATCAAAGTGAGACTCCTCACAACCATATATATATGTGTGATCGCAGGCAGGCCAATCAAAATCCGAACCATCATACATACCTGCAATCGCATCAAAGAGCCAAACAAAAGTCCACACACTACATGGAGTCAGCTCCAACCAACCACTACACTCATACCCCTCGCTTTAGCCACACAAGCCCCAACCCCCTGTCCAACCAACCATAATTAAATACTCAGTACCTTTGTTAAATGACCATTCAATAAAAGTTTGGGTGAAACCTTAATAAAACAATAAAATCACCAGGGCTGAAGTCTTTTAGGCTGAGTATTGAGGATGCACTGGAGTTGAGTTGTAGACTGACGAATCGGCTACTGACCTGTTATCAGTGATAACAGAAGGTGATCCTCGTAGGATCAAGCTGAATCTAACCCAAATCTGGAATCAATCGATCAAAAGGACCTGTAACACATGACATGCCAATCCCCCAGGCTAAATCTATAAGTTCATGGAGAATAATCCCCATATCACGACCTCACTCAAATCATCCTGATTAACTAAGCCTAAGTCTACCTCTTAAGCAAGTGTCAAAAGAAAGACAGACTCTGACAGAATCTCCTCTTTACAGAGTGAATTTTTCAGAATTGCCACCTGTCAAATATAATCTAACTCCTCTAAACTAAGAAAATTTTGGCAGCGCTTCCCGTTGAAAAAATGCCTTCGCAGAATTTATACTAACTCAAAAATCAAACTTTTTAATTCTAGAAAGTCTAAATTTGTCTAACTCCCTGAATTAGTAAAAATTTGGGCAACACTTCCTTTAGAAAGGGAGAATTTCCAGATTTATACTAAGACAGACATGAACTCAAACATAAAATATGAGTTCAACCAAGACAAAATTTAACTAACTCCTTATATTTGTAGAAATTTCGGCAGCGCTTCCCGTAGAGAAAGTGTTATTCCAAGATTTATACAAAGCTAAATTAAAAATCTGAAATGATTTTGATTTTTCAAGGTCTAGTTTTGTCTAACTCCCCGAATTAGCCGAAATTTGGGCAGCACTCCCTTTAGAAAAGGAGGTTTTCCAGATTTTTACTAAGCCAAAAAAAAAGTCAAAAGAACTGGACCCTGAAAAAGAAAGAATATGACTAACTCCTTGGTTTTTCAAAAATTTCGGCAGTGCTTCTCATAGAGAAAGTGGTTTACCAAGATTTATATAAGACCAAGTATAATAAAAAAAATGCAGAAATTGATCTAGGTAAGAAAAACTTAGCTCATAAAATGCAGGAATTGAAACTAACTCTTATCGCTCTAGCACGTGGCGGACCTCTAAAGCAACTACCTGTCAAACCGAAACTCAGACTAAGTAGTAACTTCACTCAGCCACATGCAATGCCAAACCACAAGGGTAAGTACTCTCACCAGCCCAAAGTCAACCTTATCACACAATAGTTCTCAGTCTCTCAATGATTTGTCCCTTTATACCCAACTTACATAAGGCATAAAGTAAGGCCACCCAAACTTATGGGACATGCCTAACTTAGCCATTGACTATATACAAAACAGAGGGTACAACTATTTCTCTCTTCTTTGGGCATGTGACTAAACCACCCTAGTCGCCCTGAACTGTTTAAGTATCCCAACTTTATATAATTATCTGGACTTAGTCTTATAAGGCAACATATGACTGAACCGATCAACTTAGATCGAGGTCCAACCTGCCCCTTCTTACCATCAGTTTATTTTTAATTGGTACTCTCTTCAGTTATGATAGGTTATAGTCAGACCACCCAAACTTATGGAACCCTGTCTGACTAGTCTGCTCTAAAATAATATAGTAATAAAGTATAGCCAAATTATAACCTTTGGGTTCCAGCAGGTGCGAGGCATTGGGCCAGACTACCTAAACTTATAGAATAGTCTGACTCTCTGCCTGGTTCGTTCCTCTCTGATCTAATTTGCGCGTAGCATGGAGTCGAAGTCACCCAAACTTATGGAACAACCTGACTCCCCGCCAAAGTTAATCCCTCAGAATAAAAGCAGGAAGAGGCTGGAATACCTAAACTTATAGAATGACTCAGACCGCCTCGTTCAGAACAAAAGAAACTGAGAAAGCCCAAGTAAACAAGGCAACCAAGCCACCCGAACTTACAGAATGTGCTTGGTTATTGAAAAGTCAATCATAGTTAACCGTCACAAGTCAGAGCAACCAGACCATCTAAACTTATAGAATGACCTGATTCTCAAAGCAATTCCACAACACTGGGTCTCCCCAAACTTATGGGGACTTCCCAACCTTCAGAGCAAATAGACCACCCAAACTTATGGAATGGTCTGATGCTCCAAACAAATCCAAAAAAACATAGCACTGGGTCTCACAAAACTTATGGGGATTTCCTTGCCTCAATCGACCCAGTCAGCCCTCATGCAAAACTGCCTTCCTCCCAACCTTCCCCCAGATGCAATCCCACAGTCTGCTTTCAATCGGACAATAAAGTTGAAACTGAGATTTTTACATGCATTCTTTTATTTAGTATGGCTTGTGTCATGAAAGTCAAACTCAAAGTCAACGATAAGATACATGCAGTATACTCAGTCAAAACACAACAGGAAGTACAGATAGGGGCTATAATATGGGTTTATAGAGGGAGAAGGGTGGTTACCTCTTCAGTTCTCTGCCTCCAGAATTCCTCCTGAGTTCCGACAGAGCTCCCGCAATCGGTGGGGTAACCTCCCACGTAGGCCTTGCTGCGGTCTTACGGGTTGCGATCCCGCCTACCGCCTTCCTCTCCTAACAGGACTAGACTGGGAGTAAGGAGGGCAGATAGAGGGGTCTGGGACTCTCGAGATACAAGAAGGAGACAAACTTAACTCCCAGGAGAGAACCTTGTTGCCTTGATGCTCCTGAGGGCCCCACAATGATGGCCAAAACGCAATAGCTGCCAGTCAAACCAAGGTCAAACTGTTGAAACAGCCCCTCCTGACGACCTCCGAGTTCAGCAACAACCTCCCTTCTCAAGCCTCTGACTTCACCCCCTTCCCCATACTTTCCGCCTTCCGTAATGAACAGCATCGCAACCCGCAGTCAACTCAACAACCGCTGTAGCAGAAAGCGCAGCTTAGAGTTATCAGCAAGATGTACAACTATGGTTCAACAGCGAAAGGCATATCAGTGCATAGTGCAGCAAGCATACGACAGTTCACACAGCCGTACCAGCAACAACACACAACTGTCGTAACAAAGACGTTGCTGAAGCAGAACTGCGAAGCACACAATCATGCATCAGCAACCGATACTGTGCAGCAGCCACTCATGGCCATAAGGTTCAACAATGGTTCACAGCACCACTCACAAGTGTCGCCATGCTGCGTTTGATGATCCCCAACGCAAGCCTCAGCAACCTCGACAACGAAGCAACAGCGTAACCTGAGGTTGGTTCCTTCCAATCGGATCAGCAATAACCATGAGCTGATCCGGGCAGCAGCCTGCCTACTTCACAGGACTCCTCAGTAGCAAAAGTACACCAGAAACAGAGTAGGCAGCGGAACTAGGCGCCTGTAACAGGCCCAACGTTTCAACAACTCAAAAGTATGGACTGCAACACAAATTGTTTACCAACAGCACAGTGCAACGCCCCCTGTCAGCCACTGCCAAAGCTGCCTCGACAGTTGCGAGCGGTTACTAAACCAAGCAGCCCGTCTCATAGGAATGCAGCTGCCATGGAACCAGCCCAACTCCCGCAGAATCCTTCTATGAGACATCGGAAGAGCAACCTTACGATGAGAATCCCCCGCAGCAGTTCGACCACCACAACTGATGTACGTTGTCTGAGGATGCCGCAACAATTACCAACAGACACCCGCAGGTTCTTATTCTGCTGACCCTCACAAAAAGGTAGGTACGTACCCTCACACTACTATCCCCACCTCTCCCTCTTTGTCTGTGCAAGGAGAAACGACAATAGTGGATCAACAAAAATCCAAAGTGTAAATTCTCGTTGAAAGCCAGCAAGCCCAGCGCCGCCCCAAAAATAGAAAAGCGTTGTTACTACACCGATAAAGAACCAGAGGCCCCAAGCTATTTTGCCGATAGAATGAACAAAATTGAAATGAATCTTCCGCTAGAACTCAGAAAAACGCTCCTCCATGCTAACTCGTGCTGTGTGCAGTATCACCTGGTAAGTGCGAATGGCCCCGATCACCTGTCTGCTCTCCCCTATCTCTCACTCCTAAGTCGTTCCGTACACTTCGGTCGGAAACTTGGCAATACCTGATCAGTCAAGATTAAACGGGAGGAGTTTAATGCCACGGTCTGATCGCCTTTTAAGATCGTTGCTGCAGATACTTCGATCGACTGTGAAGAAACGATGAGCGCGGCCTCACGACTGAGACTAAACGTGACCAGGGCGCGGAGGCGACCAAGTCAAACATCACTACTCAAGCGAGCTGGCTCTAATCGTGGGCACAACTATGAAGCCCCAGTAGCAGGTAAGCGTGGCCTCGAAGATATTGATTACTGCGAACTTCGTGCCACGGTTCACCACTGTGCCAAAGCCAGAACAAATCTTTCACTTGAGTACGGCCAGATGCACCTCCACGTCGCCTGGACTGCTGCAGATGGTTAAGCGCCGAGAAGTTCTGATCAGAAGAAGGACCGTAATGACGAGCAGCCAAAGCAGCTATCCCTTCGAGGAGGCCGGCGACCAACCGACGAAGGGAAGACCACTACGAACGACCAGCAGCGTGCAGCACCGTGCGAAAAAAACAGGATGGCCACGATCGCCCTGTCAGAGCCGACCACTTTACGACCGCGATGGTCTCTTACCATATTGTTGAGGCGAGGCGCATGACGGTCGTGGCGGTCACGAACACAGTCACGGCCACAATTTGACACAACTTTGGTCGTACCAATAGAGGGCGCGCAAATATAGGCTTCTCCAAATGTGCAAAATGAGGGTGAACCCACCTCAGGATTTCGCCTAGGTGCATTCGCACCTTACTGACACGCACTCCCGGCCCGCGCGCTGCTCCAAGCACTTATACCCAAAAAAAAATCTATCATCCCACTTCCGAATCCGACGTTGCCATCGCACTCGTGATGGCAGGAAACCCCACTTCGACCTCTGAAACCGCTAACCCCCACCCACAAACGGGCAAGAACGTCTTCCTCCACTCTCCTCCTCCATAGCCTTAGCGCAGCCCTTTTTTTATTAATCTCTCTCTACACTAATTCTCATCCTAATCTAACAGTGCCATCCAACTCGCGATGGCTTAAAACCCCTGTACAACTTCTTCCCCTCTCACACACACCTGGTTTGTTCCCCCCCAAATCCGCTTCTTTCTCTAGTGGTCAGCTTGATACGTCGTTGCGACCCCGAAACTCCGTGTGGCTCGACAGCTCCTTGCCGATTCGTAGAGCGTATGCGCACAGAACTGATAGCGTTAGCGCGATCAACAGCAAAAACAAAATGAGGGAATCGCCCTCAACTTATACCCACCCCTCCTATCGCAAGGCCGGCTGGTCCCCACTATATCGTCCCAATCTTTAACGGATATCCCAAAGGACTCCAGCCGGGACAATGCCCCGCGGTACCTCCAAGCTCAGGTGGCTCCTACGCCGACCTACTGATGACGAACCGCGGCCTGTTTTTCAATCGTTCGCAGACGTGCCCCATTTCATGCTCATGGACCCTCGGCCCAAAATAAAAGATCAAAAATAAAAATAAAAAATAAAATTCAATAAAAAGTTTGAAACGAACGGGCCCGCGTCTGAATTCCCTCAGCAAAACTAAAGGGGATAGTCCCGTGAGACCCTCAACCCCTCAGCTCCTTCAATACTCCGTCGCTCCCATGTTGTAGCCTGCTGGTCTCGATCCCCGCACCTTCGCTGTAACAATCCAGCGTCGTAGCCTATAGGGCTAGGCCCAAGCCTGAACCTAGCACGCGCGAAAACCCCTATAAGGCGGTATGGCCCAATGCTTTGGACCGAGGAAATGCCTTGGACCTCACCTCTACCTCCAATCAGACGTGCGGCCGCCAGAGCATCTATGCCAGCCTACCTAAACTGTGTCGTGGCCGCCCCACGCACCATCCTACATACCAGACTTGCCACCGGTCAAACGCGGCGAACAAGGATCAACCTGCTAATCCTTAGTTTAAATGGTAACATAAATTAGGTTGATTGACTATAACGACTTCATAATCAAACACAAATGAGAAAATCATACGCGCGCCTTAAAACTGTGCCCCCACTCACCCTTTCTCCTAGTCAACCTTTTAGCTAATTCAGGTAACAACAAGGCCACGCCTCACGTGGTGCACTCAACTTTTTGATCTAAACTTATTTTCTGTCACTTGCAAAAACTAGGGCGGATACCCTTATAAGGGTATTCGCGCCGACACCGTTTCCACGCCCCCTCGTCATCGCTGTTGGATCTCTATCCCTTAGTCTCTTAGGTGAGAGTCCGAAGTTGTAATCAAAAGTGATAGGCCCAAGTTTGAGCCCCCTATTGATAAACACTTATATACGTATGCACTGCGCAACGCACGGATCTACGAAAATGCTTCCAAAATCACATTGTTGTCGATGTTGTCCTCGCACAAGCCACAGACAAGCATACTAGTTAAGGAGACAGGATATTTTTAATCCTAACTTAATCAGAAATAAAAATCAGGCCGGCGTTCACGCCGACTCTTCAATCATCAACAAATCAAAATCACGCGCGCCTCAAAGCCTGCGCGCCCACACACCCTCTACACTAGTCGACCATGTAGTCAAATGTAAATCACAGCCGCAGCCGCGCCCTTTCGCGAAATACCTAGGTTTTTAAACCAACTTATTTCCTGTTGCTTGCAAAAACCAGGGCGGATACCCTTGTAAGGGTATTCGCACCGACACCGCTTGGACTGAGTGCCGGAAAAAAAAATAAAGGTGGCCCTGACTAAAAACCGCAGGTGCAGCATGCCTAAAAAAATGCCCTTAGATGAGAAGATTGTCACAACAAAGTCGTCAGCAAAGTGATCCACACCATTCCCTTGTGACGACTGCCTGCCACATTACTCCCATTCACTCCCAACAACTTGACAGCGTCTCAATGTCGCCGCCACTTGCCTCAAGTGTCACCACGTCATAGCGGCGCCACGCTCATACTACTTCAAAACGCACCACCACTTCAGCTGCACCTTCCCTACGCCAATGCCCAGTCACCACTTTATGTAGTCAGTGCAAAAATACTGCTGCCACCGCCGTGAAAAACCGGCAGCGCTTCCGCACCACTACCGTTAAAACCAGTGCCGCTGCTACAAAAATCCGACAGCGCTTCCGCACCACTACCAAAAAACCCAGCGATGTCGCCGCAAAAATTAAACCGTGACAGCGCTTCCACACCACCGTCGTAAAACCAGCGCTGTCGCCACAAAAAATTGGCAGCGCTTCCGCACCACTGCCACTAAATCTGGTGCCGCCGCCACAAAAATTCGGCAGCGCTTCCTCAATACGTTAATAAAAAACTGCCGCTGCCGTCCAACATCTTCCCCTCACTGTTCCAATTATGCCTGTTGTTGCCAACAACCGTGGCTATGACAACATGTGTCTCCTCCAACTGTGCCGCGACCGCACCACTCCAGCGGCCTTCTCCCTCCTCGCAGAGATGATGGCTATGGCAGCCTCTAACCTTCCTGCAGACCTCCACTCTCTACTTCCAGCCAGCAGCTCCTCCTCCAACAACAAGGATTTACTCAAGTAGAATGCCAGCAGCATCAGCCACGAATGAATGCTGGATGGCTGGCTGCTGACTTCTTTTATAGCCAGCTGAGGGCAAAGAGCAGCAACTTTGCCCCCCCAGCCAAAACTCGGAATAGGGTCTAGCCCTTGATCTCAAACGAGATCAAAGGCTGAAAATCTTGATGTTCCCCAAGGGGAACCAAGTTCCAGGCCCTGGTAATGCATCTGGCCTTTACCCGCGGCTAGACACCAGCCCCAAAAAGGTTGTATCAAGCCATTTTAGGACAGCATGTTCAACTGAACAGATGCAGTCCCTTCAACCCCTAGAAGCTTCTGGGGTTGTATCTGTTCCACGGCCGCGGCCACGTATGCGGTCGTTCTCTTTTCCCCTTTCCTCTTTCTTTTTCCTCCCCCGCATCTATCATAACCCTGCGGCCACGTACGTGGCCGTCACTTACTGTTTCTTCCTTCTCTTCCCCTCTTGCCCTCTTTGTACTCAGCGCGCCTATACCAGGATGCAAGCAGCACCCAGTACAAGCATCACCCTGCAGCCCATTTGTTTTGTCTTTCGATGATGGCTGTTGGGGCACAGCCCCCTGATGAGTCAGTGCAAATCCGACGAAACAGCCTGGCAGGGTCACCTCTCTCCCCCTCGTAACTCAAGCACAGGGTCCTAAAGACCCGTGCCCGTATGTAGCCACTACCAGCGGCAGGTCCATTCGTTGGGGCACTGTGGAAGCCTGAAGAAACAGCTTGGCACAATCATGTTTTTTTTTTTCTCTCTTTTTTTTTTTCTTTCTACCCCGTTCGTTCGAAAACAAACGGGTACATCAAATAAAATCTAACCAAGAATCTCACTTTAATCTGAAGTCCACTTCCTTGCTTAAGTCCAGGATCAATGATGTCAACCACCAAGCAAAGACTATGAGAAATGGTGGCTTGATCGCAGCCAACATTAAAGAGATGTTTACTAAATTACCGCACGAGTCTATTATTAGAGCTGTCGATTGGGTTCTCGACAGGTTCGTGGAACAAGGGTACAACAGCGTGAGGGTTAGCAAGTTCGGAAAAGAAGTGAGTTTTGCGAAAGGATTCGAAGAAACGGGCTGGGTAACTGCGAAGTTTGGAATGATCACACATTTCGTGAAATTTGACTTGGAGAATACGTTTGCCTGCGTAGCCGGACGAATAATCAAACAAACGATTGGGATCCCGATGGGAAAGAGCTCCAGCCTGGCACTGGCATGCTTGCTCTGTTCTTACTACGAATACATGTTTATCCAGTCAATTGGCACAAACGCCAGATACTTAACAGGGATAAGGCTGGTTGACGATGTGAGTGTTTTTGTGCTGATCCCAGAACTCAGCGAATCTAGTATTCAGAGAGCGGTAGAACTGCTAGAAAATTTTCAGCAATCGTACGATGCGAACCTTTCACTGATACGAACCGATGATGGAAATGGAAGGTGGGAGTTTCTTGGGTGCACGGTCACTTGCTCAACGTTCCCTCCTTCGGTCAGATGCCTTGCTACATTGAAGAACCAGCCTACCATATGGGGGCCTAATCCTATCTGCATCCTGTCGACAAAGGACTACTGGTCGTTTGGACCTACACAGTTCAAGAAGGCGTCGATCAAGAGCCAAGTACACAGGCTTATTACCCACTCCTCGGATTACGGAGGAGTGGGTATTGCGTTGGTCTGTTTGAGGAGGGAAATGAGGTTGAAAGGGTTCCTCATGTTCTTTTTCTTTAAAACCGTAAGGGACGTCTCTAATAGGCACAATGACGCGCTGGATGGGTGGGCCGAAATTCTAGAACTGGGTTTTAAAAAATAGAAATAAGGATCCCTTATATGACGAAAGCCTTGTTCATACTTTTTTTCTTCTCTCTCCACCAGTTCGTAACCGCCTGACGTTTTCTTCTGTCTTCTTCTGTTTCTACTCCACGCCTGTTTTTTACTCCATGCCTGCGTTGTTTTTCGATTTTTTTAGCTCCGTCCCCACTCTGTTCCCCACGACAGATCACCATTTGTCTCACTGCTTCAACTTGTCTCTTTCACAGCGGACACTTACCTATCTGACGATTACATCCCTGGGCTGCACTCCATATCTATCCAATACCAATACCTCCAAGCCTCCCGGTACTCCTCGCCTATCACTCCCACGATGCCTACCATCTATCGTTCCTGTCTCTCCCGCTTGGTCATGTAGTCTCCCTTCCTCCCATGATCCGTCCTCTCTGAATGTACAATAAAATCTGTTCAGCGCGCTATCAAGGCGGACGCCAGGATATCATCAAATAAGGCCAAAGAAGTTCTGCGGGCTTGCATCTGTCGGCTTGATGGTGGAAAAAACTAACACAGGTAAGGGACAAAGGACGATGGATTGGCGCGATAACTCCACTATGCGTGATTGTGGTCTCCTCAGCCTATTGATCTCCTTCTTTCAGCTTTTTTCCTGCACGGGCCTTTCACTCATACTACACCGAGGAACGACCTTTGGCTCACAAAGAAGTGGTAAGAGAGATGAGTTTTTTAGAATATATACGCCTATGGTTAGAAGCCAGGAGTCAGCGCCTAAGTCCCCTGATGATGGCCTCGTTCTGGCGATGAGGCCGAAACCGGTCGGGACGTCCGCCAGGAGCCTTTCATGTTTTTCGTCTTTTTTTTCGAAGAAGGCTCGATTTGCGCTCATCCTGGTTTCTGCTTCCTTTCCTTTTTCGTCTCTCTCTCTCTCTCTCTTTCTCTCTCTCTCTCTCTCTCTCTCTCTCTCTCTCTCTCTCTCTCTCTCTCTCTCTCTCTCTTTCTTTTTTTTTTTTCTCCATGCTGGTTATTGCATCTGTATGTTTTTCGTCGAGGTGTTTGTCTATGGTTGGAAGTGATGCGTCTTCTTCTTGACTGCATCTCGGTCAGTCAAGGGGTTTCTCACCCCTGTTTTGGCAGA
>BFEA01000280.1:539632-558042 GCA_003427395.1 Chara braunii | reverse complement strand
TTCTGATGGCTCCGATCTATTTGTGGGGAGCTACACAAGCTGGTAATTGGGTCCAGCGTCCCATGTGAAGCAGAAAAACAAACCCGGACTGCACATCCCTAGGCCTCTTCACCCTCTGAGGGCGTCAGGTTAGCTTGAAGATCTAGCCTCTATGCAAATACATACCTTGATTCCTACTTCTACTGACCAATCAATATAATTCAAAGAAGATGGCTAGCTCAAATTGGGGACTCGTGAGTCTGAGCATTCCCTGGGTCTGCTAGGCGTTACATAATACTGAACAACTCTGGTGGAGAAGTTGTGACGTATGATCTTTCTAAACCTCCTATTTAAGGTGGTCTAGGCCCCAGAAGCCATGGAGTGAGTGATATACCCTCATTCGTCGTCCTGCTGGATAGCCTCCCCTCAAGTACTGTCAAACCATATGCACCTAGATTTCCTGTGTTTTTTTATGTTCCAGTCTGCCCAAATCATCCTTCGAATGTGGTTCAAAATCCAGTGCAGAGTTGTTGCGTCGGAATAGACCGTCCCTTGAAAAACCTATCGTTCCTCAGTTTCCAAATCACATTCATAATTGCTGCTCTTGCAGCCAAGGCAACTTATCCCCATCCCTTCTTATAGGAAACCTTTGGTGGGAGGACGCCATCCATCACGAACCGCTCGTCCCAGACAATCTTGCACTTGGAGAACTTTACCCAGTGAGCACTCCACCACTTCCAAATTTTGTGAGATTCGATACACCCCCACCACAGGTGCACCGAAGTATCATGTTCCTTTTTACATCTAGCACAATTCCTTTCCACTGACATATTTATGTCCTCCAGCCAAACTGTTGTGGGCATTGCCCTGTGTGACTGTAACCAAGAGAGGCTGGTTATTTTAACAGAAGGGATCTTCTGTAGAGAAACCCACATTCTGGTAAGATCCACGAACATAATTTATTTTCTTTTTTCACCAGTATGGGTCAGTTCCGCATTCCATTTACTCTTCACTATCAGCGTGGTAAAACCACTCCTTGTCTGAATCTTGTATCTTATTTTTGGCTCATAATCCAGTAGGGTGGCACTCCCTTGATCCTTGAGTGGGGCCCAGCCCCAATGTGTCGGGCTAGAATGCAACTCCCTGATCGGTATTACCCTAGAGGATATTCCACCACTAGCCTATTGTTTTTGTGCTTCTGTTCCCTGACCAGGATCTGTCTACTATCGCTCCCTAACTGGATGAGAACAGGGGCACCTTCCGGCGTAAGAACTGAGATTAACAGTCGGCCATCAAGAAGATTCGTTGCCTGACCTCTAAGAGCTAAGGCAAACATGTCCTGCTTGACCGTCTTAATGTTCCATATTGTACCAGGCGGGTCTTCCTTGCCTCCCTCGATCCACTGCCCCTCATAGGAAGCCCACTGGTTGTCTAGGATGTCCTTCGACTCATTTGGAATACTTTCTATAATTGCTTTTAACTTATCTGGAACCTGCCTCAAATGCTTTAGCTTGGATCTAAGTTTAGTCGGGGACCGCTAGTCACTGATATCCCTGTTCCAAATATCTTTCAGGCGTGACACTCCCTTCTGGATCCAAGTGAAACCAAATGAACCTTGTTCCTCTTACACACCATGAGACGTCATCCGGAACTCGAATCCATAAATTTTCAAATATGTGTTGTTGTAAGACCTCCTCTACCGAGGGCGGCTCTCCCTGTTGGATAGGTATGATAGGCATCACCTTTAACCAGACCTCCAAAATATCTGACCAGATTCTAGAATTAATCTTCTTTTTGACAAATGCCTTGGTGAGTAGGGCCATCCCAACATCCTCTACTCTAGATAAATTTCATTCCTTGGATAGGATTAGCAACGCTAGATCCAGCCAGGGGTGACTAGAGTTAACCAATAACACTTTAATAAGCCATTTTGCGAGCATGGCAACAATTTGATACTCGGGGTTCAGTATCCTCAACCCCCCATTACATTTATGACCTATCACTTTGTCCCATGAGACCTTAACAATGTACCCCAGGTTGTCATCAAAGGCACCCTTCCATAGGTATCTCCGGGATGCCCTATTGATTCTTGCATATGCCTCCTTCACCAGCGGCCTTACTGCTCCTGGGTACCAACAGTTAGAGAAAACAACCGTATTCAAGATGAGGGTCTGACCTTGAACAAAGATCCCTGGGGTGGCGGCTGCCTTTTCCAAACTAGCTAGGACCTTGCCTTCCGTAATGTCACTAGCCGTCTTTTTCACGTTTGTCAGACCAATTTGGACACCCAAAAATCTTTCACTCTCTTGAGCCGCCAGGCATTTTAAACCCCAATTCACACACAATTGCTTGTCTTTATGTACTATGGCCACCGATTTGGGCCAGTTAACCAGAGCCTCAGAGAACAGAGAGTACAAATCCAAACACTTCTTGAGGGCATTTAAGGAGCCCACTGAATTAGTAGAGAGGGCAAAAAGGTCATCAGCCATTGCAGATGCTTTGCATTGTTTACCTGATCCGAGCTTGATACCACTGCTGTTTGGGTTTTTCCTAATTGCAGAAAGGACTTCCATCTGAACGACGAAAAGAAGGGGAGCTAGGGGACAACCCTGTCTAAGAGACCGTGAAAGTTTTTGAACTCTTTGGATAGCACCCCATTAACCATCACTTTCCCCACCCCCTTAATGTACAACGCTTTGAACCATCTACAAAAGGAGTCCCCAAAACCTGGTATTGACAGGGTCTTGAGGACGAAGGCCCAGTTGACCTTGTCGTAGGCCTTCTCTAAGTCTAGGAGCAGAGCCACCACCTCCGGGTGGTCCTCATTCATCAGTTCCAACACTTCAATAGTTAACATAATGTTATTCATAATACTTCTGCCTTTCACAAAGCCTGCCTGTTCCACCCCAATCAGATGAGGCAGATATCTTTTAAGCCTTTGGCCAGGATCTTATAAGCGGTATTGAGTAGGGAAATGGGCCTCCAGTTGCGAATATTTCTTTTATCACCTTTCTTGTACAACAACGACACGATCCCTAGTCTCGAGACTTCCCCCAATTCCTTGCCCTCCAACAATCTGTTGTAGAGTGAGACGAGTTCCGGACCCAAAGTGTCCCAGAAGGTTACATAGTATTCAACGGGGAGCCCATCACTACCGGGGCATTCGCCCTTAGGCATATTGGTTACTGCAACCCTCAACTCCTTTATTGTAACGGGTCTGTCCAGGTCAAGCCTCGCCTAGGTGGGGATTCTAGCCTCATAGGTTTCCAACGTTTTCGTACCAACCCTTACAGGCTTACAAGGGTATTTGGCGTGTTTCTTGCAAGCCGCGCTAATGCGGCCCCGTCCGCACAACGACATACATATGAGAGAAAGTTTGGACCCTCGTCAGGGTGAGCGGCTCGCGCGGGGTATCAACGACAAGCTACGACTATGTGCGACATGAAAGGGCGCGGCCTGGGTGTGCATGACGTCATCGGTCGGTGGGAGGCGCGACGTTTATTTATATTTTGTATTATTTATTGTCGTATTATTTTTATCTGTAGGCTCCGGCGTTGTTCTTAAATTGGATGGGACGCCGAATTTTATGGTTGTTACGGCAGTCGAGGACCTTGAGTGCGCGCCTCGTCTGGCGGGTCCGCATGTTCGGGATGCCGGCGAAAGTCCTCTACCGCGCCGCTGAGAACAGGGCGCGGTCAGAGTTGAGTTGTAGTAGCACTTGAGAAAAAGAGGGCCGATGGTGCTGAATGTATATGATCTACGTTTCAGGCCCGACGAGGTCGCGTGGGGGTGTGTTGTATTCATGGGATTGTCCGGGGTGCGATCACAACTGGTTCTCGTGACTACGCCAAGGTTACCCATTCGTGGTATTACGGGGAACCACGTAGCAGCCACATCCGTGCTTTGGCCCCCAGCAAGGGAACATGCAGGAGCGGTATCCACCAGCAGGTGCGATACCTACTGCAGCAGGAGCGATAGCTGCCACTGCCGGTAGTATCAGGGCTGGGCTTCTCCGGTGGGCAGTCACTGTGCCTCTCTTCAGGACCCTCCCCCTATGAGCACCAAGGCGGTCGCTCCTCTCTGTACCATTCGAAAGGGGGGGGGGGCAGCGGCGTATCACTAAGAGGCAGGCGGTGGAGCCGGCCGGGCAGCACCAGGCAGCAGTGGCGCGGACTGCAAAGCCTGTTGGGCTGGATGTGGGAGGAAGGCTAAGCCAAACTGCCTAGTAGCGGGCTTCCCCTCTGAGTTCGGGGTGACGCAGGGCGGTCGACAAAACTCGCTGCATAGCTGAGTAGTCGGACACTACGACTGAGAGAGCGAACATGGGATAGAGGGGGCGACGGGCAGCTGAGCAGATCGGATAGCGCTGTGCAACAGCGGGCGGAGCGACAACACAGCAGGGAGGACGAGCGCTGCGTTAGCCGCTAGTGAACTGGCGGAGGGGCTGGCCGGGCAGCGCAGCGCTGAGCAGCAGCGGAATGGCGGATGTAAAGCAATTAAAAAGACGAATTAATCAGGACGCGAAATCAGGCAGGGTGCATACAGAGTAAGGGAGAAATTATTATGGCGGAGGGCTGATCTCGTAGCTCACCCATTCCGCAATCGTTTTAGGCGAGGGAAAATAGCAGATGGGGGTTTTTCGACCGGGCGAGCCCGATGGCGATGTTAGTTTTGAATGTGAGTTAGTAGATTGAGAGTTAGCGAAGGAGAGAACCGCGCGGGGGTGTTAGAGGAAACTAGGCATAGCTGATGAAAGAATCGGTTATGTTGTCCGATTCTTCACGGAATCGGGCGCAGTAAAGTGTTAGTTTGGGGTTCTCTGATAGGGCAATTCCAGTGGTGTTGTTAGTTTTGGGACTAGTTGAGTAGGAGGTAGATTGAAGAGGCACTGCGTGGAGCTACGGGGAGCTAAGAAGGAGGGATGAATGTGGACGTGAGGTGGTGTCAAGTGCATACAGAGAAGCGGGAAGGAAAGGCGAAGGAAAGAGATACGTACCTGACCTCCTTCTGGAAGAGGGTTCACTCTCATTGGGTACATAGGGGGAATGGCAGAGCGGGGCGCATGACCGGGCTCTCCCATTTACGATTTAGACTGTTGCCGATCCCACTGTGCTCAGTTGGGGTATTCACAGTTGTGGAGACCGCCCCCTCTGCTCCCTCATTCATGTGGTCGATCCCTTCATACTGCGACCACACCCCACCACGGTCTGCCTGCATCCGCGTCATAGCAGTGCTTCATTCCATCGAACGATCTGCACCATTTCATGACTGCAGTAGGCCATTCCTTTTGGCTGCCTGTACGAAATCAGAGCTACGGATGTTATGCCATTCTGGCATGATAGTTACTGAGGTGAGGGGTACAGAGTTACCTGCTGGTGGGGGTGGTATTTAGCTTGAGGAGTGAAGCTGCAGCTGACCAACACCAACCCCTTTTCTGCGGAGGTTGCAAGTTTGCCTGTTTCAACCCACAGTATCCAATGAAGAGGCGGGAGGTCATATGTGAGACTGCAGGCCGGCCTGTTGACTTGTGTGCACGCAAGGAAGCTAGCCAAGGACCGCAGGTTTGTCTAATGCTTAGGAGTACCGCATTACACTAATGAACAACATTGCGGTGTCTTCAGACTGTGCACGACTGTTATGGGCATTGGGTAAATTGGTGTTGCAAATACTGTCGTGCTTTTGCTAAGTTACCGCTGCTGAAGTTGCTGTGGCGAACTGCGTTTTACGACGCGCTATTACTGTATACTACTGCATCCACTCCCGTGTAGCGAGAGTTGATCGGAGATAGGAGCGCGACGATCTAGGAGAGTGGTTGGGCATTACAAGGAGGTGATTGTGGTAACCTGGAGGAACGCTAGGGAGATCAACAGTTAGCAACTTGATTTTAGTTTGACCAAGCAGCTGCTGTGTTCTGGCCATCATTGTGAGGCCCTCAAGCGATTGAAGGTTTCAAGGCCCTCTCCTGAGAGTTGAGTTTGTCCCCCTCTTGTATCTCGAGAGTCTGAAACCCCTCGTCTTTTGCCCCTGTTACTCTAAGTTTAATCTAGTTCTGAGAGGAAGGCGGCAGGCGGGATTGCAACCCATAGGACCTCAACAATTCTCTGTGGGGAGTCAGCCCACCGATCGCGGGAGCTCTGCCGGTACTCAGAAGGAGTTATGGAGGCAGAGAATTGAGAGGTAAAACATTGTTTTCCTTCTATAAACCCAGTATAACCCCTACTTGTATTCATTGCTATGTTTGACTGAGTATGTTGTCTGTATCCCTCCTTTGACTTTCAGTTTAACTTCGAGACATAAACCAGATTTAATCAAGGAATAATTGTGCAATGTTAGTTTCAGTTTTATTGTTTGACTGAAAGCAGATTGTGGGATTGCATCTAGGGGAAGGATGGGAAAAAAGGTAGTTTGCTTGAATCTGACTAGGTCTATCACAGGCTGGGAAGTCCCCATAAGTTTGGGGAGACTCAGTGTTGTGTTTATTTTTGAATTGTCTGGAGAACCGGACATGTTCTATAAGTTTGGGTGGCTTGGTTGCCTTGTTTACTTTGGGTTTTGTCGGTTTCTTTAGTTCCTGAATGAGGAGGTCTGAGCATGTTCCTTAAGTTTGGGTGGCTCAGCCTCTTCCTGCTTTGGTTTTAAGAGAATAAATCACGCCGATGACCAGACAAGTTCCCATAAGTTTGGGTGGTCTTGGTCCAACACCACACACATGCTAGAACCAGAAGGCTATAAATTGACTATACTTTACTATTATTTTACCTACGAATAGGCTAGTCAGACAGGGTTCCATAAGTTTGGGTGGTCAAACTATAACTTATCACCAACTGAAGAGAGTATCAATTAAGAGTAAAACTTGTGGTAAGAAGGGGCAGGTTGGACCTCGATCTCAGTTGATCGGTCTGGTTCTATGCTACCTTATAAGACTTACTGCATATAATTATATAAATCTTGGATATTTCAACAGTTCAGGGCGACTAGGGTGGCCTAGTCATGCGCCCAAAGAAGAGAAAAATTCAAGTTGTTGTGCCCTGTGTTTGTGTATACTCCATGGCTGAGCTAGACATGTTCTATAAGTTTGGGTGGTCTAGCTTTATACCTCATGTAAGTTGGGTGTAAAGGGATAAATCATTGAAAGATTACGAACTATTGTTTGTTCAGGTTGAGTTTCAGTTTGATAGGTAGTTGCTTCAGATGCTTGCCACATGCTAGAGCCATAGGAGTTAATTTAAATTCTTGCATTTTCTGAGCTAATTTTATTTTTCTTAGATCAATTTTCGCATTTTCTGAGATTTTTTGTTATACTTGGTCTTGTATAAATCTTGGTAAGCTACTTTCTCTACGGGAAGCGCTGCCGAAATTTCTACAAAACCAAGGAGTTAGTCAGATTTTGTCTTTTCAAAGTTCAGTTCGTCTGACTTTTATATATGACTTAGTAAAAATCTGGAGAGTCTACTTTTCTAAAGGGAGTGCTGCCCAAAGTTTTGCTAATTCAACGAGTTAGACAAAATTGGACCTTGAGAAGTCAAAATTCTGAACTTAGCTTTGTATAAATTTTGGTAAGCTATTTTCTCTACGGGAAACGCTGCCGAAATTTCTGCAAATCTAAAGAGTTAATCTAAATTTGACTTTTCAAAGTTCAACTTGTGTAATTTTTATATATGGCTTAGTAAAAATCGCGAATTTCTTCTTTTCTAAAGGGAGTGCTGCCCAAATTTTTGTTAATTCAGAGAGTTAGACAAAATTTGACCTTGGAAGTTTGAAGATAATTTTTGTTTTCATATTTAGGCTGATGTAAATTATGAGAAGGCACTTTTCCTATGGGAAGCGCTGCCGAATTTTTTTAGTTTAGAGGAAAAAAATTATATTTTGACAGGTGTCGACTCTGACGGGGGAGATTCTGCCATAGGTCTACCTTTCTTTGGGCACTGGCTTAGAAGTAGACCTAGGCTTGGTTATCAGAAGAGTCTTGAGTGAGAACGTGTCATGGAGATTTGATCTCCATACATTGACGATTTAGCTTGGACATTGACCTGTCATATGATACACGACTTCTTTGGACATTCGATCCAGGATTTGGACTAGCTTCAGCTTGATCCTACGAAGATCATCTTCTGTTATCACTGATAACAGGTCCGTTGGTTCATCGCCGACTTGTCGGCTCACGACACAACTTTGCTTACACCTGTACCTCAGCTTGATTGCCTTAGCCCTGCGATTTGATATGTTTCTTTGAGGGTTTTAACCAGACTTCTTTTAAATGACCATTATAAAGAACTTATGAGATTTATGGAAAGTTGAGCTATGACTGGGGCTTGAGTGTGTGAGGCGTGGTGTGAGTTACAGGGAAAAGTAAAATTGACCACATTCGTGTATGACAATGTAGCTATTGTGTGTGCCTGTGTTTTATGCAGGTTGATATTTTGGAGCTTGGTATATGGGCCACACTCTGGAGGCAGTAAGAATGACAACCATGTGTCGCACGATCTGCATACCTGATGGGTTTATGTTTCCCCTTCTTTTATTTTATCTCGAGTTCTGATTTGATATATGAGTGTTGGTTGTTTATTTATTTATTGATTGATTTTGTTTATTAATTTTGATAGTTGGACGTTGTAGTCCGTGACAGCCGTCAAAGTCAAACCCCTTGACTTCTTTCTAGACCCTAGATGAGAGAGTTGGTCTCCAGGGCAATACGAGACGATTGCCACCACAGGTATGAACCTGTGTACCACCCACTCTCTACAGGGTGTAGAAGAGGGTGTGGTTTTCAACCGCATTTGGCGATTGTCCAGCGTCGAGAGATCAATCCCTCAAGGCGCGTGTCAGCCGACACTTGAGTGTCGAATGTGACCCTTGAGATTAACGAGGACCGCATGAGTATGGGTACTACATAGTACGCCATCATTGCGAGCGCTTACGTACGCTTGCATTGCTAGTCGATATGAGAACACCTTGCGTTCGCGCGGTTTTATACTAAGTCTCCCGCGCGATGCCTATCCGATTTCCGCATCGGAGAGTTATGGGATGACTACTAAGGGACTAGGAGTGTTGTCGCATTGTTTGTTTAGTGTCGTTCTGTATATGTATATGTACGTGTGTGTGTGTGTGCGTGTTTTATTTTTATGTTCTTTATAGTGGTGTGCGCGTGGTGCATGGGATGCGTCCTAGTCGACTGACGACGAGTCGCACTTGGGACCTCAACCCCCCAAGACGTCGGTTCGCGTGCGGGTCCGATAAAGGCGTACTACCACGCGTACCCCCTATGCTACAGCGAACGAGAAACGCCCTCGGCTGGTCCACCTCTACGATTGCACCTGATTAGTTTTCGTACTGTGGATTGGTAGCTCGGCGGGGATACGCCCACCGAAGGGAGGTGACAGCTCCCGTAAGGTGGAGGTAAGTCGTGCCTCGCGTAGGTCCTATCTTGTCGTAGGGCCTCGCGAGAGGTATGGCTGGCACACTCGGTCGGAGCGGCTTGCGGAAACTCCATGTATATTTGCGACGAAGGATTAAAACCAACTCCTGTGTGACGCGGGCGTGAGGGTCCCGCGCTGCCTTGTGCGGTGCCGCACTGATGCGCTCGACAATGCTCTTCCTGAAGTGGGATCTCCGACTGAGCCACCACTTCCGATCTAGAGGATTGGAAAATACTCTCAAAGTAAATTCTAGCATATTCCACGATTCTAGGGGTGTCTTTAGTAGTGGGCTCGAAGGGATAAAAAAGGTGGCTCAGCTCCACTATTAGTGAGTTACCTTTTTTCTTGGAGAATCTTTTGAAGTTTTCCTTGGTTAGTCTGTCCCCAACCCCAATCCATTTCACTTTAGCTCTTTCATCCCATATCTTCTCCTTTCTAATTTGAATGCTCTCTAGTTTGTCCCTTAATTCATTTCTCAAAGAGTACTAGTATTCATCCCACCTCGGACTTAATCCTATTTGTCTTCCGCCCACTCAATTTTTGATGTGATATGTTCCTCTTCGATTCTCTGATTATTGGCTTTGATCCTCGATGTAAACTGAGGAAGGCAGCAACAAATCTGTTTCCTGCATCCAACCAATCTCCATCATTACCAAAGAACTCTTTGTTCTTTTCCCACTTTTTCAAGAACTCCTGAATGGATTTGATCAGGGATTTATCATTAAGAATATATGTGTTCGATCTATAGTACCCCTTCCCCCTCTGGATTCTACTTTCTGGGGTGAAAAATGCCACCATAGGTCTATGGTCCGATAGTGTGGCAAATGACATGGTCACTTCCATAACCCAATCTGCTGGATTTTCTTTTAACAGGAAATAGTCTAGTCCGAGCTTGGTACGTGATCCATCTGCCCTTGCCGTGTCGGCCACCCATGTAAATTTCTTCTCTTCCGGGTCTACCAACTCCACTCTCTTTGAAAATGGTAATGGCTCTTGAGTCCCGTCTCAGTGGGGCACCTGCTGAGGAGTCTAAGACCGGGTTCTGAATTGAGTTTCAATCTCCCCCCCGGACCAGGTTTGCCTCATTGGGAATCAGCGTGGGTAAAATTTTCAGAAATTTAACCTTTTCCCTCATTACAACTGGGGCGTAAATTGACATAAAGGACCAACTTGTGTCCCCTATTTTTGTTGTAATCCAGACCCACTTCTCCATAGAGTTCGAAATCTCATCCACTAACACAAAACACAAATCTCTACTAATCAAGATGGTTGTGCCACCTTTGGTACCCTCGGCAGGGGCCCAAAACTGTGGCCCCCGCCACTGCCATAGGATACTGTCAATCTTCTCTTCGTTTAGTCTCTTGGAGTAGGGCGACCTGAATTCTTTGCTGGTGGGATCCAGGATTTGAGACCGGCCCATTTTTCCTTACCATTTGAGTTTCCCAGGCCTCTCACATTCCAAGAGACTACCCTCAGTTTAGTCATCCTGAATGGATGAGGGAAAGGTCCGGGGGAGGGAAGAAGGAGACTTTCTCCCCTACCGTGTGACTGTTGTTTTCGGTGCTGGCCCCACTACCGTGTGAACCACTAAGTCCCAGACTCGACTTTCGTTTCCTATCCATCCCCCCTTCCGAAAGTCCCTTTTTTCCCCCCATGGTGCAGAGAGCGAGTGACTGAAGTGCGCAGAGAATAAGTTGACGTCTGCAACCAAGAGCTGGTTGTACTCCAGGATGACATCGCCTGACACCGCTTCGGTAGTGTGGGTCATGTTAGTATGAAGAGACATGTCATCCTTGGCCCATTTCAATGGACACCAGAACACGTGCCCTTCTTATAAGATCGCTAGCTCATGCTCTGTTGGTCTGATATCGAATGCCGCGAGAAACAGATGCAATTTTTTCCCAGAAGATCCATGTCTAATCAACCTTCTTGAGCTTAATTTAGGGATAACCCTTACAGCTATGGACTGTCCGATGTAGTTTCTTACCTTCTCAGGCATCTGGCTCCTTGTCGGATTGTTGTCAACAGAATAGGGGGTTAGGTGTTTGAGGACGGAGCCCTTGCTGTATGTCAGGAACATGATTCCATCTGCCGTTTTTCGAAAGATCAATGGTATGAAATATTTATTAAAACCCTGGCTGCCTGAGTTTTCCTGTTTGCGAATCGTTCTTGACCTTATCTTTTGCCCCTTCTCTGTTTTTTCTCCAATGTTGTAATCAATTCTCCCTCTCTTGTCCTTGGGATTACACGTGTCATCCGCTGAGCCCGATGAGTCATACCACTTATGGGAATTGTCCGTCTGCGCCTCCGAGCCTTCCTCATCGGTGCCATCCCCCATAGCTACCTCATCCATCGAGACCTGTTCTTGCCCATCTCTCTCTCTCTCTCTCTCTCTCTCTCTCTCTGGTTTGCCCCACCTGCTCATTTGGGTTTCCTCCATCCCCAACAGCGTTGGGGTCGATCCTTAGGGCTGATGTTCCCCCAACTTCATTTTGTGGCTCAATGGGAGTATCTCCCTCATTTGTCTCGTTGTGCTCTGCCGCCCCCCCCCCGATGGTAGGAGGTCGCCTTTCCGACGTGGGGTCAGGGGGGAGCTCGACTTTTTCTATACTGTTTCCAGCCAACTTATTCGGCGATGAGCCATTTGATTTCAGATGAGCTTCAGTACGGGCCATTGTACCGGACTCATTCTCTCCCCTTTCGGGGTTGCCTGTGAGAGACAACCCCTTCTGTTCGGTAACTAACTTCGAGGCAAGGATGGGCAGGGGGTTACCTTTCCCTGACGAGGGGTGACTATTGCCCTCCGGTCTTGTCTTCTCCCCCCCTTTCTCCAACACTCCCTGCCCTCCTCTTCCTGCATCCTTTCCAGTCCCCTTCTGTTCTTTGTTTATTTTTTTCCAAGTTGAGATTATGGGAGCAGCCTTGGAGCTTTGTGAGTCTGTCGGGTGGGAGCCAGGAACTGGGTAATCACTCCTTGCTCTAGGGATTTGAGATCCTGAAGTTCCTGCCTGCGGACCATGTGGGTGCTGGCTGAGAGCACCTGCCATCAAGCCATCTTTGCTGATAACTCTGGTAAGCGAAGCTCTTCCCTGCATCTCCTTAACCCTACCACCTGGTTGCCTTGTTGTACAGAGCCCCCTCTGGTCCAATGTGTTAATTTTTAGTTCAAACGGGGGCTGGAAAGTGAACGGATCATCACCACCTGCCGCTTTCGGACAGCATTCAGTCTGATGCCCTGCATAGTCCCTACAAGTTTTGCAATAGTCCGTAAACTAAGTCATTATTCTGATCGCAATGGTGGATCCGTCCTGTTGTGGCCACTGTAAGTCATTCGGTACTCTGTCCCTTCCATGTCTAGGAATATCAAATTTTACATTGTTGAGCTTTGGCATGTCTTCGTATCTCTCCGGGGGGTATTGTTTGAGGACTTTGCCCACAACGAAATCGATTCCTGATCTGACCCAGGGGACGGCTTTGTATGGCACTCTCAGTGCCATGACCCATATTTTACCAACCGCTTCCTCGTCCTTTGTCTTTTCAAGTTTTTTCTACGACATCCACCTTTTGAAACTCAGTTTGTATAGAGCTTCATCAATCCTCAACTTGTGGGTTCCCATGTTAATCAGGAAATCAACGGTTTTTTTGTCCCGGGGACAATAAGACATAACATTCTTCTCCTCCTGATGCACCCTCCCTCTCTCTTTGTGATGCAAGCAAGGGGGAAGAACTGAGTCCTCCAAGGAACTGATGCATTGTTTTTTTTTCTCGGCTGGTAGTGATTTAAAGGACCCTTGTAAAAAAACCACGACTACGTGTTCCCGGAGTCACTCGTCCTGCGCTGCTTCAAAGTTGGCATGTAGGGACATTTTGATAGATTTACCCTCCATTTCAAACTTGGCTATCCTGGATGTGTCTCGAATGATCAAACGGTCATAGCATTTCTCCAACATTTTCCGAACTTCCTCAATCTCCACCACTGTATCTGAATCGTGTTCTCCCTTTTTCTCTGTGTCCATGTTGTCTCCATCAAAGTCAGATTCTGATTCATGTTCCTCCGCTGACCACCATTTTTGCCTTTCAATTTGCTCACTCCCTTTCTTAACAGATGTTAATAAATTGAATGAACTCCAAGTGTTATCACCCTGCTCTCTCCTCGACAGACTACCTGACTTCCTATCCCTCGGTCGCTGTCTATCTGCAGGATGGCCTCTCCCAGCCTCGCTTTCCCCTGCGCCCGCGCCTGCTGTGAAGGTGAAGCCTTTTCCCCCACCCAGAACCCCTCCCAACTCTGCCACTCCCTTCATCCCACCTATATACATGCCTGCTTCCCTTCTGGTTCCCCCCAATGTGCCTTGAGATACCAGGAGTTCTCGTTCGTTTTTACCTTGCGTTTGTTTTTTCATCCAAAAAGGAGAAAAGGATCCCCACTGAAAACCAGTTTGCTGATTTTTAGTACTCATGGCAGTCGTTTCCCCGCCTCTTGAATAAGAGGGGAGACTCTACCTCTGTAATACCTGATCAGGGATGGTGAATCCTGCCTACCAAACTTTGACTATCGAGTATCCAGCCAGGGAAGAAGAGCACCCTATAGGTTTCTCGAAACTTTTACACTGTCGCGACAGTTTCCGCTTGTGGTCGAGCACACTCTTTAGCAGTCAAGCTAAAACCCTCACCCTCACCCTCGAGGGCAAGTTTCAACTCTAAAGGATGTAGGGTTTTTGCTTGTTGGTGAATGAGGCTTTCCTCAATGACGTTAGGCGGGCCAACAGACAACGGTTGCGGCGATGAGTTTCCCCCAGCGGGAGGAAATTTGACAAGCGCTCAAAGACGCTTATTGCCAGCACCCAAGTTGGGGGCGAGCTTTGATACTGAGTCACGACCGATTTCGTGCCTGGGAGAAAATCACCTGATTACACTGGCGGGTGTTCTATGAGCACTATGGGAGAACTAGACCCCCTCTTGTAACCCTGTTGTCCCAAACATCTACTCGAGGGTGCGCCGACCAGACTCCCTTTCACGCAAAAAGCGGGATAGGGAGAAACCATTTTCTGCCAGAATACTTGGTAGTCCTCCTTTTCACCCGCTCAGCTTAATAGTGAGCCTTCTTCTACTTAGAAGCATCCCAGCCCTGTATTTTGAAACCCTTACCGATCCTACAGACCTTCACCTTAATGTCACAGACCTATTCCGATGGCGCCTCCTCTCACGCAAAAGACGGATCGCGGCCTACCGGGATCCCTGTGCTTAAAGGGCGATACGTCATGCATCGAGAAAATCACCGGATTGTTTTCTGCCAGATGACACTTCCAGATGCTAAAGAAAATAAAGATAAACACATACAACAAAAAAATATGCACGTCAATCTACCCCGTAGATCCTATCCGCTGATAGACCAGGCGGTTGGAGGTTCTAAAGCAAAAACAGATCGAAGGAAGGCAGATGTTAGTGCTAGGCTCAATTCACTAGGGTAGATGTTAACAGACCGAGGCTCTAGGTTCGTACACCAAGACAAGCAATATGTGTAATGGGGAAGAAAGTTCCTTTAGCCTGCTTGCCACTCCCGCCTCAGCCACCTTTTAGGAAAGAGCTTCAAAGAAGCCCTTTTTCTCCAGGAGTCTCTCTTTACGCAACAAATAGCAGGGCGGGATCGAAAGGAACCCTAGTTTCCATGAGAAGGACGTGTAAACAACGGGTTCTTCAGCTTTGTGTGTTCTGTGTGTTCCATTAGTCTTTATCCTCAAGTTCCCTCTTATCCCTCCTCTGACGCTATCTAGGACAGTCCACCCCAACACTTGCATACAGCTATAGGCATGGAATCGAGTTGTGGCTGCGTGGGACTACTACCTCACCTGTGCTGAGCGCTTCAGCTGGACATTGTCTTCTCTAACCCTAAGCATGAAGCACCGACGCCACGTGCATAGTGCGCTATTGCGCCGCCGCGGAAGTCCCAGCGTCCTTTTTTTTTTTAATGGCTGCTTTTCCCTACGCACCGTTCGCCCTAGTGGCAAAAAAAAAACATTGGAAAAAAAAAAAGGAAGTGACTTACCTCGTGATGATGCCACGACAACCTCAGTAAAGGCCGTATCTGGGCGCTTACGCGTTCAGATACGGGGCAGGTAAGTCTTCTCCCCCTCCTTTTTTTTTTTTTTTTTTTTTTTTTTTTTTTTTTTTTTTTTTTTTTTTTCGTTGGCAAGCCAACGATTTTTTCCTATCGTGGTTCCTCCACGACCTGTTGAGATACAGACGCAAGTTCGAATCGACGGATTCGAAAGAGAAAAGAAAAAAAATATTTTTATTTATTATTATTATTATTATTATTATTGTATTATTATTTTTTTTTTGTGTCATCATTGCGCAGAGGCCATACTAACTCCGCGCGGTTGTTCTTAGCCGCAAGATCTCTCGATCGCACGGCCGAGATCGGCCGCGCCAGATTTCTTATGGCGGCCAACTCCAAAAGGAGCTAGCCCAATGGCATGGCAACTCAGATTCGATCCCGGTCCAATGGCATGACAACTGAGATTCGATCCCGGTATTCGTCGGGTAAGAGTCGAGTGCTGTAACCTACTGAGCTAGCTCCTATCATAGCAGTGATAAGAGCAGCTCTTCTAGAAGAAAAGCTCGCCCAGTTGTTATCCTCCCCTGCCGGCCTAGGAAGCTTTGCCTGCCTGTGGCCCTGCAGGCCTCGCCTACTGGCCCTAACCCGTCGGTTAGCCGCGTAACCCTGGCTTGATTAATCACCTAACTAGGAAGGCCTCGGCACCGGCCTATCGGCCCCCTGGCTCGAAATCCATCCCCACAGGCCCAAAACTTCTTATTCCTCATGCGCTGCGGTCCTATACCCGACACGTCTATTCTTTTTAGCCTAGTTAGGCCCTGAATCGTGCGGTTGTACAGCCGCGCGACATTATCATAGGTAGAGTAGGTTTAATTTTAACATTCCCATATCCGCACGTTCCTGCGGTTTTGATAAAAGCGAAGCATTGCCATTCACATCCATTATTCCCGGATGCCACACTCGTCCGGAGTGAAGTCTGAAAAACTTTTAGTCTCTGATTCATAGGTCAGATCTGAATAACTTTTAGCAAATGTCAATCTCATCAAGTCTTTCAGTTCAGCGTAAAGGTCGGACAACGTCTGACATTGAAAAACCCCGGCAATACCCTTGTTAGGGTTTTTGCCCCGACAACGGGGGAGGAGGGGAGGGGAGGGGGGGGAGAGAGAGAGGGGCTGAATTGCAAAAATGGAACCTTTTTCAAATTGCCGCCGCAATCTATTTTGCGGTTGAAATTATTTTTTTTACATTTATGTATTTTTTTTTTTGGAAAGATCACAATAACATCTGCAAGTACACCAATTTTCAGGTTCTTTCACACGTTCTTGTGAGCGCAAAAATCACTGAAGTTTGAGTACTTTTTTTGTTGGCCCACATATGGCTGAGTGACAAAAATGGAAAATACACCGAATGGCTTGACGATTATCTTGCGATCTTAAGTATTTTTTTTTTATTTTACAAATATTTTTGTTGGAAAGACCACAACCTAATTTACAAACTCTCAAATTCTCAGATTTTTCTTAGAGTTCTTCTGAGCACAAAACATCGGGAAAATTGCCTCTTACAAATTGTCTATGCGTGGGGCTTTCGACAATGCCCCCTCTTTTTACCTCTTTTTGGGGTCAGCTTCCACCTGACAGGCGGTCGTTCCTTTTTCCAAAAATCCCGGTTCTATAAGAGCTAGTTGTAGGCCGTCTACAATATCACCAAGGACCAGTCCTCCAGGAGTTTTTAACCCAAGAGCCCACTTGTACGCTGGTCACCCACAACCGAAAATACGGCACCTTGACATAGACACGAAAGCCTATTGCGACTTTTTATTGCTTTCTTGGTGTTATAAAAAATTGGAAAATATCCTATACCACAAACTTCATAGGTTCCAAGAAAGTAGAATAGGAAAAAAAAGGAAAAGATTGGGACCTACGGGCCCACGGTGAGAGAAGGAGGGGGGGGGGGGGGACTATGAATTTTGAATCCAGCGGCCTCGACGATGGTCAGTGCCTGCAATCAGGTGGTATGGCCGACAGGCGTGTTGGAACACGCAGGCCCAGTTGGGGTTCAACCAGGTGCGACCCGTAACTGGCTGCAGAATTATTGGGGTCAACTGTACATCATGCCTCATGCCAAATATATATAGATATATATACATTGTTACCGGTCCGAACGTTTGGGGGCCCCCAGGCTGACCCCCGAACATTCGGGCGTTCAAGGTCGCGTTCGGGGTTCGAACCTAAGCATGTTCGGCCCTCGCCAAAACTTATTTCGGGGCCTAAAAATTATATATTTTTTTGAAATTATTTTTTTGTGTTTTGTATGACGTGCGCTACATGCATGTAAATTTGGGAGTCATTTCGCCAAGCCACAAAAAATGAAAAATCCACAAAGATGGCGGTGTCAAAACGTGATTGGCCACTCGGAGTTTTTTTTTCACTTTTTTCGGGGGAGGGAGGGTCCCTCAAACATTTTATTATTTTTTGAAACTTTTTTATGAATTTTATATTATGTGAAATACACATGTGAATGTTTTCAAGGCATTTCGCTAACTCGAGAAGAAATAAGAAATCACCAAAGATGGCGGTGTCGAAAACGTGCTCGCCCACTCATTAATTTTAATCCTAACCCTTAAGGAGCATTGGTCGCGGGGGGAGGCCGGTGGTCCGCTGCGCGCCGGAATCGGGTTCAACTTTTGATGCGGGCCGGGGGATGAAGGCGATCGAGGGAGCGACTGTGTGCAGAGCGGTGCGCATACCGAATTGTTCACAGCGCGCCAAAGAATGAAAGAACGCGCCCACAAGGCCGTGCGGCGGCGGGCGTCAATAAGAGGGAACATCTCGAAGCGCCCGCCGTCGGATAGCAAGAACGCGTCGTTTTCCTTTTTTTTTTTCTTTTGATTTCGTTTTTCATTCGCTTTTCTTTTGGTTTCTTTTTTGTTTTCGTTTGTCAGTCGCTTTTCTTTTCGC
>BFEA01000280.1:495199-508070 GCA_003427395.1 Chara braunii | reverse complement strand
GGGGCTATCTCAGAGAGAGAGAGAGATAGAGAGAGAGAGGTTGAATAACAAAATTGAAATATGGGTCATATTGCGGCAGTGATCTATTTAGAGTCGGAATGATTTTTTAAAATTTATTTAGCATTTTTCCTGGAAAGATCACAAGAAAATCTACGAGTACTCAATTTTTTAGTTTTTTTCATGCATTCTTTTGAGTGTGAAAACTCATTGAATTCGTACTTTTTCAGTTGGCCCACACATGGCTGAGTGGCAAAAATGGAAAATGCATCGCGCCTCTATCTGCCATGGCCTACAGCAGGGCCTTTTCAGTTGTTTGCCAGTTCGGCCTGTGGAACCAGGTCGTGTACCGTTTCAGTCCAGTCCACTCCTGCCCGGTACAACTGTCGATATTAGGCCAGTCCAGTCTAGTCCAGTCGGTCCGCTGGGGTATACCCCATCTGCAGTCTGTATTTCATCATTTTTCACTTTTGCACATCTTGGAATATGTGCGTGTTGAGTCTGCATCGGAGCTGCACTGTCTCTTCCAGCTCCATCTCTACCTCCTCCTTCGTCATCCCTTCTTCTCCATCCTGACAGACCGCCATCCCGGCGGGTCTGGCACACTGGTATCAGAGCGGAAGCGGTCCCCGCTCCAACCCGCCCACCCTCCCGTAACAGGGAGAAATCGGTGTAATCCCGACAGCGGGATTTTCAGGGTTTTGCAGGGTGAGAACAGCAAAATAACGGCGAAAAACGGGAACGTGCAGAGGCTGACACGTGGAAAAAAAAAGGGAGCGGCCACCACGATGTATGCGCGCAAGCGCCAAGGCCAAGGCCGCCGCACGTGAGCGTGCCACGCGCCCACGCTGCCCCGCTGCCCCGCCCCGCTCTCGGATTACATTATAAGGTTGCCACACGCGCACGTGCCACGCGCCCACGCTACCCCACCGCCTCGCCCCGCTCCCAGATTATATTATTCAAGATCCGGGATGTTTCACCTGTAAGCTTATAGTGTGGCTTGCTGCACTGTCTCTTTCACATGCGCGTGTGTGGCCAATGCCTTAACACACTGACCAAAGTCACAGTGTGAGCTTATAGTGTGGCTTGCTGCTGTTGAAGAAGTGTCACAACAGCTATTTTACCCCCCCCCCCCCGTCAGCGAGCAGCG
Source organism: Chara braunii (assembly GCA_003427395.1). NCBI lineage: Eukaryota > Viridiplantae > Streptophyta > Charophyceae > Charales > Characeae > Chara > Chara braunii. The sequence continues at coordinate 506,923 of BFEA01000280.1, read as the reverse complement.
AGCAGCGAGCAGTGTGCGGGAAGATAACTATTTGTCCCCCCCCCCCTCGGCCTCACGTCGAGTGGTGGGTGTTGCCGCCTGCGCACGTGGCTGTGTGTTGCCTCTCTCCAGTGGCATCAAGCCAGCAACATTTTGAAGGCCAAGATCCTGTGGATCTTAGTAGTGCTCTACTCTTGGCTACCCAAGAGCTCGGTATCACCATCCTACCCACTAAACTACTCTTCCCCAACCTCTTTTCTCTCCTCCCCCCATCATCTAATCATTTTTTATAACCCTACCACTACTCTTTCCTCCTACCTCATTCTTCACTCATCTTCCACAACCTTTTTTTTTCCTCTCCTCCCCACTCACCATCTTCTACTAATCTTATTTACTCCTCTCCACCTTTTCTATATCCTTCTCTCTCATTCTACTACCCTCCTCTCCCTCTTCTTCCCCCTAACGACAACTCCATCATTTCCCCCATCTCCCCCTTTACTCTTTTTAACATAGGATTCGTGAAAACCTAACAAAACAAATTGTTAGGTTTGCACGAAATTTATTCAAGATTATGATAGTACGTTTTTCAGGTCTCCTTCAGGAACAACATTCTACGTGAAGTGAAACATCCGCAAAAAAAAAAAATCAGAAAATTGAATTTTCATAACTACTGAAGGGGGCGAGGAAAAAAACGGGTTTTTCATAGAAAAACACGACCTGGTGAAGCACCGTAGGTTCAAGAACTGAAATATCCTGATTTTTTGTTATCCAAAAAAATTGTGTTTATAGTCCTATAAGATGTGTAACACGATGAATTTATTCGGGGGTCTTCCGAACGCGCAAACATATTCTCATGCTCGTAAATACGTTTGCTTGAATATGGTTTCCCATACATAGGTGAATATATTATTTTTTATTGTTTGTTTTAATTTTTTCCCCTATATTTTTATTTTAAACTCGTGTTTGGCTAAGAACTGCAAGGTGTCTCCGAGACAAAAGTTATTTGTATTCTTATTTTAAATGACATATATTTTTAGATAAGGGTTTTATTGTTAAGTTCAAAAGTGATTTATAGTCCTAGAAATTATTTTGTGCAGAGCTTGGCTTTTACCTAACCGCGGAAACTGACTTATAGTCCTATAAATGAGTATTCACCAAAACACGTTTTTTTTTACATCTTTCAAGTTTGCCTTGTCATCCTTAAAAATTACCCTATTTGAACTCTATTTTTTTGCGAATCTACTGAGAATGACTTATAGTCATATAAAAGCATTTTGCAAGGAAGGGTTTTCTTGCACATTTTGAGGAACGCTAGACTTTTCACCTGATTTTTTGCCTCCGTTATCGCAAAACAATTAAAAACGCTCTCTTTTTGTGTAAAAAATAACAGTTTGACTTTTACTTTTTCATTCTGTAAGAAATGTTAGGTTTTCTCTGATTGTGAGGTTTTCACGAATCCCCTGTTTTCTTCTCTTTTTCACCTATTTCTCTCTTCTCTTTTTACTTTTTCATCCCCCTTTCCCCCCAACTTTGAAATTTTTTGTTTTTTTTTCTTTTTATCTTTATTTTTTATTTATATTTCCTCATTTTTCCAAAAATTCGAATTATCTTATTCTCCACCTTCTTTTCTCATTTTCTGATTTATTTTATTTATTTATTTATTTTTATTCTGAAAATTTGAATTTCTTTACGGCATCCTCAAATCTGATTAGGAGCTAGTCATTCTTGCTTTCAACACACATTTTGACCCTATGGGGATAACGAAGTGCTGCCGATTTTTTTTTTTTTTTTTTACTTAATCTTTTTCAACACATTTTGATCCCTTGGGGGTAGCTAAGTGCTAGCAAAATTTTCTAATTTTACTTGGTCTTTGTTCTTGACGGCACACTTCGACCTCATGGGGGTAACGAAATGCTGCCAAAATTTTTGAAAAAACCCAACACTTAGCTTTTCTTCACCCCCGCATCTATTTATTTATTTATTCTGAAAATTATCATTTGCGGCATTGTAAAACTTAGTATGCTCCTCTTGGTCTCTCCTTTCTCTTGGCACATTCTTGACCCCATGGCGGGTAGGGAAATGCTGCCGAATATTCCAAGAAAATAAATCACTTCTCTCTTCACATTGTGTTTATTTATTTCTTTCATTATTTTTATTATTATTATTATTTTTTTTTTATCTCGAAATTTCATTGTTTTTTTTTTTTTCTCTCCCCCTTCCCTCCATGGTTATTATTTTCTTTTCTTTATTAGGTCGCCGCTACCCTCCCTTAACCACCCGAACCCCGATTAAGGTTTTCTTAGAGTTTTTCTAGGGTTTAGGGTACTCCTAACCCTCCTACTCTCCCGGGCATTCTAGACCCGAACGGCTCCTCTCCCCTCGACCGGATTCGCGTCACCATTCACGCGTGACCCGATGGTTATGGGGCGAGCCGACCCACGACTACCCACTCCGCTCTCGCGGTCCCCTCCCTCTCACTGGTGGACCCCTGTCCCCATACCACAACCAATCGCTCCCGCCACCTCCCACCATGTCTACCTCTCTTCCTCCACTACCCACGGACAGAATATAGCTGACGAGATCGTCACGGCGCCCTCCGTCTCTCAGGCGCCCACCCACCCGGCGATCCAAGGTCAGCCCTCTGTGGACGCCACGGATCTTCTCGTTGTTCTTGCGTCTCTCCTTGCACCTCTGCAAGCGCGACTCGATGCGCTTGCACCCCTGGAGAGGAAAGTCAATGCACTTGCCCTTTAAGTTCACCGCCTCAAGGGTTCTCCTCATCACTCTCCCCACTGCTCTCAGACCCCATCCCCTACCGGTTCTAAGTCCAGATCTCCACGACTTCAGGGACGGAGACGTGATGGTTCGTCCTCCTCCGCGGGCCAGGCCCAACATTCCCCCTCCGCAGTGGTGAGTGTTGTTGCCGCTCATACCATACCGTCTGTTGCAGCACATCCATTGGCCCCCGCCGCCCCTGCCGCTTCGGCCACTACCGCATGTGATGTCGCCCATATACCAGTATCTGGCCAGGCAGTTTCATCTACCCACCCCGGTGTTGCTTCCCAGCTTCATGCACCGGTCGCGGCACTACGGTCGGAGTTCTTCCTCCTCCCGCTTGGGTACTCTCTCCGCCTCCTCCACCTCCGACCCCGCGCACCCAGCGAGTGGCTACCCTACAGGCCACCGTGGCGCAACTCCAGGCGGAGATTCTCTCCCTGAGACAGCCTCACCCTTCACAGACTACTCACCCTTCTTCTTCGTATACTGCCCCTTCCACCTCTGTCTTGTCGGCTCGTTTCCCTCGACCGGCTCCCCCCCCTCTACCCTACTACCTTGCTACTCGTTGCAGTCGGCGGCGGTTGTTGCCTCCGCACTTGCTGGACCTTCTACCAGCAGCCCCGGCTCTCAGCCTGCTACCACTTCCACGGCTGCACCGGCCTCCGCATTTGCCGCCGCGGTGCAAACCCCTCAACCTCACTCCCCTCGCCGTGAGCACAACGGTCCCACCCTTGTGCGTCTATCGGACATACCCGACTTCGATGGTACACTGCGTGTGTCGCACTGGTTGTAGGCTGCCACACGTGTGATGACGCTGACTGACAGTAACCCGGCGCTGTGGTGCTCCGCGCTCGCAACTAAATTGCGAAGCAGCGCGTTCTCCACATGAGAGAACTATTATTCTCATCGTACTCGTGCAGGTAAGGCTCCTACTCTAGTGAATTTCACCGCGTTCCTCCATGACCGCTATGACACTCTCCACGATGCAACTGACGCCTTAGATCGGATCACCCAGACGCAGTGGCACGGGTCCTCCTCACCAATCGATCTTGAGTGTCACATTAGAGTGTTTCAATATGCCCGCCTCATTTGCGATGAATCACTCCTACCTGAGGTCCTTTTGACCAACAGGTTCATAGTCAGTCTTCCGACTGACTATCGCATCGAGCTCTGGAGACAGAGCTTCACCTCCTCTAGCAGGCCTACGAGGCTGCTCGACAGTACCAGAAGATGTGGAGTCGCTTTTCCGACACCCCATCTTCTTCGCGATCCACCGCTGCCGTCACCCCGTCACGCGGCACCACTTGCGATCGATCCTCCTTCGCCGGCCGCTTTCGCCAACCAACTCGACCTTGAGCGTCATTCTCTCGTCGCTACAGTTCTCTAGAGTACAGCTAGGATGCCTCGACCGAGCTTGATCCTACCCTTGGGGACGCCCCCGAGGACATCGAGCTCTGAGACGTCATCCAATATCACTTGGATGACGACACTGTTCCGGTGGCCGAGTGCCTGGAGATGGCCATGTCCGCCATGGGTCGTGCACGCAGTCGGGTTGCACAGGCTGGTGCCCGCACGATCACGGTTCCTCAGATAGACCTCCCGTAGGGTTTTGTTCCTCCTCATGGAGCTCTGTCTTGTAAGGAGCGCGCCCCCCTCGAGGCCCTTCGCGGCTGCCTTCGTTGCCGCCAGGATGGACACACCTCCTCACGATGTCCATACCATGCAGCCCTCGATCGACACTATGTTGATATCTCTCGTCAGCGCCACTCTCGGTCCCCCCCGGCCCCGCCCGGTCAGCCCCACCCAACTAGCCACGGTGCAGTGTACCACTGAGGCCTCGCACGTAGCCGGCTTTCCGACCACCGAGTCGCAGTTTGCCCCTTTGGCTACCCCACCAGAGGATCCTCAGGACACGACAGACGCAGTACACTCTGCCCCACCGTCTGTCGAGGTACCGTCTGGCCCACAGCAGACCGCCGCATCTACTCCTTCCCCTCCGAGACTTTCGACGCGTCGCGCCATTCGCACAACTCGTTGTAGTGCCCAGCAGGCGACTCGCGATGACGTTGTGTCATCTCTCCTGGATTTGAGCATCCTTCAAGCTTGCTAGGAGTGACTCACGAGACACGTAAACGTCCAGCATCGTCTTCTCGCTCTGCTCTCTGACCTTGATTACACCCTCCCAATTATCCTTATTCGCCTGGGGACATCTACGAGGGTGTACTGCGCTTTATGGAACTCTAGCTCGCAGAGAGACTTCGTTCACCCTCGCGTGGTGGAGGAAGCTCGCCTAGCTACCTCCGGGTCTCGCTCTCCTATCTCCGTTACCCTCGGAGATAACAAGACGCGGCGCTTCTTCGATTAGATAGTCCCTGATCTCCGTTTTTTTCTCACCCTTCAGCCATCGGATAGTACCCAGGCGCCTCGGCGCTACCATTCCTCCGCAAACTTCGACGTGCTGGAGACTAGGTACGACTTTATCCTTGGCACTCCCTGGTCTCGCCAGTTCCGTGGCACAGAGGCCGAATGGGCGACTAAGACACTCGTTCTCAAAACGAAATGTGGTCAAATCCATCGAGTCCCCTTTATTGGAACCACGTGCGACACCCCTCCAGACCTACCTCTTCAGGACCCTCGTCCCTCCGGGTCCCACCCAGACATCACCTTCACTTCTCACTTTATACGACAGGAGGACGTCACGTTCTACTTAGTGAACGTCATGAATCTTCTTCGCTACGATCCACTCTGTCCAGAGGTTGAGCTCATCTCATCGGAGCCCGATCCCCCTGACCCTTCCTCTATCTTCGCGGCTCCCATCTCCACATTCACTCGTCAACCTGCGGATACCCCCTCGACATCCCAAGCCCCTTCGCCGTTCACTGCCGAGTCCACCCATAGGTCTCGTATCGACGCAGACATTGAGAAACTCATGCGGTTCACGGCCGACTTAGAGTCTGCCGTTCTCGATTTGATTCGAGAGTACCGCGACGTTTTTCCCCCATATTTCTCATACAGCGGGATCCCTCTCATGCACGGTGTTGAGCATTTTATCCAACTCGTGCCTGACTATCGTGTCTGACTCCACCATCAGACACCATACCAACTCTCAATTCTCGAAACGATGGAACTCAAGCGTCAGCTTGAGGAGCTCCTTCGACTGGGTTTCATTAAACCCAGTAACTCCCATTGGGGTGCGCCCGTCCTCTTTGCTCGCAAAGCGGACGGAACTCTTTGCCTTTATATTGACTACCGCAGCCTTAACCGTTACACGGTTAAGACCAGTTATCCCATGCCTCGAGCGGATGAGTTGTTTGACCGTTTGACAGGCAACCACTTCTTTACGAAGATCGATCCTCGTAGCAGTTACCACCATATCCGTGTAGCCACAGAGGACCAGTCGAAGACTACCTTTCGGTCGCGCTTCGGTCACTACGATTTCACAGTGATGTCATTCGGCCTCACCAATGCACCCGCCACCTTCTAGACGGTGACGAACAACATCTTCAGGGACATCCTCGAAGAATACGTTCTCGTATACCTGGACGACATCCTGGTTTACATTCGTACTTGAGAAGACCATCTTAGACACCTCCGCGATGTCATACAACGCTTACACAAGCATGGCTTCTATGCCAAGCTTAGTAAGTGTCGCTTTGCCCTGAGCAAAGTGAACTTCCTAGGACACCACGTGTCTGACCAGGGTCTCCACATGGACAACGCGAAGATCACTGCTATTGCAAAGTGGCATGTCCCTACATCTGGCAAGCAACTTCGCAGTTTCTTCAGCCTCATGAGTTACTATAGTAATTTCATCCGGGGATACGCTAGGTATTCCTACATCCTTACCCTTACCCTCTTCTGGAAGAACCCGCCATGGTTTTGAACACCCCTCTGCGATGATGGTTTTCGCGCCCTCAAGAAGGCGGTGACTTGTGCACCGGTTCTTCGCCTCCCCGATTTTGATCGTCCGTTCATCGTCACCACTGATGCATGAGATTTTGCAGTAGGAACAGTACTTTCTCAGGTGTTTCCCTCTCCTTCAGATTCACCTTATCCTCATGTTCCTCCTTCCCCCCCTCCCTCCTTCTGACACTGCTTCTCGACCGAAGCCTAACCTCCCACCCCTTCCTTCCACTGACAGTCCTCCCGTTACTTACTCCCCGACCATCGCGGAGGATGGGACTGTCGAGGCTCGTGTTGGGGATTGCCGATCACCTTCTACTCCCGTCAGCTACTGCCTGTCGAGATAAACTACACTGTCGATGAACGTGAGGTTCTCGCAATAGTTTATGCTAGCCGACATTGGTGTCACTATTTGCACGGGGCGCCCTTCACGGTGAGCACGGACAACTCAGTTGTCTAGGCTTTCCTCACGAAGCCCAAGCTTTCCCCTCGACAGGCACGTTGGTGGCGTGACTTATCCGAGTTCAGTTTCACCACTCAGCCCATCAAGAGTGAAACAAACCACGTTGCCGACGCCTTGTCCCGTCGTCCTGATCACAATCAGGAACCCATTCATCTTGCTGCCATCTCCATCACCATTATTGATCAGTCGGTGATCGACGCATATCGCACTCAGTACCATCACTGCCCAGATTATCGTGTCATCCATGCGATACTGCGGAGTGGCAAGACCGTTCCCTCATACTCACTCGGTGAGAACGGTCTCGTGTACTGGCATGGCAGATCTGGTCAGCTAGAACCACGTATCTGTGTTCCCTCCACCGGACAGCTCCTCGTCCAGGTTGTAGCAAAGTTCCATTACCAGGCAGCTGCCGGTTATATGAGCTTCCACAAGACGTTGGCTTGCGTTTGCCACCTATACGTCTGGCCGAGGTCCAAGGACTTCATCAAAGCCTGCATCCAAGAGTGTCTTACCTGTCAGGAGGTGAACAGTGCGAACCACCTTCCGTATGGGTTACTTCAGCCTTTACCCATACCTGAGGGTCGTTGGCAGTCCATCTCAATGGATTTCATTGGTCCCCTCCGCCCACCCACTGAGCGAGGTCATGATGTTATCTTGGTCGTCGTCGATCGCTTCACGAAGCATGCACGTTTTGTCCCGTGCCGCTATCGCATTAGCGCTCGTGAGGTTGCCGACATCGTCTTCGACCAAGTCATGAGAGATCACGTCTTACCTCATAGGATTATCTCCGACCGTGACCCTCGCTTTACAAACACATTCTGGCGACGCCTACATGAGGTGTACGGATCCCTACTCTGGTTCTCGTCGTCTTACCACCCTCAAATGGATGGTCAGACTGAGTTCACCAATAAAACTCTCGGTAATATCCTCCGAAAGTTTGTTAGGGATGACCAGCAGTGGGACTTACACCTAGCCCACGTGGAGATTGTGTACAACCACGCTATTTCGCTAGCCATGAGGATGTCGCTATTCTATTGCGACCTTGACTACCACCCTCTCGTACCCGCAGACTTCCTACGACCATCGAGGTTACGCTCAAACACTGGTTGTCCTGTGCTTGACGACTGGATCACCCACATGTCGACGATTATAAAGTAAGCACACAAGAGTCTAGTTGACTCCCAGACTCGCATGGCCGCATGAGCAAACCGATCACGAATGGATCATCCATTCAAAGTAAGTGACGATGTGCTCGTCGACGCACGCCACTTACAGCTCGAAGCGGATACGCTTCGAAAGTTTAAGCGTCGTTTCTTCGTTCATGCCGCATCCTTCATACCGTCGGTTTCGATACTGCCGTTAGTCCAGTCATCTTCCGTGTGAAGCTACCTGATTACCTTTGACAAGCTCGCGTACACGTACCACGTCTCCTTGCTGCGTCCTTATCGCAGACCGTCTTAGCGCTTCACCGGACGTCCTTATGAGCGCCCTTCACCTATTATGGTGGACGGTCACGAGGAGTTCGTTGTTTCCGACATCATATCTCGTCGAGTTACCGACGATACCCCTCCACGCATCGAGTACCTTGTGCGTTGGAAGGGCTATCCTGATGAGGAGGCTACTTGGGAGCTCGCCTCCTCGAGCACTTGCAACACGCCCAAATGTTGGTGCGCGCATATGACTGTGATCGTCGTGCTGAGACATCTGCTTCTACTCAACCGACCGGTCATTTTCCTCCTCCTCTGGCTGAGGATATCGTTGAGGACGAGCCCACTCCCTCTAAGGTTGTTCTTCAGCAGCAGACGGACGCCTCCTCACGTCCACAGCGCACTCGTTGACGCCCTCGGCGTCTCGACGACTGATATTCTGATCATCCACTTCTTCCTACTGACTCACACCTTCAAGTACTCCATCATTAGCTTCTTCAGGATGTCAGCGTTTTGGGGCTCTGCTTTGACATCGACTCGACTCCTACTTCATCGACCACCCCAGTTATCTTATCGGCTTCAGCTCCTTTGGACGTGAGTACTTCACATCACCACCCTACCTTGTACATCCCCTTGCATATGTCGCATCATGATTCTCACTTAGCTGGGTCTCTTTGAGTCGGGCTCTCCCTTGGTATCGCATAGGCATTGGGACTATAGCGTCATATTGGCTTCCCTGCTCCCAGATCTAGCTCCCTCCTCCCAAGTCGGTGAGTTGTGTGCATATTTCCCTCACCCACTGCCCTCATCACCCTAGTGCCGACTCTTGCATGCCTTCAGTTAGGCATATCTCCACCCTATTCCAGGCTCCCCTTCTCATGGTCGACCCTGCATGGTGTCACCCTTTTCAAAGCATTACCCGTCCCGATGGTCTATCTATTAGGGTCATTAGTTTTGTTTCGCTACCACTCTCCCACCTTGAGCCTGATGACCTATCCCACCTTCATGTGTGACTGCCCTTAGGAGTTTAGATTCTTAGGCTGCATTCACCCCCTTTGAGGCCATCTCACTCTTAGTGGTTCAGCGACATGACATTATCTTGTGACATATTGCTCTTTTTCCTTTCAGCACTGAGGCCATTGCCTCCAGGACTTTAGGATTGTATCATGCTACATTTCATTTTCTGCCGTTAGTTAGGCTGTGTATACCAGACATTTGCTTTCCATTCGACATTATGTAGCTTAGGCTGCATCGTATGGACTCCGCATGGAGCTTGCTCCGCATCCTAGATTTCTCAACTTTCTTTATTGCAGAGTTCCGCTGCTTTTGCAGATAGCGTGTTTATGACTCTTGCGATCCATTACAGGTCGGAGGATCATGCAGCGGACCTCTATCTGCCCTGACCTACAGCCAGGGTCTTTTCGGCCGTTTGCCAGTTCGGCCTGTGGGACCAGGCCGTGGCCTGACCCCACAGACCGTGTACTGTTTCAGTCCAGTGCAATCGTGCCTACTAGTACCACTGCCGGTACCAATCCAGTCTCGTTCAGTCAGTCCGCTGGGGGTATACCCCAACTGCAGTCTGTATTTCGTCATTCTTCACTTTTGCACATCTTGGAGTACGTGCGTGTTGAGTCTGCGTCGGAGTTGCACTGTCCCTTCCAACTCCATCTCTACCTCCTCCTTCGTCAACCCTTTTTCTCCATCCTTACGGACCGCCATCCCGCCGGGTCCAGCACAGAAAATGTGTCGAATGGGCGCAACGATTATTTTGCGGTCTAAATGATTTTCTGAAAATGTTCTGATATTTTTCATGGAAAGAACACAACCTCATCTATGGATTCTCAAAATTTCATATTTTTCTGCAGATTCCTTTGAGCAAAGAAAATCGTCAAAGTTGCCTCTTGCAAGGCGTTTGTTTCATTGCGGCCGATCTCCCTGTTTTGATGTTTTGAGAAGACGAGCCTGAACGCCTAGGCCTGATGGCCCATTTGCAGTTTACATGCCCTCACTTCTTTTTGAGGTCCGCTTCCACCCGAGGACCGGTCCTTCCTTTTTTTAAAAGTCCCGCTTCTAGAAGAGTTAGTTATAGGTAGTCCGCAATATCTTGAAGGACCGGTCCCCCAAATCCCCCCCCCCCCCTTAAGAACCCACTTGCATCGTAGTTGCCCGCCGCCAAAAATCAGATACCTTGACACAGACGCCGAAGCCCACTATACCGCATCCTCGGTAGGGTTGCGAAAAGAAGAATGTGTATATGTGTGTGCGCACGTGTGTGTGTGTGTGTGTGTGTGTGTATGTGTGTGTGTGTGTGTGTGTGTGTGTGTGTGAGTGAGTGAGTGAGTGAGAGAGAGAGAGAGAGAGAGAGAGAGAGAGAGAGAGAGAGAGAGAGACAGAGACTAGCAGGGCAGGGATCACAAAGACAGACGCTAACTCCCCCCCCCCAAACAAAAAGTAATATTCTATTGGAATACAATAGTTTTTTTTTTTTTAATTCGAATAGAAAAGACGCACGTTGTTTTCAAATACAATACAAGTTATATTTAAAGTGGTATTTTATTCGATAAAAGTGGACCCACATACTCGGTCTCCCACATTGTTTCAAGTTTGAAAAGTCCAATTGAATTACCATGAGGGCATAGGTGTGGAACCCGTAGTTTGTCCGGTGAAGAGAGAGAGGGCGAGGTACTGTTGTTTTTGAATGTTTTAATCTATGTAGCACACCAAACATGTTCGGACTTTTTTCGAATATCGAAAAATGTTCGGATGTTCGGCCGAATGCCTCCCGAATGTGTTCGATCGAACATTAAAAATATATATATATATATAAATTTTTGATATTTAACTCGAGTTTGGTTACGAATTTGAGCGTACCTCGCAGGCAAAAGTTGTTTGTATTATTATTTTACATAACATATAATTTTTTTATATTTTTCTAAAATTTTTATTTTTTTTAAATAATATTTTTATTTTCGCGTTCGTAGGGTTTTAGCGCTCGTTCTCGTTCGGTCCCGAACGTTCGGGTTTGGTCATCGAACCCGAACACGATGCTACACAGATTTTAGTCTTTTTTTTTTTTTTTAATTGTTGAACTTGAGGGTTGGTGGTGGTTGTATTGTAAGGTGGAGGTCTCTCTCACTCATACCAACAAACGGAACAATTTTTTTTTTTTTTTTT
>BFEA01000280.1:444673-455772 GCA_003427395.1 Chara braunii | reverse complement strand
GCCCGCCTGGGCCAAGATGAAGAAGGAGAATAAAGGGCAACTGATTTTATTAGATGCAGAGATTTTTAGAAGTAGAGTAGGGGCCCTAGTAGACTCAGGGGCCACTCGCAACTATATTAGTAAGCAAGCGCTGCAGAAGTTGAGGCTGGGACTTAAGGTCCAGAAACTGATAGATCCCATAGTTAGTATCCTCGCGGACAATCGTACCATGTTTGTAGAGGATTACGTAGAGGGAGTTCAGGCGTATTTCCGCCTAGAGAAAGATGGGAAGGTGGAGAAGGTCCTCCACTCCCCGACTCTCCTTGTAGAGGACAACCTCCCGTTTGATATAGTACTGGGAATGGATTGGGGAGAGGCAGCCGGGGCAACGCTCCATCTGAAGGAGCACGAGTGTAGACTCCCTAGTTCTGCAGGCGAGGCTAAGACTGCCCGCCTGTTTCATGTGTCAGGAGTAGAGAATTCCTTGGCACATTGCTGCCTTAGTGCCCCTGCGTTCGCCAGATTGGTGAAGAAGGAGAAATTAGAGGAACAGGTCTTTGTTGCCTATGATAGGCCTGTCACTGAGCCTACGGAAGAGAAGCCGATGGACCCTGCGATTGCCATGCTGCTGGAGGAGTTTAAGGATTTGACTGATCCGCCGACAGGCACGGTGCCGCGGCCCATTTAGCACCGTATCGAGATAGAGCCTGGCAGTAGAACTCCTAAGGGTGCTGTGTATAGGATGTCCCTGCGGGAGTTAGAGGAGCTTCGCAAGCAATTAGACGAGCTCCTCGAGAAGGGTTGGATTAGTCCCAGTTCGTCTCCTTTCGGAGCGCCTGTTCTCTTTGTTCCTAAGAAAGAGAGAGAGCTGAGAATGTGCATAGACTATAGGGGTCTGAATGCTATTACAGTAAAGAATGTTGAGCCACTGCCTAGGATCGACGATCTCTTAGATCGAGTGCAGGGGGCTAAGTATTTCTCTAAGATAGACTTGAAGTCCGGATATCATCAAATAGAGGTACACCCTGATGATCATTATGTAATGTGTATAAGACAGCCTTCCGGACTAGGTACGGACATTATGAGTTTATAGTGATGCCCTTTGGACTAACCAATGCGCCAGCAACTTTTCAGCGGTGTATGAATGATTTGTTTAGGCCGTGGTTAGACAGATTCGTTGTAGTTTATCTAGATGACATCCTAGTGTTTAGCCGGACCCTCGAAGAGCATCGGGGTCATCTCAGGCAAGTCTTGGAGAAGCTGAGAGAAGCTAACTGCAAGATCAATGCAAAGAAGTGCGATTGGGCGAAGACCCAAGTTTTGTATCTAGGCCACGTCTTAGACGGAGATGGCGTTAAGCCAAAAGATAGCAAGATCGCAGCGATTAGAGATTGGCCCACGCCACCACCATCGCTGCGCCCCTTCGCAGATTGCTGAGAAAAGAGACAATCTGGAAGTGGGACAAGGACTGCACGTCCGCCATGAAGAAGCTAAAGCAGGCGTTGATAGAGTATCCGGTCCTTAAGGTCGCCGATCCGTCCTTGCCTTTTGTTGTTATTACGGATGCTAGCCAGTACGACATAGGCGCAGTGTTACAACAAGACGATGGCAATGGCTATAGACCCGTAGAGCTCATGTCCGCTAGGATGCCTTCAGAGAAGGTTGCGACATCTACCTATGAGAGGGAACTTTATGCTCTCAGGCAAGCATTAAACCACTGGAAGCACTACTTGCTTGGGAGGCACTTCAAAGTCTATTCGGACCATGAAACGTTACGGTGGTTAAAGACCCAGGCCAAGATGACACCAAAGCTTACTAGGTGGGCCGCAAAGATAGATCAGTATGACTTCGAGCTCAAGCCTGTCAAAGGGAAGTACAACGTAGTCGCAGATGCTCCGAGTAGGAGAGCAGATTATTTTGGGGCAATAGTACATTACCTCGATATAGGAAAGGATCTGCAGCAGAAGGTAAGAGAAGCCTACGCGCTGGACCCTATCTATAGTGAGCTCCTCACGCGAGTCAAGGAGGCCCCAGAGACCGAGCCGAACTACCGCACTACTGGAGGGTTACTCTTCGAGAAGACTAATGTTTTTGACCGGTTGTGCATCCCCAATAGCGAAGAGATCCGTAGTCTGATTATGGGGGAATGTCACGACACAGAGGGTCATTTCGGTTGGCAAAAGACTTCGGCCAATCTGATGCGCGCGTATACCTGGCCAGGGATGAAGAATGGCTGCGTACAGTATGTTCGGAGTTGCAAAGTCTGCCAGCGTAATAAGAGTTCTACGCACGCCCCGCTAGGTCTTCTTAGACCCTTGCCCATTCCGGATCAGTCGGGAGACTCAGTGTCAATAGATTTCATGGACACTCAAGTCAAGAGCAGACATGGCAAGAGCCAAGTCATGGTCATAGTTGACCGCTTTAGCAAGTACGCAGTTCTTGTTCCTTTGCCTTCTGAGGCGCGTACTGATTTAGTCATACAGAGGTTCTTTGACTGTTGGGTTAGTGAGAACGGAATCCCGCTGTCTATAGTTAGCGATAGAGATAGTCGCTTTACTAACCAAAACTGGCAAGAACTCGTGGGAGTATACGGATCTAAGTTGTTGAAGTCGTCCGGCCGCCATCCAGAGACTAACGGTCAGACAGAGCAAATGAACAAGATCCTACAGCAAGTTCTGCGCATGTATATTAGGCCAGATCAGATTAAMTGGGATGAGATGTTGCCTAAAGTAGCTAGTGCGTACAATAACAGCGTGCATCTAGCCACATGCCGCACTCCCAACGAACTGCACAAGTCCTTTAGACCGCGCAGACCGTTTGAGGGACTCAACCGGGATCAGATTCAGAGATTGCCGCCCGGGACCCGGGAGTTCGCTGTACAGCACGAGAAAGAACTAGCTATTGTTGTAGAAAACCTCAGGAAAGCCCAACATAGGATGATAGAACAAGCAAACAAACATCGTCGCCCTTCACAGTTTCAAGTAGGCGACTTAGTTTGGGTTAGTTCAAAAGAGTTTGCACCTGAGGAGAACATCTCGCAGAAGTTACTGCCCACATATAGAGGACCGTGGCCTGTTCTTGAAGTCAAGGGCGGTGAAGATGGACCGTCCTATACAATAGAACTACCAGCACACCTCCACATGTATCCAGTTTTCCACGCATCGAAGTTGCTACCTTGTCAAACAAGTGATCAGTTTCCATCCCGTAGATCAATGATCCCACCTGATATGGATGGAAGGTATGACATAGACGGTATAGTGGCTGAGGATGTCTTCAGAACCGGAGGTAGGGGTCTTTCGCAAAAACAGTACAAGGTTCATTTTAGTTATCAAGAACCGGAAGACGACCGCTGGTTTACAATATCTGAACTTCTAGAGACAGCTCCCGATATAGTCCGGGCCTATGAAAGACAGCAGAAGGGTAAAGGTCCTGCCTTGGACTGAAATTTTCTCGGAGGACCTCGAATTTAGGCCGGCGGGAGTGAAACGGTATTCACCAGTTCGCAGTAGCAAATGCAGATCCCAGGCCTCGATCCCTAGTTCCCCATCTTACCTGTGTACAGTATTGATGGCAACCCGTAGATTTGAACCTGCGACCTGTCGAAACGCCAGTGGTAGGTAGATTGTCGTAGGTCACAGCTTAGAAGGGAATCGAACTGTAGACCTGTAGGGTAGGAGTCTAGACAGTTCCGAAGTCRTAGCTGTAGGATGTCTGAAGGGTCAAGGTCGTAGCTGCTACTTACYTGAAAGGGCAAAGTCGTAGCTGCTACAGTACCGAAAGGCCAAAGTAGAAGTTTCTAGAACTGGCCTTTCRGAGTCAGCCCCTGTTTAGGCCGAGGCAAGTGGGCAAGTGGTGTRGGTCCACTCCGTAGAGTCAGCAGTCCCAGGTAGCCCAGTCCGGTCCAGTCAAGCRAGTACCGTCTGGGACTATGCACATCGTGGGCCAAGRGATACAGGGCAGACCAACACCGCACAAAAGTATAAATCAAGAGGCTGCGTCCAGCCATTCATTCATTCCTGCGGATGCCATGCGGAAGCGCTGCCTCAACAGCTTGTGCGAGGAGGTCTGCAGTGCGCCCGAAGACGAAGAGGGCAGTGAAGTGTAGTGTAGCGATAGGATAGTGGAAGCCATAGCTGCCATAGCTATAGTAGCGTGTGTGTGTGTGTGTGTGTGTGTGTCGCGTGTAGAGTGTTGCATGTGGGACATCCAGGGTGATCCAGAGTGCGAACAGTGAGTTGTGTGGGCGCTCAGTCGCCATAGCCAGTTTGAAGGGAACTCCTACCTGGTTACGATATCTTTGAGTACTGTGTGGGCGCATGTCGCCAGTTTGCTGTTTCGCTGTTTGCATGCATGACAAGTGTGAAGAAGTCGAGTCTGATTGCAACACAGGCAACACCTATTAAAAAAATGTTTGTCTGCAATCTTTTTCTTCTCTCTGTTTTTTTTTTTGAAGTTCTAATCCAAAATTTTAACCCTTGAATTCTTCCGTTATGCTTCCCTACTTTGATTTACATATAAAAAAAAATGCAGGAACGGTTTGCGAAGAAGAACGAAGCTGAAGACCTCCGGCGTGCTTTCGAGCGCCTCGATCTGAATGGTGATGGCAGGATTGATGCAGATGAGATTATGCAGAACTTCAAAATGCTTAATCACAAATGCAAGAGGGTTCTCTCTCTCTCTCTCTCCTCCTCCTCCTCCTCCTCCTCCTTGTCCTCGTCGTTGTTTTCCTCCTCTCCCTCCTCCTCTTCCTCTTCGTAGGCTGCCCTTTTATGTTCACGCTCATTCACCCTTCAAGACAATCTCCCTCGTCTTGTCTACCTCCGCCTACCACCCTTCCACTCACAGTTCTTCCACTTGCAGAAGTTGAAATCCTGGCCAACCCTTGCGAAATAAGTTAAAAAGAACAAGAAAAAGGTTACGGTTTCCAAAACCACTTTGCTGGTCTCCTCTCCTCATCACTGCTTGCTCCCCCATCATCACCACTATCACCACCACCATCAGCACCACCATCACCACTCCATGCAATCAACACCATCTCTACCATCACTACCATCACTACCATCACTACCATCACCTCCATCACCACCATCACCACCATCACCTCCATCACCACCGTCATCATCACCGCCACCTCATCATCACCACCGCCATCAGCACCACCATCACCATAGCTCATTGTCATCACCACCATAGTCACCAATGACTCACCATGACCACAACCTTGACTTCCACCATCTCTTGGACTCCTTCCCTGTTCAATGTCACATTTGATGACTACCCTCTCCGCTTCCACATGGCCACCCGCTGTGTGTGTGTGTGTGTGTGTGTGTGTGTGTGTGTGTGTGTGTGTGTGTGTGTGTGTGTGTGTGTGAATATTCACCAAAACATCCCCCGTTCCACCCAGATGAGTAGGTCCAAAATCGCAGCAACTTCACCTCTATTTTAGACGATGAAGCATGCATGTGTAAGATGAATCAATCCACCAAGGAAACAGTGTTGCCTTCTCCATAATCGGCAAGCAGAACAGAAACATTGCCTTTATGCAAGCAATGCCTACATGAGTAGATCCAAAATCATAGGAACATGACCCCTCTTTATGCGAGCAATGCAGCACACTTGAGAGAGGCCTGCCCAACAATGAGACAGTTAGTAATATGAAACACAGCAGATCAATTATATCGTTTTCTCCACTATATTTGCCGATGTTGTGGTTGGGAGGCCTCCCAGTTTATTCTTACAACACCCCTCTTACTGTGCCTCTCACGTGCAAGGCTGGCCACATTGATGATGGTTAAGCACCAGCTTCCTGCATCCCCATGTGCCTTAACGGCCCACTTGCACGTTATGAAAGGAGGCAGAGTAAAAGGGGTGACTTCTTGTATTTTGTCTGTTCTCTTGGTGATGCTCTTTCGTATGCGTTTATGAGTAGTACACAAGGATACACATGGACGAGGAACACACAAGGGGAGGAGGTACAAAAAGAGGAGAGAGAGAGAGAGAGAGAGAGAGAGAGAGAGAGAGAGAGAGAGAGAGAGAGAGAGAGAGAGAGAGAGAGAGAGAGGGAGGGAGGGAGAGAAAACGCACCGTTGGAGCAGACCATTCTTAGAATGACGCAAGGGGTCAGTCAGTATTCAGGCTGCTGGGGATTTTGTGTTAAGGAGTACCCGTGGGCTATGGTAAGGGGCCACCTCTACAGACTGGACAGCACCGGTTTGGGTGTGGACTGTGAAAGTATCGCATCCAAGTCTCACAGTCCCAGTTGCTGCAGCGAATGGCACGGCATAGGCAGATGTCACAGGCCACGTGGCTCCCACATGCGAGGAACACAGGGGCGCGCCAACCGCAATTGTACAGGCATTGCCATTCGAGCCCGTCTAAATTGGACAGGACATGTCAGGGTGCCGTACGTGTTGACTGTCAGCATACGTATGAAAACAAAAACTCGCACAAAGTGTGCCTTCATAATCCTCACGACACAATGCATGCAACCTACATGCTAACCGGATCTCAGGTGATCATCACAGAGTGGCATTGAGCAGGTGTCTTGGGTTCCCTCATTACTGAGTCCTCTATGTGTGTGTGTGTGTGTGTGTGTGTGTGTGTGTGTGTGTGTGTGTGTGTGTGTGTGTGTGTGTGTGTGTGTGCTTAATGAATCATAGGGCCATGGTGGCGTGAATCACTGCGAGCTCGTTTAAGTACGCGATCAAAATCATAGCAGGACATAGAGTGATCGACATCGTATGGTAGATACAGAAGGCACACATCCTAAACAAGAAAGGATAAGAATGTGCATACAGCGGCCTCTATCTTTCACCAACCCTACAAAGACACAAGGACTAGAGACCAAGGGCAGTTGGCCAGAAGGCAAAAAAAACAGTGAGCCAAAAGCAGCAATCCCAAGGAACAAGGCAAAGGACAGCAAGCAGCAAACCACACAACCAACAGAAAGGCAATTAACGACAACAGGTCACACAGGCTGGAGGGCACGGGGGATGCCGGCGGGCGACGAAAAAGTACAAGGCAACAAAGGGAAGGCAGACGGTAAAGGAAAAAGCATCTGGCAACAAAGCATGCGATGAAGTGCAACAACAAAGGACAAATGTAGGAGGGTAAGGGGGAGGTGGGTGGGCACACAAAGGCATATGGCAACAAGGCGTAGAATGATAGGCAGGAACAAGGACCACCAGCTGGAGGGCATGGGGGAGGCATGAGGTAACAAGGCATGTGACGTCATGCAGCAACAAAGGGCAAAGGCTGGAGGGCAAGGGGGAGGTGGGTGGGCACACAACGACATACGAGACAACAGAGGACGACAGGCAGCGATAAAGAGCAGAGTCTGGACAGCATGGAGGAGGTGGGAGGGCAGACGACACTCAAGCACACAAAACAGGCAAACCAGAGAAAAAAATAAGTACCAAAAAAACACGGAAGACATGAACCCTTTGACCCTTGTTGAAGGCAGATAGCAGCGGGGAGCAACTCAGCCAAGCACCAGGCAACGCTGCAGAGGCAACAGGGCTGCTCAACACCAAAGACTACTGCAAGGGATGACATGGTAAGCGAATGCGTAGCGAGGCAACCACGCAGAGCAGCACAAGGGGACATCAACAAGGCAGCCACGCGCATAGCAGCAGGCAACAACTCAGTGAAGCACCAGTCAATGATGTCGGAGCAACCCAACTGCACAGCCGCAAAGACTACTGCAAGGAATGACAGGGTGAGTGGACAAGCAGAACGGCAACTGTGCAGTGAACCACAAGGCAACACCTACAAGGCAACCAAACTACAAGGCATGCAAGCAAAGGACACGGAGGGCACGGCCAGCAGATGGGCGGCAAGGCAGCGGAGCAGCGAAGCACAAGGCAACACCAACAGCACTGCCAAACCACACAGCGAACACAACAGCTTCCCGAGAACGACCTGCGAAGCAAGCGCGACGGACAGCAAGGCAGCGGCGGAGTGCAGACGAGTCCACACATCCAACATGGAGCAAAGTGGCACATCAGGCAGCAAAGTGGCACATCGCCTGCACACATCACGGGTGCAATTCGACTTCTCCCATTGTATGTTCGTCGATATTCGAAGGCCACAAAGTGGGAGATCCTGGATGAGCTGATATGAAACCCGAGAAAAGCTGGCCCATGGGAGCCTTTAGCTCCCCACAGATATTTTGGTTCCCACCACCCCCTGAGCCAGGGAGTCACTCCGACAAACAGTCGTCATCACCAAGGCAAACGGACACCCCGGACTGAGAAGCCCCCTTAAGAGTGCTGCAGGCACTCCAAACCAGGAATGACCGACTTGCAAGGGAAATGAGCAATAGCGAGATGACAATGTCCAGCATGCACAATCACATTAAAGGCGAGATAGTATCACAGTGTCCAGAAAGCAGAAATGCACAAATATAACACCAAAGAAGATCCGTAACACTGAAAACCAATGTCAATGAGAGCTTGCTCTCGCCACCACCAACATGAGTGTCCAGGCCCTATCTTCCTACTTGGCGCTCGGCACCCAGCCTACTATCTACACAGCTACTCTCTGCCTACTAATTGACAATGCAATTGTTTTAAGTCAGCAGCCTCCGAAGTACTTGAAGATGTCGCCCATACAGACTATCGCCAATACCAGGTATGTGCCCTCACATCATCATCATCATCATCCTTCTCTCTCTCTCCCTCGTCTTACTCCCACGTCTTCCCTTTGTACACCTGAAGACCACCTCTGCGCCTCACTGCACAACCAAGCCCAACCAGCTATGTAGGCGGGGCTATGGCGCTGCCCTTAGCAGCGCCCTGCTCCCTCCACGACCGCACGCGCTTGCACCTCGCCTCTCAGCGCCAGCAGCAGCCCACGAGTGTCCGCTCCAGCAGCGCTGCGGCAAGCATGCGAGTGCCTCAATGAGGCTGCCGGTGACAAGCTCTTTCCTGCATGGAAAGAGCCTCCTGCCTTCGCAGCCTGGCTGGACTGGCCTGGGCCCAAAAGCTTCCGGTAGGCCCCAGGATGCTGCGCTTGTGTTGCAGCCACTGGGCCTTTTTTCGGTTGGGCCTCTCAACTGTCAGTGTATGAGGCTGCGATTCTCGCCCAGGGCCTGCATTCCTGGAAAAGCCCAGAAGGCCGTGGAATATCTTTGTTGCTCGGCCTGTGTTTCCCTTCAACCAACTGGCGCGTCACAACTACCTGGACCCCAAATACGAAATTGACAGCCGAGGCCTCTCATGATGTGTTAGGCCTGCCTTCACTTAGGGCGGGCACAGATGCAACAGGGGCCCCTTAGGCCTGCCGAGGACCGAATCCTTGCAGGCTATTTGGCCCTGCTTAAAGGTGCTCAGTAGGGCGTACAAAAAATACTTCGAAAAATATCAGAGAAAGAACAAACATCAAGAGAAAAACAGACAGGCATAAAACTGTGTGTGTGTGTGTGTGTGTGTGTGTGTGTGTGTGTGTGTGTGTGTGTGTGTGTGTGTGTGTGTGTGTGTGCGCGCGCGCGCACGACTGTAGCCACCATTCCGGCCCTTTTCACCAACATTACATTCACCAAGAGCACTACCGGAACACCGCCAGCATTGCCCCTTTCCCCACCACCTCCAGCTTCACCAGCTAATTGGGTCTTCATTCGGTCTTCTTCCTATGCTGCCAGACCTTTACAATACCATCA
This sequence comes from Chara braunii, assembly GCA_003427395.1. Classification (NCBI taxonomy): domain Eukaryota; kingdom Viridiplantae; phylum Streptophyta; class Charophyceae; order Charales; family Characeae; genus Chara; species Chara braunii. Next base: position 446,135 of record BFEA01000280.1, on the reverse strand, counting down.
TCACCTCCTGCATGACCCGCAAATTTGCCATCTGGGATTCAGTTTCACTCTCTCCACCATCACCTTCTTCCACCATGGCCCATGACGCCATCACCCTTACCCTCACCCTCACCCTTACCCTCACCCTCACCCTCACCCTCATCACCGTCACCGTCACCGTCACCGTCACCGTCACCGTCACCGTTACCGTCACTGCTACCGTCACCGTTACCGTTACTGTCACCGTTACCGTCACCTCACCATCACCTCACCGTCACCTCACCGTAACCGTCACCGTCACCGTCACCGTCACCGTCACCGTCACCGTCACCATCACCTCACCATCACCTCACCGTCACCTCACCGTCACCGTCACCGTCACCGTCACCAGCACCGTAACATCACCCTCATCCTCACCCTCACCATCACCATCCCTTCCAAGGCACACTTACACTAAGACTTTCCACCCTCACCCTCATCACCGTCACCATCACCGTCACCGCCACCGCCACCGTCACCGTTACCGTTACCGTCACCGTTACCGTTACCGTCACCGTTACCGTTACCGTCACCGTTACAATCACTGTTCCCGTCACCGTTACCATCACTGTTACCGTCACCGTTACCATCACTGTTACCGTCACCGCTACCGTCACCTCACCATCACCTCACCGTAACCGTCACCGTCACCAGCCGTCACCCTCATCCTCACCCTCATCACCATCCCTTCCAAGGCATACTTACACTAAGACTTTCCTGGATGTGTCTGGCCATAGCCATGGCCAGAATCTGCTGGCAAGGTCTCAGTCTGAGTACGGTTTAGAGAGAGCTCATACCAGACCATATCAAGCACATTATTCGAAAGAGAAATAAACAAAGAAAATCAAAACAATTCCATTACTGAGCCTTTCCGTGCCCTCGTGTTAACCAGTGGGCGTTTTGCCCCACTTGAGGAGGTTTAGTTACTGGTTTCAAGTATCCACGGATCCCTGCCATCCGACCTCAAAATCTCAGGGCCGCAGTGTGACCACATTGGAAAATAGTAAAATACTAAAAACCAGAACTTGACCTCCCCAAGTCGGGCAAGGCCCTTGGAGGAGGGGGGAGGGGGGAGAGGGGGGGGGGGGTTAATAGAGATTATACTATCATATTATCATCTACACTACCAGAGTGGCCCGGGACCACTTGCCAGGCGGGCCAAAAAAGAAAAAGTCTGAAAAACACATGTATATGTACCATACTTGCGGCGCATCGATGTGCGCTGCACCGCACACACGCGCCGCACTGCGCACAGCGCACGACGCACGCGCACTGGGTGTGGCAAGTGGTCAAGGAAAAAAAAAAATAGTTGGGGAGGGGTGTTTTAGGCCCGAGTGGGATGTCGCGTCATAAACCACAAAAAAAAAAATAAAAAAATTGAGGCCGCACGGGGCCTCCGAAGAAAAAAAGGGGGGAAGTTAGTTTTTTTTTTTTTTTTTTTTTT
>BFEA01000280.1:362133-374675 GCA_003427395.1 Chara braunii | reverse complement strand
AGCGCTCCTCCAGAGTGCTGCTGCCAAATCCTGAAGACTGCCTCCTGCCTCCTGCACGTGAAGTGCCTGGGAAGTCCCTATGAACTACCTGCAGCCTGTAAGGCGGGCCAGTCTTACGTAGTGCTGGCCCGTCCAGGAGGCTGCTCTTGCCAATGCCTAAACGTGCCAGACCCTGGCGTTGAAGTTCAAACAAAGGTTGTCTTGAAAACAGGCCCAAAATGGCCTGTGCTAAAACCCGGGTCTGATGCCTAAGTTTCAGGGCAGGTCGATCTTATGAGGGCCTGAAAATGGCCCTCCGTTTCAGGCTGAAAAGACTCAGGGCCTGGAGGGCCCTTTCTAGGCTGAAACGACACAGGGCCTGTAGGCCCTCGTTTTCAGGCTTTCAGGCTGAAACGACACAGGGCATGTAGGCCCTTGTTTTCAGGCTTTCAGGCTGAAACGACACAGGGTTTGTAGGCCCTTGTTTTCAGACTTTATAGGCTGAAAACGACACAGGGCCTTTAGGGCCCTGAATTTCCTTCTAGTCGCGCCCTGCAGGCCCGTCTGGCTGCGCAGTATGCCAGCCCCCCCCCTCCTTGAAAGACCGAGCTTACCTACGAGGGCGAAGCTGCCTGTCGGAGGGAGGGACCAAAGTTCAGGTGGGAGGGTCAGGTTTGTGAAGCTTCCTTAGCTAGTCTTCATCGCTCGTAGTCCGCGTAGATCAGCGGTGTAGATGCTTGCAAATCTGTTGGTGTCCAGAATGCCGAAGGACACGGCCTCGCTTGCATGCGGGGCGAAGTACACGGGGATGGAGTCAATGCACCGGTCGATTGGCTTGTGCGTGTGACCGTCTGCCAACGTGACTTGCGTGGGCTGCGACTTCCTTCAAACGCGTGGCCGCAGGCCAGCGCGTACCAGAAAATCTTGGCTCATGTGGTTGCGAGTAGCTCCGCAATCGATCAAAGCGCTGCAGGTTGCCTCTCCGATCTGAATGCGTATGTACAACAATGGCGCGTCGATGCCGTCGTACCGTCGTGTCTTGAACTCGCGGTCGATCTTCGCAACGTAGTCGTGAAGGTCAACAACCTCTACTCCGGCGTCCATCAATGGAGCTGGTACTGCAGTGTGCAAGTAATTTTGCAATTGTGCCTTGAGCACGTTGCAATGCGGTTTCGACAATCAACCGGTTGGGGGAACAAGCATCCATTGGAAGTCCGCGAACGTCAACGGGTTGTGCTCTTCAAGTCTTGACCATGACGTCGAATCCCCTGCAATAGACGGCGGCGAAGCTGCCGAAGCGGTTGCCGATGGTGGTGAAACCGTGCATGCGGTGGATTGTTGCACGTGGAGTGGTTGGTCCAACGGTGGAGCCAAGTGGACAGCATAATCCTCGTAAGATTACCGAGGACTTGCGACATGCGCCTCCTCCTCAGATGTGTAGGAGGCCGCTAGCAAGGCGGCCGAATCTGGCGGAGTGAGCGGTGGAGTCGCCTCACCTCCCGCGCAGCTCTGTTTCCAGAGTTGTGGTACTGGCTGTCCATTTCCGGCCGACAATGCGGTTTTCGCCTTCCCTTTTCCTCGGGAGTTGTTGTTGCTTCGCGGCTGGACGACGGCCACCTGATCTCCCTCACGTGATGCTGAGGTGGCTGCCGGGTCTTCCACAATGTTGTCCTGTCGGACTGCAGCGACGGGCTGCGGACGCAGACCAAATCTTCCTTTCTCCCATGGGCTGGCTGCCACGCTGACTTCTTGTGTGCATGACCAATGATGAACCCATCATGGTGGCGGGGCCCTGCTGACGTGGTACTGCTGCTGATGTGGCACTACTGCTGACGTGGCACTGCCACTGACGTGGCACTGCTGCTGACGTGGCACTGCTGCTGATGTGGCACTGCTGCTGATGTGGCGCTGCTGCTGATGTGGCACTGCCGCTGATGTGGCACTGCTGCTGATGTGGCACTGCTGCTGATGCGGCACTTACCAACCGGGAATGCAGGCAAAGGGTTGAGTGGGAGGAGAGCGCAGGAAGGTAACCAACCAAACTGTACTTTCCTCCCGGTCCTAATCAACAGAATAAAAGAAAATAAAAGAAGAGGATCCCCCCCCCCTTTTTTTTTTTTTGTAAAAATCTGTCAATTTGACATCAGTGAGGCATTTTACGGAGGAGTGCTAAGAGTAAGATCTAGGCAAGGCTTCGCAAAATTTTGGCTTTCAAAAAAAAAAATTGCGATTTTGAAAAAAATTGTGCGAACATAGAGATTCAATTTTCAGAAAAGAATAAATCCAGTTTTCGTGAATATGACAACCTCCTATTATGCCTAGCAAATGAAATGCTGATAGGCTTCGGAAAATTTTGGCTTCCATAAACCAATTTTTTGCGAAATAGAATGGAGATTCGATTTTCAGTAAACAATAAATCCAGTTTCCCAGAATATGACAACCTCTGTCGTTATCCTAATATGCCGAGACAAACGAGATGCTAACATCAGAAATTTTCGGCTATAAATGCAAATATCAGAAATTTTCGGATGCTAATATCAGAGTGAAACGGTTTTCACCTTAGAAGTAGCAGATGCAGATCCCAGGGCTCAATCCCTAGACCTTACCACAACCGTGTTCGATTCGACCCCTGTGTGTTTGAACCCGTGACCTGTGTTTAGTAGTTGACTGTTGTTTGTCGTAGGTCTGTGTAGCTGTAGGGGTTCGATCTGTAGATCTGTTGACTAGGGGTCATAGTTGTGTAGAGGCCGTAGCTGTAGCAATCTGAAAGGTCAAGGTCGTAGCTGCTACAGTCCTGAAAGGTCAAGGTCGTAGCTGCTACAGTCTCGAAAGGCCAAGTCCACAGACTTCCAGAAGGTCCGGAAGTGGCCTTTCAAGTTTTCTCACGTTATTCACAGCAGACCAGAGGCAAGTGGGCAAGTGGTGAGTCCAACTTCGCTTAGTCAGCAATACCCAGTCCCAATCTCACTTTGTACAGTCAGCCAGTACCATGAGGGACTGTGTGCACCATGGGCCCAGTGGAAATGCGCAGACTAGCGACTCACATAAGTATAAATCAAGAAGCAGCGTCCAGCCAGAGAGAGAGAGAGAGAGAGAGTAGCGATACAAGATTGTTGTGCAGTCCAAGGAAGAAGGTGGTGGCCATAGCCGCCGAGCTCGCACACAGAGAAGACGAAGAAGAAAGACGAGTAAAGGAGGAGGGGGAGACGAAGAGGAAAAAAGAAGTCATAGCTAAGGAAGAGGAAGGAGGGACGGCGAAAGTGAAGGAAACCGTAGCCAGGATGAAGTGAGAAAGAAGGAGAAAGAAGGAAGGAGGGAGAAGGAGAACAAAGAAGGGGTCGGCAGCCATAGCCGAGTTGAGGGTTGACCGAGAGGTTGACCAACGTTGACCAGGACTTTGACCGAGGAGTTGACCAGGGACTTGATTGGTGTTGACCAAGGTGTTGGCCGGAAGTTGATCAAGTGTTGACCAGCATTGACCGGAGTTGTTGATCACGAAATTGACCAAGCTGGAGTTGGTATATCCTCGCCAAGCCTTCAGCCTATCCCCTCGCCCTATGGATGTGCACTCACCCTATGGTACTTGCTGAGTTTGTCCGTCTCTTCGTTCTGCATTGAGTCTCTTTTGTCCAGGTGATAGGACTCCGTGTATGAGGTCGTAGAGCTGTGTTGACCAAACCCACACGGGCTGAGTAGGACTTAATTCCATGTCTGACGGCTGACACGTCCCGGAGGACAAACCCTCCCAAGGACCAGTACAGAACGACGGGCTGAACAGTGTAGCATGGGTGCCCAAAATCCGAGTTGTGGGCTGCAGAACCAACTGTCAAAGTGTTGAGAGGACTTGCTGATCGCGTCGTCCTGTCTGCGACGTTAAACAATTATTGAGGAGTTATGGGGGATCTCCTTTAATGCCTCCCGATGAGCGTTGAAGTCCCGTAGTGACAGCTTTGTATCGAGTCCAGGCTAGAGACCCTAGTTGACAGGGTCCTGAACCGGAATGAAAGCCAGGTGGGATTGACTGCTGGTGCAGGGCACCTGGGTCTGGATTGTAAAGGACAGTGGTGGCGAAAGCTTCCGTCGGCCGTGGTAACCTGGCTGGATCAAAGGGTAAGGCTCTGTGGTCCTTAGAGAGTCAGTTGGTTAGTTAAGTCAGTTAGGGGGTGGAATTCTAAGTGGTGAGGAGTGGAACTGTCACTCGGTTGTACACCTGACACCATGGTTGACCTGCGTAGCGGTAAGAGCACCACCCCGTACAGGAAAGCTCAGGAAGAGCAAGCCGCCGCCGTACTGAAAGAGAGAAAAGAGAAAGAGGCTAAGGAGTTGATCAAGCAGGCTAAGAAGTTGGCCTTGCTGGAGGAGCAGGCGGCGAAGAAGAAGAAACTGGAGGAGGAGATGGAGAAGTTGAAAAAATAAGAGGAGGAGAAGTTGAAGGCGGTAGAAGAAGAGGAAGTGGAAGTGGAGGAGGAAGTCCCCTAGAAAGAAGGACCAGAACGGAAAGGGGGGAGTCAAGCGGCATGAAACAGGATGACCAGTGGATGGAGAAAAAGATTTCGGAGTGGGTTGCAAATCTGTCGCTGGGAGAGGAGGAGGAAGCGATGCTATATGTCCCCAGGACAGAACAAGAGGCGGTGGTGAAAGAGTTAGAGGTAGAGGAAGACCCCTTACGCTGCCATACCATAGAGGAGGAGAAAAGTTGGAATGGATGTTGCGCCTTGCAAGAGAAAAGAGGCAACGGTTGGATGCCGCAGACAAGGTGGCGAAGGAATTGAAAGTGGTGGAGGAGCAAATACAACAGATGGAGGGTCAGGCGGATGTGCTAGGAAAGATGGAGATTATGGCTAGGAATATAGAATTATTGGCGAAGGCCCAACAAGAGCAATATCGGTTGGTTAGGGGCCAAGACATCGCATCACAGTCCATACGCCCGGGGTTTAGAGAGTTTGCGCGCGAAATGATGATGCAGGTGGGCACTAAGATGAGGGCCAAGATAGAAAATACTGAGCGATTCTGCACAGGCGCCATAGAAGGCGCCAAGCCTGCTGCCCCAAAGGAGGAGGAAGCTCGCCCATAGAGAGCTTGTTAAAGTTAAGTCTCTTGATTCCTACAGCGGGAAGAAGGAAGAGAATTTCGATAACTGGGAGGCGAACGTCAATTCGTACGTTCACGTGCAGAAGATCATACCTGAGGAGCAAGTCCTCATCGCCTTCCACGCCCTAAAGGACGAAGCATCTAGCTTCGCCAGATCGCTAGCTCGTGCCACGCAATGTGAGAATAATATGGTAGCTTACTCCAAGGTCACCCCCCTCCCTGAATTTCTCAGGTTGCTTCGCGAAAGGTTTGCAGGTGTCATGCGGAGTGTCAGAGCCTCTGACAAACTACAAACTATCCACTCTCGCCAATGGAGAAGTGTTAGGGCACTCAAAGGCGTTATAGACGAGTTGGTCGCCGTCCCAGACCATGGGGTCACTAAGACCCAACTGGTTAACTTGTTCTATCGTGCCATGCCCGAATCTCTGCGAGGGCACTTTTTCGAAAAGAGTAAGCAGCCCACCATGACTTATGATACATTGAGTAGGGAGGTGGTGTTGTCCGATGCGCAGTTCATGCCAGTTTCGATGCGCAGTTCATGCCAGTTTCCACTTTCTGGCATAAGGACCTGGACAAGGGCAAAAAGTGGAAGGGTCGTACCATTTATGGCTAGGTGAAGGCCAAGGATCATTTGATCCTTACATTAGATGAAGGTAGTATGGAGGAGGTCCCGTATAGTCAGATTGAGTGGGGCCTCGAGGGGGAGGACAATAATGTAAGTCAGGGGAGGACTTATGCTGCCGTCGCGGCTGGAAGGAGGCCGCAAGGAAGAGAAGGAGGCCGGGGCCAAGGGGGCGGGCCTCTGGTGGTCGAGGACAGGGCGCTCAGGGGGTTGGCGGCAGAGGAAACCGACAAGAGGGAGGTAGGGGTCAAGGTCCCCCGCCAAATCGTCCGCGTTCCAGTCGATCACCTCCCAGGAGGGGTGGATGGCACCCTGCTCTACCACAAGGCAGACCCTGGGAAGATTTGGGTTTGGATCAAACAGTGTGGCAGAGACGAGTAGACCAGGATCAGTGCGTCTATTGCGGTGATCCGGGGCATATCATAAAATACTGCCCTAAATATAGAGAAGCCCGATATGCTGCACAGGCAGCAAAAGGCAACCGCCGGTAGGGGTCGCAACTGCTCTTACCCTTAGACCATGTGGAGAAGAGTGCGCGCACCACACAAAAACTCCCTAAACCACATGTGTCTATGGCAGAGGTTGTTGTCCAGTGCCTAGAAAGTTGTCCAGGGGCTGCTTGTGTTAGGGTCTCTCTAGGCACTTCCCTCACAGGTGTGGCAGAAGAATTGAAGGAGAGAATGCCTGTCTGGGCCAAGATAAAGAAAAATGTGAAAGGACAACTAGTGTTAGTAGATGTAGAGATTTTTAGAGGACGAGTAGGGGCCGCTATAGACAGTGGGGCCACTCGCAGTTATATCAGTAGAAAAGCATTGCAGAATTTAAAGTTGAATTTGAAGGTCCAAAAATTAGAAGACCCTATAGTTAGTGTCCTTGCAGACAATGGCACTATGCGAGATGAGGATTACGTAGAGGGAGTCCAGACATATTTTCGCCTAGAGAAGGATGGGAAAGTAGAGAGAGTTCTCCATTCCCCAACTCTCCTCGTAGAAGACAACCTCCCATTTGACATGGTCCTAGGAATGGACTGGGGAGAGGCAGCAAGGGCCACACTCCACTTGAGAGAGCACGAGTGTAGGCTCCCTAGTCCACCAGGCGAAGTCAAGACGGCTCGTCTGTTTTATGTATCAGGAGTAGACAACACCTTGGCACATTGCAGTCTCAGTGCTCCTGCATTCGCGCGATTTGGGAAGAAGGAGCAATTAGAGGAGCAGGTTTTTATACCCTATCTTAGGCCGGTCACTGAGCCTAAAGAAGAGAAACCCATGGATCCTGCTATTGCCAAGCTATTGGAAGAGTATACAGACTTAGCTAAACCGCCTACAGGAGTAGTGCCGCGACCGATCCGGCATCGTATTGAGATAGAGCCTGGCAGTAGGACTCCTAAGGGAGCTATCTACAGAATGTCTCCAAGGGAGCTATCTACAGAATGTCCCCAAGGGAGCTAGAGGAGCTGCGCAAGCAGTTAGATGAGCTCCTCGAGAAGAGTGGGATTAGGCCCATTTCATCTCCATTTGGAGCACCTGTTTTTTTCGTCCCCAAAAAGGAGGGAGAGCTTAGAATGTGTATCGACTATAGGGGTCTTAATGCGATCACAGTGAAGAATGCAGAACCGCTGCCCCGTACAGATGATCTGTTGGACCGGGTGCAGGGCTGAAAATATTTCTCAAAGATAGATTTGAAGTCCGACTATCATCAGATAGAGCTTCATCCTGATGATCAATATAAGACAACATTCCACACTAGATATGGGCACTACGAATTTATAGTGATGCCCTTTGAACTAACCAATTCGCCAGCTACATTCCAGCTGACCTGTTTAGACCATGGTTAGATAGATTTGTGGTAGTATACCTAGATGGTATTTTAGTTTTTAGTAAGACCCTCCAGGAGCATGAGGGCCATATGAGGTAGGTCTTGGAGAAGCTGAGAGAAACCAACTTCAAGATCAACGGGAAGAAGTGCGAGTGGGCCAAGACACAAGTTTTGTACCTGGGCCACGTCTTAGATGGAGATGGCATAAAACCTGAGGATAGCAAGATAGCAGCGATTAGAGATTGGCCAACACCTCGCACATTGACAGAGTTGCGGTCGTTTCTAGGCCTAGCGAATTACTATAGGAAGTTTGTGAGGAACTTTTCCACCATCGCTGCAACCCTTCGGGGTTTGCTAAAAAAAAAAAACAATCTGGAAGTGGAACGAAGACTGTACATCGGCCCTGAAGAAGTTGAAGCGGGCTTTGATAGAGTATCCAATCTTGAAGGTAGTCAATCCGTCCCTACCTTTTGTCGTCACCACTGACGAAAGTCGGTATGGTATAGGTGTTGTTTTACAACAAGATGATGGCAATGACTATAGACCCATAATGTCTGCTAGGATGCCTTTAGAGAAGGTAGCGACATCTACCTATGAGAGGGAACTCTACGCTCTCGGGTAAGCACAAGAGCACTGGAAACACTACTTGCTTGGGAGACACTTCAAAGTCTATTCAGACCACGGGACACTAAGGTGGCTGAAGACACTGGCCAATATGGCACCTAAGCTTGCTAGGTGGGCTGAAGAGATAGATCAATATGACTTTGAGCTTAAGCCAGTAAAAGTAGAAGAATTGATTACGTTGGAGCGATAGTTCACTATCTGGATATAGGGGGAGACCTGCAACAAAAAGTCAAAGAGGCACATGCGCAGGACCCTATTTACAGTGATCTCCTCAAGAGAGTTAAGGAGTCTCGAGAGTCTGAGCCAGACTACCGTACTATAGATGGGTTACTATTTGAGAAGACCAATGTAGTTGACAGATTGTGCGTTCCCAATAGTGAAGAGAGTCGTAGTTTGATCTTAGGGGAATGTCACGACGCAGAGGGATATTTTGGTTGGCAAAAGACATTAGCCAACCTCATGCACGCGTATACATGGCCAGGTATGAAGGCCGACTGCATAGAGTATGTACGCAGTTGCAAAGTCTGCCAGTGGAATAAGACCACGACGCGAGCCCCTCTCGGTCTTCTCAGACCCTTGCCTATTCCCACAGGACCCGGAGATTCTGTGTCCATTGACTTTATGGATGCTGGGGTCAAGAGCAGGCATGGTAAGAGCCAAGTCATGGTTGTAGTTGATAGATTCAGTAAATATCATGGCTACCAACCGGACGTTCGGAGCCCCATCCAGACAGTCTGGACCCGGTAGTCTGTGTTGGGTGTCCGGTTTGGGGGGTCCGGTTTGGGCCCCCTACGAAGGATTTAAAAAAATTTGTTGGCGGGGCCTAGGTGTAGGTTGAGGCCCTAGGCGGCCGTTAAAAATATGGCACGTTTTTTTTAGGCGCGTTTCAGCCTCCTGGTCACTGCCAGACACGAGAGGGAAAATTTTCCCTCATGCCGGCACAGGCGGCACAATTTCGAACGAGGGCTTCAACTTGCCCCCGCCGCCTGCCTGCTCGAAGCCGCTGCCTCCTCCAAGCTGCCGCCTGTCGAAGCTGCTGCCACGCGCGTTCTTGGAGCTGCTGCTGCCGTTGCCAATGTTGGAGCAGCTGCTGCCATTGGCGCCTTCCTCCTGCAGACCAGGTCGCTCTCGTCTTCTGCCATCAGGGAGCCAGCCTTCAGCTCGTGTGTTGCAAAGCGGGGAGCCATCGAGCTTTCAGCTCTCTCTCTCTCTCTCTCTCTCTCTCTCTCTCTCTCTCTCTCTCTCTCTCTCTCTCTCTCTCTCTCTCTCTCTCTCTCTCTCTCTCTCTCATGCGCGCTCCCTCCCTCCATGCAATCTTCTCTCTCTCTCTCTCATGCGCGCTCCCTCCCTCCATGCAATCTCCTCGAATGCGTCTGTCATCCATGTGACGACCTCCACAGCAATCATCCACCTCCATCCCTCCCATTGGCACCTTTATTTATATGACTTTCTGATGATGATGATCCTTTCATGAGTAGGGGGATGGATGGATGGATGCCCTTTCGGGTTTTTTTTTTTTTTTTTTCTGGTCATCTTTGGACAATGCAGCTTGTTGGGTCTTGAATAAGGGTTGAGAGTAGGGGGAGGGATGGATGGATGCCCTTTCGTTTTTTTTTTGTTTTTTTTTTCATCTTTGAACGACGCAGCTTGTTGGGTCTTGAATAAGGGTTGAGACGAGGAGGAAGAGGGATGGATGCATGGAGGGGGTTGACGTGGCCTTTTTCAGGCTTTGGAATTCAGAAGAGGTAAGTATGATTAAGTGTAAGTATCTCAACCTCTCGGGGGTTGCTGGCACTTGCTGTCCACTTCTGCAATCAGCAGTTGGTATGAGGAACCATCGGCTGGCACTATGTTGTTGTTGTTGTTTGTTCGTTTGCTTGTTTGTTTTTGTTTGTTTGTTTGTTTGTTTTGTTTTGTTTTGTTTTGTTTTGTTTTGTTTTTTGTTTTGTTTTTTGTTTTGTTTTTTGCTTAAAAAAAAAAACAAACGGACCGTCCGGGTCCGGTTTTGTCCGGTGTCCGGAAGATGTCCGGATTGGACCAGACACAGGTCCAGTTTTTTGTCTGGCCGTGCTGGGTGTCCGGGTCCGGGGTAGCCATGGTAAATATGCAGTTTTTGTTCCTTTACCCGCAGAGGCACGAACAGATGTAGTTATAGACAAGTTCTTTGATCATTGGGTCAGTGAACATGGTCTCCCGCTGTCAATAGTTAGTGACAGAGATACCAGGTTCACTAGTCAGAACTGGCAGGAGTTGATGAGAGTCTATGGCTCTAGGTTGTTGATGTCATTTGGCTGTCACCCTGAGACTAACGGTCAGACTAAACAGATGAACAAAATCCTGCAACAAGTTCTCAGAATGTATATTAGACCTGATCAGCTTAACTGGGATGAGATGTCTCCCAAGGAAACCAGCGCATACAATAACAGCGTGCACTTAGCGACTTGTCGCACTCCCAATGAGTTACATAAATCCTTTAGACCGCGCAAACCGTTTGAGGGACTGAACCTGGATCAGATTCAAGGGCTACTGCCCGGTACCAGGGAGTTTGCACTACACTATGAAAAAAAGATTGCTACCGTCACAGAGAAGCCTCAATCCCGGTGGTTCTCTTTCCACCACCAGGATAGTGGCCTTGCATAAGGGCCTTTTCAACAAAAAAAAAAACAACAAAAAAAAAAAGAACCTCAGGAAGGCCCAGCATAGAATGATAGAGCAAGCCAATAAGCACCGTCGCCCATCACAGTTTCGAGTAGGCAACTTAGTCTGGGTCAAGTCCAAAGAGTTTGTTCCTGAGGAGAACATCTCGCAAAAGTTACTGCCTGCATACCGAGGACCGTGGCCAGTCTTAGAAGTCAAGGGCGGAGAGGATGGACCATCCTACACAGTTGAGATCCCAGCACACCTCCACACCCACCCAATTTTTCATGCGTCAAAGTTATTGCCCTGTACCACAAGTCAACAGTTTCCATCACGGAGATCCATGATCCCTCCGGACATGGATGGAAGGTACGACATTGACGGCATCGTCGGTGGAGATGTCTTTAGAACAGGAGGTAGAGGTCGTCCACAAAAGCAGTACAAGGTCAGGTTCGCTTTTCAGGAACCAGAGGATGACCGTTGGTTTACACGAACATAACTTCTTGAGACCACTCCGGATGTAGTTCGAGCCTATGAGAGAGATGTGCGTGGGATATTCAGGGTGGTTTACAGCAGGAAGATGACCGGTTTGTAGTTCGAGCCTATGAGAGAGATGTGCCTCTCACGCTGGTCGTGTAAACCCGCTGGTCCGGATGTAGTTCGAGCCTATGAGAAAGATGTGCCTCTAACGCTGGTCGTGTAAACCAGCGGGAAGATGACCGAGGGAAGATAGAGTATCCATAGCTAGTAGGGGTTAGGCGGCCATAGCCGCTGTAGCTTAGAGGCAGAAATCGGTGTTTGTGTGTGAGTGGCAGAGCGTATGTGCGTGGGATATTCAGGGTGATCCAGAGACGAGTACGTGTGAAAAGTGTGTGGACACAGTGGACAAACGAAGGATGTGTGTGAGCGCTCACGCGCCATAGCCAGATGGAAGCAAGTTTGTAACGGTTCTGTGTTCTCGGCTTCATTATCTCTGAGCTTTGTGTGGGCGCACAGGGCCAGTGTGAGTTGTCATCTCTTTGCATGTATTGGAAGTGAAGAAGAAAGCGAGTCTGATTGCAAGAGAAACGCAATGCTACTATCAGAAATTTTCAGATATTTGTTGCGTGAAAACGAAATGCTAATATCAGAAATTTTCAGATAAAACGAAATGCTAATATCAGAAATATTTCAGATAAACGAAATGCTGCTATCAGAAAATTTCAGGTATTTGTTGCAAGAAAGAGAAAAAAAAAATGCTGAGATTTGACGAAGTCCTGCTTGATTTACTAATGAACAATCAATCAATCAATCAATTATTCAACAATCAGAAGATCAAGCAAGCTGGCTACTTGATTGGGCGGATCCTCTGATTGAGAGGTCCGCTCCGATACCAAACTGTCGCATACCGTAACGGTACAGACCAGAACAAGAACCGACCTCTCTCACATAGTACAAGATAGCGCAGCGGAAGGCTAATATACCAATGATCCAAACAATCAATGTTGCAATGCAGACCAATCATCATCATTCCATGGTGTGAAGGGGCCTGGCGCTCACACAGGAAGAATGTGCCAGTCCCCAGCCATACACAGACGAAGAGGAGGGGGGTTAGAACGAAGAAGAGGGGAAGATGGGAATGTCGTCAACACCAAGTCTTCGGTACAGGTCCCAAATAATCCCTCGTCCAATGTCTCAATCCCAATGTTGAGTCTGAATCCAAATGTCGTCAAGTCCCAAGGTCAGCAGTGTCTCTCTCTCTCTCTCTCTCTCTCTCTCTCTCTCTCTCTCTCTC
>BFEA01000280.1:335108-350372 GCA_003427395.1 Chara braunii | reverse complement strand
TGTTTGTATATATATATCGTCACAAATAGAACTGCCCGGTAAACCGTAGGCAGAGAGAGAGAAGAGGACAACAAACGAGGGGCTGTGACAAACTGTTTCATCGGAGTTTCATCAACTCATATATATATATATATATATATATGTTTGTGATGATATATATATATATATATAAAAAGGATGGAGGACAAAAGGCAACATATTTAACAAACACCAATTACACAGAACACAAAGAATTAGTTGCACCACAACACAAAGGGCTCCACTAACAAAGAAGCACCAACCACGTCTGCAATTGGTCTAGAAAAGCTTAGGCAGTCTCTGAGTCGGCCCACAAAGCCACCATTGGTTGCACAAATACAACAACACTGACACTACTATTCATCCCAAAGTACCCACTCACGTCACCATCATCTCTATCACACAATGGCTAGAGAACCACTTTTTCATTTGCTAGCTAGCCATTATTGAGATAATGAATCAAACATTTGGATATCTATTTTTTTTGTCCTATTGAATCTATTATCTTTTTTTTTTCAGTTCTATTTACTTTATTAGATTTATTTATATTCTATTTATTATTATACCTATAATATTGCAAGGAAAGTGAGCAATAGCGAGATGACAATATCCAGAATGCACAATCACATTGAAGGCCAGCTAGTATCACAGTGTCCAAAAAGCAAGATTGCACCAATATAACACCAATGAAGAACTGTAACACTGAAAACCAATGTCAATGAGAGCTTGCTCTCGCCACCACCAACATGAGCGTCCAGGCCCTTTCTCCCTACTTGGCGCTCCGCGCCCAGCCTACTTTCTGCACAGCTTCTGTCTGCCTACTAATTGACGATGCAACTATTGACGTCAGCAGCCTACGATGTACTTGAAGATGTTGCCCATGCAGACCATCGCCAATACCAGGTATGTGCCCTCACATCATCATCATCATCATCATCCTTCTCTCTCTCCCCTGATTTACACCCACGTCTTCCCTGTGTACACCTGAAGACCACCCCCTGCGCCTCACTGTAGACCAAGCCCCAGCCAGCTATGAAGGCTGGGCTATGGCGCTGCCCTCAGCGGCATCCTGACTCACACACGACCGCACGTGCTAGCCCCTTGCCTCTCAGCGCCAGCAGCAGTCCACGAGCGTCCGCTCCAGCAGCGCTGCCGCCAGCATGCAAGTGCTGAATGCCTGCCCAGGCAGCGAGCTCTTTCCTATATGGAAAGAGCCTGCCTCCCACGGCGGCCTCGCTGGCCTGGGCCCCTGCCCGGAAGCTTCCGGTAGGCCCCGGGAGGCTATGCCTCCGCTGCAGCTGCTGGGCCTCGTTCGGTTGGGCCTCCCAACTGTATGTGAACGAGGCTGCGATTCTTGTCCAGGGCCTGCATTTTCCGAGAGGCCTGGAAGGCCATGGAATGTCTTTGCGGCTCGGCCTGTGTTTCCCTCAACCAACTGGCACGTCACAACTGCGTGGACCCCAAATACGAAGTTGACAATTGAGGGCCTCTCGTAATTTGTTAGGCCCGCTTTCACTTAGGGCGGGCACATCTGCAGCAGGGGCCCCTTAGGCCTGCCGAGGACCTAGATCCTCGCATTCCCTCCTCCTTTTCTTCGACAGTCCTCTGAGAAGTCTTCTATTCTGCAGGCATCTTCCCCTTGAGCTCTCTTTTATAGCTTGCAATAACTTGAGGTGTTGTTCGCATGAGTTCTTCTCTGGTGAACCACCAATCTTCCCTGGGATCCAGATGATGTCTAAATATGACACGGTATTGCATTCTCAGCTTAGAGGGTGTCCTCTGCTCGGCGGTTTAGGGACTGGCATCATTTGATGCTCCATAATTCCATCGATGTCCACTTCACCGTCCATGGTTGGGGGCAGCATTGACCGTCTGGAAGGAAACTGTGCAGTTTCTGCGAAACGTGCCAGCTTTGAAGCGTGAAAAACTGGGTGTGTGCATAAGTGAGGTGGGATGTGAATCACATAGGAAGGTCCATCTATCTGATCCCCGACTGTGTCTAGGACCTCCCAAGGACCAAAGTACTGTGGCATCAGTTTGCGGGATATGCCCATCTCCTGACCCAGTTCAGATGATTTGACCCAGACTCTATCACCTACCTGAAAGTTAGAGGGACGTTATGCCTATTCTTAGATGCGATCATAACATCCTGAGATTCTCTAATATGTTCGACGGCCTGCTGCAACATTTGCTCGTACTTGACAACAAACTCTATGCTGGCAGGTGCTGCAATGGGCTGTCTTTCGGGTAGCAGAAAGTCACATGCAGTTCTGGGCTTCCAACCAAGATGCAGTTGATTGGTAGTCGTACCAGTAAGACTGTTGTTGTACAGGCTTGCGACGAGAGGTAACTTCTCGTCCAGTCATCCTGACTTGGCTTAATATAATGCCTAAGCAGGTTTTGTACTACTTGGTTCATCTGTTGTGCCTGGCCAGTTGTCTCAGGGTGGTTCCCTGATGTCATTTGTAGCTTGGTGCCCATCTGCTCAGCCGTTGACTGCCACAGTTCGCTGGTAAATCTTACATCCCTATCACTCACTATTGACGTAGGGAGTCCAAAATCGCAGAGCCAGTTATCCAAAAACAGTTTGACAACATAGTCAGTTTTAGCAGTCTCTGGCATAGCGATAAGTCTTGCATACTTAGAAAAGCGATCCACTATAACGAAGATGTGTCTCTCGCTAGTCCTGTTGGTCACAAGAGTATCCATGAAGTCCATTGACACACTCTAACCAGCACCTTCAGGAATCGGCAAGGGCTTGAGAAGCCCAAGCGGAGCCTGAGTCCTAGGTTTGTCCCGTTGACAAACCTGGCAGGTTTCTACGTACCTCTTAGTATCTTTGATCATAGAAGGCCACCAAAATCTCTGCACAAGGTTAGCTGAAGTCTTCTCATAGTCGAAATGATCCGTTGCGTCATGACACTCTCTTAAAAATAAACTACGAAGAGACTCTATCTGGAACACAATCTTTTATTCCCTGCCTTCTCAAGCAACAGCAAGCCTTTTACCAATGTAAATTCTTTGGAAGTTACTTTGGCTTTTGCTTCTAACTTACAAATGATCTCAGACATTACTGGATCTTGTTGATAAGCCTCCACCAAGGATCGAGTTACTTCGTCAGATATGTTAAACTCAGTTACTAGCACGCCCAGATAATTTGCCCTACGTGACAGTGCATTAGCTACTTGGATGAAGTTGATAGTCATAGATATCTATCACTTGAATCCACCTCTTTAGTGCGTTAGAGAGTACAGGCTGAGTCTTGATCCAGCGCAAAGTCTCATGATGAGATCTTACATAGAAGAATCTGCCAAGGAGATAATGTCTCCAATGGACCAGGGCTCGGTACAGGGCGTAATGCTCACGCTCGTAAGTAGATCTGGCGAGTTTCTGAGAGGGCATCTTTTTACTCATATACTCGATCGACCTCAACTTTCCACCTCCTTCTGCGCAAGGACTGCGCCTATGCCATATTGGCTGGCGTCTGTGGTCACTACGAATGGTTGCTCAGGGTCCGGAAGTTTGAGGACTTCATAGTGTGTTAGAGCATACTTCAATTTCTTGGAGGCTGCCTCACACTCTTATGTCCACTCCCAAGGGGTGTCAAGGTGAGTTAGATATGTTAATGGGGAAGCAATATACTATAGTTCTTAACAAACGGACGATAGTAGCCCGTCATCCCGAAAAACGATCTGACCTCAGTGACAGTCTGAGGTCTGGGCCAGTCACGTATGCTGGCCACTTTGGCATCGCCCGGCCTCAACCCATCTGCTGAAATTTCATGACCCAGATACAAGATCTTGGCGCGACCAAACTCGCATTTCACCAAGTTAACCTTGTACTGATGTTGTTTTAGGAGTCCTAGCACTATTTTCAAGTGCTCAGCGTGCTCCTCTACAGTCTTACTAAAGATAAGGATATCGTCGAGGTACACGACGATAAACTTGTCTAAGTACTCATGAAGATCCTATTCATTGCGTGCTGGAATGTTCCAGGGGCATTGCATAGGCTGAAGGGCATCACCACAAACTCGTACAGACCGTACCTAGTCTGGAAAGCGGTTTTGTGCTGGTCCTCAGGTCTAATGGCAATTTTATGGTCTCTGGACTTTAGATCTATCTTAGTAAAGTACCGACATCCATGCACTCTATCCAATAGGTTGTCGATGAGGGGTAGGGGTTTTGCATTCTTAACAATGATGGCATTGAGGCCCCTATAATCAATGCACATCCTTAAGGTACCTCCCTTTTTAGGAACGAATAGAACTGGAGCGCCGTAAGGGGAGGTACTAGGCCGAATCCATCCCTTTTCTGTGAGCTCCTTTAGCTGGGGGCGGAGCTCATCCACCTCCGCAGGAGACATCCTATAGATTCGTCCTCTAGGCACCTTACTACCTGGGACAACCTTTATCACACGGACCACCTCCCTCTCCACCACGTCTGTGGGCTCCTAAAAATGGTCGGAATACCGAGTGACGACTGACTCTATCTCTAGGGATGATTTTACGACCTCCCCTTTCTCATAGACAAAGACTAGATACATGCCCTCCTCGCGATTCTACTCATAGTAGTTATAGAAGGAGGTTGCGCACATGCACCCGTAGTTTTCCACTAGACTGCTAGCTTTAAACTTTTGCAGTCTAACGACTCTACAATTGGGCAACTTGTGGAGCAACACCTTTCTATCCCAATCGAATTGAGGTTGAGCAACCTCGAGGCAGTACATACCTAGCAACATGTCAAAAGGCAGTTCGACGCCGACAAGGAATGATATTTTGTGTCTCACTTCCCCTCCATAGGAGAAGGTGCAGACTACGTCCTTGACATAGTCCTTGACAACCATATGGTGCTTGTTGGCTAGCTTAGATGCTACAAATCTACTAAGTCGCTGCACTTGGTCCCCTAAGCGCAGCCTATCCACACAAGCACGATTGATGAAGTTCCGTGTAGAGCCTATGTCCGCGAAGGCACCCACTTTGCAGCCACCTACATCAACCTCTACCACAAAATGTTCACCCCTAGGACCTTTACTAATCATCGCCCAAAAGCCTCTGGGGTCCTTCTCTGACCACTCAGTCTGTAGCTCTTCTAGGGACTCAGACAAATCCCTCGAACAAAGCATCGGTGGGTCTGAATGTGTCTGCGGGGCGATGGGTGGGTCACTAGCCTCGACCAACGCCTGAAGTGGGGAAGGCAACGTTACCACTTCAACACGAGTAAGAGCGGCTAACACTCCTACTGGCCCGAGGTGTTTCCCTGCGAAGTACGTGCACAACTACTACCAGGGTTCGAAGATAAGCCCACCACCGTTGGAGAGGCTACCTTCGTTGTGACTTTCTTGCCTCGACACGTTTTAGACGTGTGGCCATAGTTGCCACAGTTCATGCACATGCCCCTAGCAACTTTGTCTCTCCACACCTCGTAGTCTAAACCAAGTTTTACCCATGCGGGTGTTCCTTGGTCGCCTTGACCCTTGGACCGGCCTACCTTCTGTTTCCCGGTCCCCCTAGCTCTCTCTTTGATGGGAGCCACGACTCCCCCATCCGAAGTCTCACTGGCCCCATCCTGCTCTGTCTCCTCCCTATAGTCTGGGAAGTCGTCAATCTCAGTCGCCTTACCATCATGGTTGACAAACATGAGTTGACCTTTCTTCTTCTAGTCTTGGGGGAGTCTCTTCTTCCTACCATCTCCCTGACTTTGATGCGCGAACCCAAGCTTAGCCTCTATATCTAAGGCTTTCTTGCAGAAAGTAGCAAAGCTATGTTGGTCAATATAGGCCTCATCCACCAGCTTATTCTTGATATATGTGGGCTGACATCTCAAATATTCTGTGAGGAGTACATGTGGATCAGAAAGCACACCAGGCATTATGATCAGACGTTCTATGACGTTTGTGACCTCGCGTACATTCTTGTATCTTTTGGCACAAAAATCGTTGATCGCGTCGGTGGCCTTCTGAGCCCTTTGAGGGTCATGCCACCTCTTATACAGAGTCCGTACGAAGTCTTCCAATGTCTGAGCCTAAGCCCAGACATGGAAGTTATGACCATAGCCCTGTTGTTGCACTAGCCCATTTAACCAACGTGCTGCATAGCCACTGAGACAGGTTGCTGCATGCTAACCTGCGGTTGTCCAGACAATGACACTGTACCTGCCACCGTCCTCGATGGTGCGGGAGAAGAGATAAGAACTGGACCACTGACTACTGGTTGACTACTTGTGAGAGGCGTGCCAAACATAGGAGAGAAAGAGGGCCCTACCGGCGACGGTGTTACTGAAGGACCCGCAACCGAAGGGGGAGCTACAACATATTGAAGTTGTCTCATCATAGGACGAGGAGGCTGCATTGCAGCCAGAATTCGTTTTTGGCCTTCCACTATTTCGGCCAGCACTTCCTGCTGGACAACCTGCGTTTCCGCCGCAGCGCTTGCATCGCAGGGTCAAGTGTCGACTCGTCTAGTGCCTCTAAGCTCCTTAACTCTTGCCTCCTAGGTCGTAGTCTAGCTTTTCTCGTGATTGCTCTCTCTCTGCTGCCTGTCTCAACTGCCACTGTAGTTGATCATGCAGTTCTTCCGCTTGGAGGATTTCATAATCCTTAGGTGTGAGTGAAATCTGTTGGCTGACTTGCAAGCCAACAGATTGACTAACAGAACTCTGAGAGACACCCTGACTGACACCTGACGTCGAGGCCTGGGACAAGGCCTGTGACACTGTAGAGGAGGTAGCCATCGCAACCTCAACCTGGACTCTAGCATCCGCTAGTCTTGCTGCTGCAAGTGTCCGTTTAGCGTTGGTTGCCGCTGTCCTAGCCCTCTCTAATGTCGTCCTTTCCCTGGATTCCCTTCGCAGCCTCCTTTCCTCTCCCTGGCCTAACTCCAAGAAGGTAATCGGTTGACTGAGTGCAGTTCTATGAGTCACTCTAAGAGATTCCACTACTCGTTCCTCCTCCTCACTACCACCTGCATCACTCATTAGCTACAATGTGTGAGATCTAAACTAGAATCCACACTAAATCCTACCTCAACATGACATACAACGGAGTATGAATCAGAGAGAAGTAGTCAAGTGGTAACCAACAATCAATGTCAGATCCTACAGGATACACTAATTCTATTCTTAGATTACTCTGAAACAGATTGCATGCAGCAAAGAATACTAACTATCTGCAGTTGTTTGTTAGTTGTCAGTCAAGTCCGTAACAACCAAATAATCAAAAATAAAAAAGTGTCACCTGCAGAGGTGCATGCTGGATGAAATATTTTCCCAATTAATAACTCTGCGAACAATTACCGGAATCACCCTTTCGTATCCTTCTTGATTGGTCACTTTGTGTCAACGCCCTGAACATCTGGTTGAGCGGTGTGTCTGAAGGTGTGCAATCCGGCCCACCCCTGTGCCCCAAGTCTTTGTCGAACTGCCAGCCCCTGCACGTTGTTTACCCTCACATGCAACGAGCCTTACATCCGGTTTGATCTGGCTGATCAAAAGGCAGTTTAAGGACAGCCCCCAAGGTCCTTAGGAATTATTTAACGTCGCAGACAGGACGACGATCACAGCCAGGGTTCAACACAGGAAAGGATCGACAACCTGAAGGGGGACAGCAAATGAGGATTCAGTTTGCAAATTCCAGGGTGGGACGGGGTCAGTAGGAGAAGGCGCTCTAGAAATAGGAAGGGTGATTGATGCAGCCCCGAGGGAAAGTCAGTGCTCCAGTGCTCCAGGCTACGAATTGGCAAGAYCATAGTCCCAACAACGATTTTGMTGAGAAGATGTATCTAAGGGACGCTGGACCCGTTTTCCAGCAGGTGATGCTCCCCACCAATAGATGGAGCCTGTCCCTAGGTGCTAGCGGTGTCTGCCCTTATCAGCATCGCTAGCACAGGAGGGATCTGTTTTTTTTATTAAAAAAAAAAAAAAAAAAAAGGAACCCGCCAAAATATTTGAAGACGGTCTGGTAAGCGTCTATTCAAAGGGCTGGCATGCGTGTACTAGTCCCAGCGGGTTGGCATGGTGACCGTGACCCGAGTGCTTCGTCCAGGGCCCTTCAGAGGCTTCGCCCGTCTCCCACCAGCTTGCTGCCCAGGAAGAATGTCGACTCTCAAGGTTGAGGGCTCGCGACACCTCACATTGAGAGGACTCTCAAGACAGAACTCACTTCCTCACGGTAAGAAGTAATGAAGAGGGTAGATAAGGAAGAGAGCAACGTACCTCATAATGCTGCCCCCAACCACAGATTTTCTCACCGGCAACCTGATGTGCACTTATGATGACCGGTCTTTGCCTCGGCACAACCAACAGCAGAATGCAGTTCCACCTCGACCTAAATGCCACATCAGCGAGTTCTCATCATCCAGCGTACACCCCTAATGTCACCACATAGCTTTCTGGCGCGCCCACACGACCCTGGGCCGCCTATAATTTAACGCCCAAGCCTTATTACTTCCCCACACCTCATGCGAGGCACCAAACAGCTATTGCAAAGAATCAATGAAACACAGTTCGAACCAGCTCCGATACTAAATTGCAAGGAAAATGAGCAATAGCAAGATGACAATATCCAGAATGCACAATCACATTGAAGGCCAGCTAGTATCACAGTGTCCAGAAAGCAGGATCGTACCAATATAACACCAATGAAGAATCGTAACACTGAAAACCAATGTCAATGAGAGCTTGCTCTCGCCACCACCAACATGAGTGTCCAGGCCCTTTCTCCCTACTTGGCGCTCCGCGCCCAGCCTACTTCCTACACAGCTACTGTCTGCCTACTAATTGACGATGCAACTGTTGACGTCAGCAGCCTACGACGTACTTGAAGATGTTGCCCATGCAGACCATCGCCAATACCAGGTATGTGCCTTCACATCATCATCATCATCATCATCCTTCTCTCTCTCCCCTGACTTACACCCACGTCTTCCGTGTGTACACTCGAAGACCACCCCCTGTGCCTCACTGTAGACGAAGCCCCAGCCAGCTATGAAGGCTGGGCTATGGCGCTGCCCTCAGCAGCGCCCTGACTCACACACGACAGCATGTGCTAGCCCCTTGCCTCTCAGCGCCAGCAGCAGCCCACGAGTGTCCGCTCCAGCAGCGCTGCCGCCAGCATGCAAGTGCTGAATGCCTGCCCAGGCAGCGAGCTCTTTCCTATGTGGAAAGAGCCTGCCTTCCACGGCGGCCTGGCTGGCCTGGGCCTCTGCCCACAAGCTTCCGGTAGGCCTCGGGAGGCTGTGCCTCCGATGCAGCTGCTGGGCCTCGTTCGGTTAGGCCTCCCAACTGTATGTGAATGAGGCTGCAATTCTTGTCCAGGGCCTGCATTTTCAGAAAGGCCTGGAAGACCGTGGAATGTCTTTGCGGCTCGGCCTGTGTTTCCCTCAACCAACTGGCCCGTCACAACTGCCTGGACCCCAAATACGAAGTTGACAGTCGAGGGCCTCTCGTAATTTGTTAGGCCCGCCTTCACTTAGGGCGGGCACATCTGCAGCAGGGGCCCCTTAGGCCTGCCGGGGACCCAGATCCTCGCAATATTCTATATTGATATCATTTATGATGATGATTACAATAATGGTTATGATCCTGACCAATTTTGAAGTGCAAAATTCACGAGAAAGCACAATGCCGTCCAATTGCGAAAGAAATGAATGAACTTGAGAGGAGAGAGATGAAGAAGACGAAGAACATGTACACCAGCAAAGATCAATGACAATCCTCCCCCTTCTCGCCAACCAGCTCCTCCTCCTTTCACCTCCTCTCTTATTCACACGATAAATAATAATAATCATGATGAATGGCTGGACCAGAATCGAAGTCCGAATGACACTTCTACTGCTTGGCATAACTAGAGGGCCACCATAGCCATGGCCTCCTTCTTCTTCCTCCTCAACCACGCCGAGGCTATGGCGGACTACTATGGACCTAGCCCTGCTGTGCAAAAGACAACGCAAAGCAGCTCTGTCTGCTGCTGCTTAGGCTGCCATGCCTGACTCTGCCTTGAAGCCTTCTCGGTGCGGTGCAACCCCCACTGGGGCCTTCCAGGTGCAGCGCCTAACAAGGTGATGAAGATGGCGTCCACCATAGACAGGTAAGTCCCTTTCCACTCTCCTCCCCAGTCCCCTTTTTTCCTCCTATCTGGGGTCATCCTCCATGGTCAGGGAGGTCACCCAGGCGCTCCTGCTCCCAGGCAGCGCTGCTTCTCCTAGCAGCACTCTGAAGTCCAGCGCCCGCTCAAGCAGCATGATGCCCATGCTTGCATGCGCAAATGAGGAAGAGCCCATTTGCTCTTCCTGGAGATATAATGGCGAACTTGCCTCTTGGGCGGTGACTTCCAGGCCACGCGGCCTCCAAGCAACCGGTACCTCCTCCCTTTCGGGGGGAGACATCATTGCGGGCTCTGATATCGTCTGCACAGGCCCTAGACTCAGGCTACTTGGACGAGAAGCGGTTAATGGAAGGCCCAAAATTCGGCGAATTTTGGCGAATTTTTCACCGAGACTGCCATATTTCCCTGAATTTTTACTTTTTTCTTGTTTTTTTTTTTTGCCTGACATGTATGTGCTTTAGGGTATATTTGGAGCAGTAACGAAAAACAAAAACGCCGGACTCGAAGAAAGATTCGGCGAACTCCGAAAGGTACTCCGAATAGGGTTTTATAGTGCTCTTTTTGATGTTTGTATTATGACCCTGCATAGTTTGTTCGCAATCGTTTCGACAACATTGCTTGTGGCGATGCGGCGAAAAACCCTGAATTTTTGGCCTTCCATTAACCGCTAGTGACTTGGACTGGTACCCGCGTAGACCTACCCTACCAGCTACTGGGTCTCTAAAAATGGCAACTTTCTGTCTTCTTCTGCTTGGCCTCCAGTCCCCGACACATCTACCACTACTTGAGTGGTACCGGTCTACCTGCTATTTGAGTGTTTTTCCCCCACTGCTCTAAGTGTCACGGGCCTACTCCCGCTACTTGAGTGTTTTTCCCGCTGCAACCCTCAAAGTCTCTGCCACGGGTAAGTACTGCCCCTGCAGGCTCTCCAAACAAACGAGTGCCCTTGCGGGTCACACACACACACACTGGGTTTTATGACTGTGTCAGATTAGTTTCTCAGACTTACTACCGTTCTTGTCAAGTGTTTGGACCAGCAGTCTGCGAGGATTGCAAGGTTGTTTGAGTAAAGTCGACCATTTTTCTCTCTCAGGGGGGTGTCGCTAACTCTGGGCGATGTTGTGAGTCCTTATCCATCAGTCAAATGAATCCTGGGCAGACTGTCTATAGGGGTTCAACCTCCTGATGAGTCGGTGAAAGTCCGACGAAACAGTCTGGCACAGTCATGCTTTTTTTTAGTGTATAGCAAATTTGACAACACACTCAGGCCGCCAAGCACTCAGACAGGCACGCAGACCAGCAAGCATGCACACACACAGACTTAGAAAACTCAGCAGAACACGGGAACCTCGGCAAGGCATTCATTCCAGCGGCAAAAACTCAGAAATCAGCAGTGTTCTCAGTCTGTGGTTTGGGGGGTCATTACATAATCATAAATATCATATATTGATTGAATATGATTCTATGTAACATCTATTCATTGTAAGTCAATATAAAGATATTGGAAAATTACATTCTTATCTTAATTTAAAGAGTCCTCCATAGAATCAATGATATGTACATTAACAATATAATATAATAATACTATAATAGAGATATGTTTGTTTTTTTTAATTCATTTTTAATTTTTTAATATTTTTATTGAAATTCACTTGTTTTCAGACTGAACAATTATAGAGTGCCACGATCCCAAGCTCCAGAAGATCTCCATGCGACACCAGGAGAGCTACAGCTTAAAACACCTTAGAAGCTTCCCCATTTCTTCCCGGTGCTCCAAAAGAGCAGCCCGTGGGAATGACACCCACAGAAAACACTATCTGAGCCTCCTCACGGGGACACCGTGGCCAAAACTCCAAACATACAATCCCACCCCCAAAAAACTTGTGGCCACCCACAGACATTCCTTCACAAAGAGACAGCTGTGGTGTGTTTGGAACACATGTTGTTCGTTCTCAACATGGTACAAGACCATGGAACATGGTAAAAGACCATGCAACATACCATGACAACACCTCGGGAGGAAAATACTCACCTGAGCCAGTAAAGTCAGAAGAAAATTCTCGACGTACACAAATGACCAGGCAAGGAGCATGTAAAGATAAAGCAGCAAGGCAAAGGACAGCAAGTCAAAAGGCAGCAAGACAAACAGCACAAAGCAGCGGGGCAAAAGGCCACGAGGCAAAAAGCAGCAAGGCAAAAGGCAGCCAAACGACCAGGCAATCAGAAGGCAGCGAGATGAAAGGCATTAAGGCAAAAGGCAGTGAGAGAACAGGCAGCAAGACAAACAGCACAAGGGAGCAAGGCAAAAGCAGCGAGGTAAAAAGGAGCAAGGCAAAAGGCAGTCAAACGACCAGGCAGGCAGCGCGGAAAGATTAAGCAGCAAGGCAAAAGGCCGTAAGGCAAAAGGCAACGAGGCAAAGGGTAGTCAAACGACCAGGCAAGCAGCATGGAAAGACAAGGGGGGGAGAGGAAGCAAAAGGCAGCAAAAGACAAGCAAAACAGAGCAGAAAGACTAACTAAGGAAAGCGGATAGGCAGCAAGCTGAGCAAGGCGGGAGGCAGCATAGACAAAGAAGTCCACACAACAAACATGGTCAATGCAGCCATCACCTACTCACACCCCAAGTAGAACACGACAGACTGTTGGTTCCCACCACCCTCAGCATCATCACCCAAGGAACATGCAGCCACAGACGTCCTGAACAGAGAAGCTCCCGTAATAGTGTTACGGGCATTCCCAACAAGCGACCACTGACTATTTGGCATGTCGTAGAGGTGCTCACTGAGACAAAAGAGAGAGGGAAAGCATGCTAGACTGAGAAGACGGAAAGAAGTTATACACAAACGACTGAGTGTGTGCGTGCAGCCGTCACCTACTCACACCACAGACTGTTGGTTCCTACCACCATTGCAGTCAGGAAGCCACTCCGACGAGCGTCTGTCATCACCCAAGGAACATGCACCCACATCCCAATTAGAGCAGCTCCCCTGATAGTCTTGCGGGCACTCCAAACAACCGAGCACCGACTATTTGGCACGTCTTAGAGATGCTCACTTAGGCGAAAAGGAGAGGGGAAGTACATAGATTAAGAAGACGGAAAGAAGATATATACAAATGATAGCTCGTGTGTGTGTGTGTGGGTGGGTTGGTGAAGACGGAAAGAGTTATATACAAATGATTGTGTNGGAGGCAGGGTGGCGGATAGGTAGGGAGGCGAGAACGCAGGGAGGCGGGAATGCAGGGAGGCACAGAGGCAGGAGACAAGGAGGCAGGGAGGCAGGGAGGCAGGGAGGCAGAGAGGCAGAGAGGCAGGTAGGCAGGTAGGTAGGCAGGTACGTGGCAGGTAGGTAGGCCGCTAGGCAGGTAGGGCAGGCAGTCAGGCGGGCGGGCAGGGTGACAGGGTGGGTAGAGCGCGCGGGCAGGCAGGTAGGCAGGCA
Source organism: Chara braunii (assembly GCA_003427395.1). Classification (NCBI taxonomy): domain Eukaryota; kingdom Viridiplantae; phylum Streptophyta; class Charophyceae; order Charales; family Characeae; genus Chara; species Chara braunii. Next base: position 336,819 of record BFEA01000280.1, on the reverse strand, counting down.
GGTAGGGCAGGGGGGGGGGCGAATGGGCGGGTAGGCCGGCGGGCAGACAGGCAGGCAGGGAGGCAGGCATTAGGTCTGTCTCTTATACACATCTAGATGTGTATAAGAGACAGGTGTGTGTGTGAGAGAGAGAGAGAGAGAGAGAGACAGAGAGAGAGAGAGACAGAGAGAGAGAGATCCTCCAACCCCAACGCCTCCTCCCCCTCCTCCCCCTCCTCCCCCTCCTCCATCTCCTCCACCTCATGTTCCCCTTGGTTGCCAGCCTCTTTGCCTTCCTTTTTCACATGTGCTGATTGGAGCACACAATTTTATTTTATTTTATTGTCTTTTGGTGTGCTTTTTTTTTTTTGGTCTATTTTCAAGTATTTTGTCTTTTTGGTCTATTTTAGTATCTTGTCTTTTTGGTCTTTTCTTGCTGTTGGTACAGGGCTGACAGGGAATCATTGTATCCACTCGAGTGCGTCGACACATGCTGGTGGGCGGTGCATCACAATAGGATGGCCATACGTTTCAAAGTATTAATAAGGAAAACAATGAGGAAAAACAACTACAAACAAACAATACGTTGGCCGTGCCGCTGCTGCTCCAGAAGTCCTCGCCACAGGACTCACCAAATTTCAGAAGAAAACTAAAGTGATGTATATTTTCATGTTCTCGTAGAATATTCACTCTCATTTTGCACATTTGGTGAGTGGTGCAGTGAGACCCACAATTTCCGAAGTGTGGCACTGGTCGAAAAGAGTTTGGGCCTTTCATTTTTCACGCTTGACAATTTAGGTTCGGTCACACCGGTGGTTTAAACCACCAGTACTTGGCCCAGCTATCGATGCCGAGCCTGAAAACGGGCTGCATGTCGTTTTGCGCCGACCCGCCAGCGCAACAAAAAGAACTCCTTTTGGCTGGGGGCGCCAGCCTTTGAGGGCCGGTATCCCAAGCCTCCGGAAGTTGCAGGGCGTTAACGGCAACGCCCCGCGGCCGATGTATTGGCTAAGTACTGGTGGTTTAAACCTAACACCAACCACTCCAATTGCCTCACCTTGAGCTTTTCAACTGACTGTAGGTTCCTCTGGAGGGGGCTCGCCTTCTGGTCGAGACCACCATTCTTCTGTCTTGGTACCCCAATTACCCCAATTAACTACCATGTCTGAAAATGACATCCCGACGAGTCTGCCATAATGCAAGGGGGCTTATGGACTGGTAGCCCGACGTGATGCGGGGGGTCGGTGGCGGTTGTGAAAAAGTGAGTGGGGTTACTTTGGCAATTTTTCGCGCTAGAAAGTATGTGCAAGGCTCAAATGACTCCCCGACTACTCTTTTTCAGGTTCATGCAATACGTTCAAGAAACAGAAAAAGCTTCGATAAGGGACGCCGGGCCCGCTCCTAGCACGTGCTCCTCACCAATTTTTTCTTCGAATTATTGACTGTGCACCTACTCTTTTTTAGGTTCATGCATTACATTCAAGTTGATTCAACAAAAGAAAGGTATTGCTCCTCCTGAGTCCTCACCAAATTATGACTCCTCACCCACTTTTTTTTCCCTGCAACTTGGTTGTCTAAGACACTGGGCCCGTTTCCTAGCACGTGCTGCTCCCCACAAATAGATTGGCGCCATCCAAGAGGTGGACCCTAGATCAGGCCTGGGCTCGTACTCCTGCAATGATGTAGGGCCACCTCAACAGGTGTTAAAAAAAAAAAAAAAAAAAAAAAAAAA
>BFEA01000280.1:285750-317486 GCA_003427395.1 Chara braunii | reverse complement strand
AAAAAAAAAAAAAAAAAAAAAAAAAAAAAAAACGAAGCTTTGAATTTTGTTTTCGACTTTTCATCTCACCATGCTTCTGCCTTTGTTTTTGCATCATTGTTTGTTGATCAACATGTAGCCTTGCTATTATGACTAAAGCACAATGAAACAAATTCATTCCCGGAGTCACGTCGACATTCCCAACAGTTCCTTCTCCCCACCTTCTGTGTGCAGATGCACTCAACAATTTTTTTGTCGTTTCGTGACTACCGGCCTTCACCCGAATAAAACACCCGGTAATTTTCGCTGCGTCTGGCTAGAAAGTTGTGTCAAATGCAGCTATAATGACTGGACGTTCTATTCAGGTGAAGACAAGTGTGGCGAGGCCCTTATAACAAGGACCTTCTTTTCCGGGGATACTCTTAGGGAGTCCCTTCCTTGCTTTTGTCCTCTCACCATCCCTTTGATCCATTCCGCGATCTCACACCTAGCCCTCTCCTACTTCCTCGTTCTCACATGCCCTTTTTTGTTTTCTTTTTTTGCCCTACCTCACACGATCCAACTATTTTGAAGTTGTTCCTTTCATGGTGGCCTTTTGCATGTAGAAACGGACTACCTTAGCTACCTACCCCCGTCACCCCATTTTATGCCCCATTTTCTACCCATGTCATCCTAGTATCTTCCTTCTGGTGAACAATTATCATTGTCCAGATCCACGGGGGAAAAAAGAAATAAAAAAATGTTGTCCCGGTCCTGTTACAGAGTACTATGTTGTTTGTCGTTGTGCTTGTTGTTTCTCAATAACATAAGTGTTTGATTGTGGCCCTTTCTGTTCAGTGGGCAGGAGTCAGGTTCGCATCAGTGGAAGGAAAAAGAAGTTTAAAACTACATATTTCTCTCACCCATTTGGTTCCCCTTCTCTTCGTGTCGTTATGCCAGTACCTCTAAGGCTACATTCATACCCTGTTATTCGCTCCCCTGTTTCCTTCATCCATGGTCTAGGACTAAGTCCCACTAGCATTGCTCCTGTTCCTATGTAACACTCCTTGTCACCGCCGATTGTCATGGATCGTAGGGCAAGGCCATTTTCTTCATTTTCACGTTGGCTTATTGAGGCAGGCGGTGAACTCGGTGCTTCACCATTGGCTGCACATGTTCAATTTCTTTTGTTGAAGGTGGTCTGTGAGTCCTCTCTGGGGCGATGCACATCAAGCTAGAGAGGGGGACCGCCAGTCGCATTTCAGATACAGCGGTCATGAACCAAAAACAAACAGGGAGAGGACAAAAAACATGCATCTCCAGATGGCCACGGTCTGTTTGAGAAAAGAAAGCCTTCACCATCGGGCCTCTCTACACTGCTCTCCAAAGGTGGCATTCGACAATGAACTTCCACAAGAACATGGAAAGATGGGCCCATTAATTCACACCCCATACCCGGCTACGACAGGGGCAGCTTCCTCTGCGTTTTTGTTGCGCTTTACACAACTGGAATATTTTTTTACCCCATGGAGAAAATAAGGCCGCACAACGTCGTTCGCCGTCGCAATATGCCGCGTAGTTCTGAAGAGAGGAACATGAGCAATGTTAGTGGGACTTCGCCCCTTGTCTCTTTCCTCTTTTGATCGGATTTCAAAAGAAAAAAAAAAACAAAAAAAAACCTGACTTGTAATTGTTCCCTTGTTAATGAGTCTTGAGGAGACGGGAAGGGAGGAAGCAGAGGGGACAACAACAGTCATTGTCCCGCCGGTATATGATGGGATCACACTGCAGCGCAGTTATGTCCTCAGGGGTAGAAGTGGTTGCAATAACTCAGCTTAAATATGCACCAGCCACAAACTTTCCTCAGATCACAGTCACTTCCGAGGAAAATTTCAATGCCTAGTAACACCCTTCGAGATCTCCGAGATTAATTGACATTTTTCCGCCTCACCTCTCACCGAGTTTTACGTCCAAACACCACATTGTTAAGTGGCAATAGATAGCGTAAGTGGCGCTGCAATGCCATCCGAGGTCACTACTCCCTTCATACGTCTTTCCTATTGCTTCTTGGAACGCGATGATCAACATGGTATTGTTCACATCCAGTGTGAAGAAGTGATTGCATCCATGTGAAGTTAAGCCAACAAAAAAAAGAAAGAGGCTTGGATTTTAGATCCTCTGCACACAAGACAATTGTTGTTGAGCTTCTCTAAATCCCATTGTATCACTGGCTTAATAGGTCGGCATAACATCAGAAACTCAGTGGAAAGATAGCGAGTAAGCAGTAATCATCAACGACATCCCTCAACAGCCAAAACCGAGTCATCAACTGGTGATGCATGTTTCTTTCCTCAACTGGACTTCATAACAGGTTTATGAATGATAACACCCATCACATGCATATATAATACAAAAAGAATTGAATGTTAGATATACCAGACTACATACTACCAGAGCTCTGCCAGAGCGCATTAGTACACTAGATGCCTCATATATTGGATGGTTTACCCAAAGAGCAAAAAAAAAAAACATCATTTCTTAAAAGGGTTTGCGATCAAAAGTGGCAAAAACTTCTTGGTGCTTCGACATGTGGGTTGCATGGTCTACCACAACAGGTAACGGCAACATCGTTGCACCTTCAATAACATGAAATATGCACCCCCAATGTTTGGAGAAGATGAAACTGAATATTTCAGATCCAAGGATTTCGACAAAGACAATGAATAAATGATTTTTGCACAGGAACGTATGATAAAATACCCCACTCCAGAAGCGCAGAGGGAGATTAACGATCAGGTATCTCTCAATCACCTCCACAATTTTTTTAACTCTACAACATTCGGTCGTATGGATCTCCTCTAAACTGTCATATACACAGCTTCATTCGGGAAAAAGATACCCTTAAATTCATATGGAAGTAAACTTTACCCATCAATACCGCGACGAATCTCTTCATCATGGGGAAAGAGTACACTTAAATCCTTACTTGCCCGCAATAGAGATAAGCAACAAAATGTTCATCACCTGTTATGGAATGACAGTTTATCTACCATATGCTTATCATTAGGTTTAGGATCACAGGTTGAATAAACAATCACCACTTCATAATATTCGTACAACTGCCACCTCTGCCATATCCTCGACATCATCGTTATCCCAATCAGATTGAGTTCTAAAGGGGCCGGCATTCCTAGTTCTCAAGAATGTTAAGCGCACTTCAAACATATTCATCGTAGGAGTTATTTGGAACCAGCAACCTCACACCTAGGGTTATATAATGTTTTTCCTAGGTAGCACGACTTATCTGGCCGGATACTCTGGTCGGATTATCTAGCCGGATGATCGGGGGTTATGATTATTCGGAAATCCGGACGATTAAAAAAATGGCCAAAAAAAAAAAAAGTGATATTGCGCATGCAAAATACAATAGAACGACGTTCCTATTTCATAAAAAACTAGATAGGTCATGGAAGGGTTCAAAGTGGGTAAGATAAGGAATCAAGGGGTTTAGAGGGGGGATGCTTAATTCGTTTTATAACTTTTTATCTAAATATTATTTTCGTTTTCTGTTTTATTTTTTATCTTCTTATCTGTTGAGATATCAAAGATTATCTCAAGCCAAAAGTTGTTTGTATCATTGATATGAACAACACTTTTTTTTTCCAGATTTGTTTGAATTATGTTTTTTTTGGTAAAAAAAAATATTTTGTGCAGGGCCGGATTTTCCATATCTGGAACTAATCAAGAATTTTCATCTGGATTGAAAATTCCAGATAAAATTGACCTGCCGGATATCTGGATTTGCTACCTAGTATTTTTCCTATTATATTAAATTAGTTGCCCCACACCATACGAAAGACGACTATCATATGTGACGTGTCGTCCTCATACCTGAACAAACCTCGAAGGTCTTAAATTTTGTTATTCCTTCTTTTTCTATTCTAATGGGATCTAGGGGTATCATCCTTTTCGACTGGACGGAAGTGCATTGGATTAATGGTCGTTGAGACCCTCCCACTTCTTAAGACTTATCATTTTCTTACTCGGACTTTCTCGCAATTTCTTTTCGGTAATTTACAAATGTACTTAGGAAGTACGCGCTGTCGGGGCAAATACCCTGACAAGGGTATTCGTCGGGGATTTTAAACGTCGGACGCTGTCCGACTTTTCGTTGGGTTAAAAGACTTGATGAGACTGGCGTTTGTCAAAAGTTTATTCAGACCTGACCCATGACTAAGGAACTAAAAGTTTCCGAGCTGTAGTCCGGACGCATGTAGCATCCGAGAATAACGGATGTGAATGACAATGTTTCGCGGACATGAGAGCGCTAACGTTAGACCTATTCTAGCAGCCGCGCGATTCAGGGCGTAAGTAGGCTAGAAAGAAGAATGTGCCGGGTATAGGGTTGCAGCGCGAGAGGAATAGGAAGGGCCGCCGAGTTGACCTCTAGTCAAGGGGAGGGCCAACAGGCCTATGCCGAGGCCTACCCGATGGGTGGCCCCGGAGCCAGGGATGGGTTGCCATCCACGAGGAAGCAGCAGTAGGTAGAACCTGCTAGGCCACCAGCCGGTGAGGCCTGCAAGGCCACAGGCAAGATAGGCCTGCTAGGCTACAGGTAGGCAGGTTTCGCAGTCCTCATGCAGGCAAGGCCTGCAAGGCCGTAGGTAGATTGCCTACTGGCATTATAGCCCTTCATATATGAGGGCTGCTCCTATCCTGATGTGAAATAGGAGCTAGCCCAGTAGGTAACGTACCAACCTGATACACTGCAGATGCGGGTCGAAGCCAATAGGCCTACTAGGCTAGCTCCTTCCTTTTGGAGCAACCCAACTTTATGGCGCGACCGTTTTCAGCCGTGCGATCGATAAAATCTCACGGCTGAAAAACAGCCGCGCAGAGAGTAGCATGACCTACGCAAGGATGACATGATTTTTTTATTTTTTGAAATTTGAAATAGCAGCAGCCTCGCGGCTTGACGAGGCACTGCTTCTTCCCATGGGGAAGGGGGAAACTCGTTTCCATTTTGCACATCTGGTGAGTAGGGTGGTGAAGGTCATTTTTTGTGAGGTTGCACAGCCCCACCATGCCCTGAATCCATTTGGATTTGGACTCTGGTCTGCATTCCAACAGTTTATGGCAGGGCCTAGGAGCCACAGCCTTCCAAAGGGCGCTGTTAGGCCAATGGGCAAAAAGGGGAAAAAAAAAAAAGAAAAAAAAATAAAGAAGAAAATGAAAAAGTGGATCAAGATTTTGAGAAAATCTGTATTTCGCAGTTTGCGCCTATATTTGTTTGGTGGCGTAAATGATTTTTGTTGGCTCTGAAAAATTTTCTCTGAGTAGGTGGGCACCTATGCCACGCGCATGAAGTTTTTCAGATTTTTTTATTAGACGAAATTTTAATTAAAAATCGTTAGAGTCGGGGTACTTTTTGCATCCCGCTCTGAGCCTGTCGAGATTTTAGCTCGTGATTATCATGAGTTGTTCTTCCCCCCCCCAGCCTTAGCACTGAGTTAGCACCCCTCCGAACGGGTGCCAGACAGAAAAAAGGCAGTCAATGGTTGTCCAGGAGTTAGCTGTAGCCATTTGGCTGCCTATTTTTAATGTGGGAGACCACGGTGGAAAAAACAAAACGTAGAGAAAGACCATGGCTGGGAATTCTTCAACCCATAACCACAGCAAGAGAGTGCAGCTCAGGCCTTTTTAAGGTCTGGCTGTGACTCCGAATTGGCAGCCCTCCAGATAGCAAAGGGCTTGACTTATCCGCCTTGTATTGAAGCCCTATGAGGGCTGCTTGGGCTCAAACCCATGCGGACTGAGCTTGCCCCCATTTTTAATGAGAGGCTGCTCCGAAACTTGGGTCCAGAGCCCGATGAGACTGCTTGAAGCCATCATCTTAGGATATACAAGCCTGCAGAGGGACATGTATACATATACACAAGGCGAAACAAGCTGAACAATGAAAGTTGTGGGTCATAACAACTCTAATTCCACGGTGACAACATAGGAAGTAAGGAGAAGTGACAAGTGGCAGTCACAGAGTGATTTCGGGATTCAGCAGCTCGAGTGAAGGCAGATAGAGGCACATATGGACCCATAACTAAAGTGATGTGAGTGCCCCACCTCCACGACTATATTAGGAAGGGGTGAACCTTTGCCGGAGCAACAACTTGACGTAGCATATGAGGCTATGGGCGCGTAGTGAGACCTAAGGCTTGATACGTGACACTCAGGAGCTTAGGAGTGGACCGAGGCTCGGGAGTAGCTAAGCACAACTAAGGAGGGGCGTGGAGGAGTTGTCGGTGGGAGCTGCTGCTGCTAGAGGAAGTGCTGCCTAGAGGAAGTGCTGCCTAGAGGAGGAGAGTGGAGGTTTGCAATAGAGGTTGAGAGAGGAGGCTCCCATAGCCACCATCTCAGTAAGGGTGGAGGTGCTACTGGCTATAGCCACAGTCATAACGACGGTCGTGGGGGAGGCACTGCTACTTTTTGCGGCAACTGCGGCGGCGACGCAGACTTATACGGCGGTGGTACGGAAGTGCTGCCAAATTTTTGTGGTGGCGACGCAGGCTTTTACGGCGGTGGTACGGAAGTGCTGCCGAACTTTTGCGGCGGCGATGCAGGCTTAACGGCGGTGGTGCGGAAGCGCTGCAAAAATTTTACAGCGATGGCACCAGGCTTTACAATGGCAGTGCGGAAGCGCTATTCAAAATTTTCGCAACGTCGTCACAGGGTTTACGGCGGTGACGGCAATAATTTTACATGGGCCTTGGCGCAGGGAAGGTGCCACTAGAGTGGGGTATCTTGAGGCGGCATGGACTTGACGGCGCAGTGATGCTGTGACAGTGGAAGCTAGTGACGACGATACTTACCGAAAAATAAGTAAGGGGGTGTTGTGGCAGGTGATCGCAGCAAGAGAGTGGTTTAGATCACTTTGCTGACGACTGGGAGGGACTACCGACACGTCAAAGGGAGCGTAATTTTATACGGTTTTCTCGAGTGTACCGTTCAACTTCACTCAAGGTCTGTCGAATGACTCTGACTTCCTTTCATGCCTGTGTAAACCCGCACTTTGCTTGACCCTGTTCGTTTTGAATATTCAAAAGAAAAGGTAGAGGGTGCAAGTCATGCATGTGACTGAAAAAGTCTGACTCGAGTATAGGATTGTACTGTTTTCTTTCGAACGTGTTTCCTTTGCTGTCTGTGCAGGTAGGTAGAAGGATGCTTACAAAGGGGATTGATTATGCCCATTTGAGATGAAGGAATGAATTGTATTCTTTCTACCTTTCACCTCCCTGCTTGTCAAAAAGAACTTGTTGTTTTGAAAAAATGTTATTGAACGTGTGTCGAAGAATGGATTCTATTGAAATAAAGCAGATAAGGTCAAACGGATTTAGCTTTTCCCAAGGATTGACCCATTTTATCCCGAACGACCTTATCTACCTGTACCTGTCTAAATTATTTTCTTTTTCTTTATCTTTTCTGATTTTTTTTTGTCTAAGTTACCCCCGGGACTTAGGAATATATATATATATATATATATATATATATGAAAGTTACTTGCGGTGGATGCATCCACTATCTCTAGGAAGCATCTGGGGCGGGGGTTCGTTGCTTTAGGAGCTGACCCTGTTATCGACTCAGAGTGGACCGTTCTACGGGGGGGTACTTGCCGATTCGGTGGAGACCGCCCGACTTCTAAGATCCGAGTCTTGTGCTCGGACGAGGAGGAGGAGTACCCCAGACCACTTCCTAGAGGAAGAGGCATGCAACACGTCAAGCAATGCCCCTGATCAAGAATCAATTGCAAAGTAGTTTGTAATCCGAAAAGATTAAAAACGGATGAAGGCATGTATGTGCGTCGAGTTTCAGGCCGACAGTAGGCTGAAATGAAAGACTTTGGCAACGCGAATAGGCATAGGATTTTTGGACATTCGATCCCACATGCAGATATTGCTTTTGAATTTTTCAATCTTGAATTGGTTTAAGAGCTAGAATGGACGGAATATTATTATTTTGGTGTCTTTTTGTCTTTATGCCGGCACCATGCACGCAAGCTTCCCCCACGTATTGTTGCGCCCCACGCCATCTTCCTATTTCTTTTTTTCGCGCCTTCTCCCCTTGACTCGTAACCGTTTTCCATCCCTTTTTTTTCTTGTTTCTCTCCCTCCTCTTCCGCCCGATCCTTGGTCTCACTCCGTACTACACTTTGCGTCTTCCTTCTTCCTACCTTCATCCCCGTACAAGAAGTCCCTATCGGTTCCCCTCCCCCCTTTTCCAGAACTTTTGAACCATTGGACAACATCGTGTAAGGAGGATTCATCCCCTCACGTTGTAATTTGACTGATTGTGAAAGAACTCGCATGGATCGTTATGGCTTTCCTCAAGCGATTAACTCGTATTCCCCCTTCTCTCCCTTTTGACCTTGCCCCATTCTGTCTCGTTTTCTGCCTACCTCTTCGCAACATAAAATCTGCAAGCGCGTCCAAGAAAATATCTCTCAACCCATCTGCCAACTTCATGGAAATAATGGATAGACGATGTGATGATTGGCCACTCGGAAAGTCCTGACTAGCTGACTGTAGCTTCGTGAGGTTGTGCGCTCGGTGACCGCAACGGACTGCGGAATCTGGGAAGTCAGTGTAGAAGCTGAGTCGGCAGGATGACGGTCAATGTATTATGGAGGTTGGTATGTGGCAATCGGGATCGCCAATACCGGGGTAAGAAAGGTGTGTATGTGTATGAGTGGTCACATGGCCCGGGGCCATGATCAGAGAGCAGAAGGCTCACGCGCCTTAATCCTCGGTTCCTTCTTTTACTTTGCAAGCTAAGTCCATGGTGGATCGTCGACTTTTTCTGAGATCCAACTGTATGTTCGTAATCCTTCCTTCATCTCAATTTTTGCTTTTCTCTCTCTTTCTCTCTCCCTCTCTTGATATCTTCTTTTTGGGTATGTTTTGATGACCCTCCTCTCACTCCCTTACCCACTTATGGAATATTATCCTACTAGTCTCTTTGTGTTTTGATAGCGGGAACACATTCAGATCTTGGTATACTTGCTTCGATGCATGTTTAACTGCATGTCCTCACTCACACGATGAATGATATGAGTTTTTCCTTTTTTTTTAGAATGATTGAGCTTCTGCCTCCCCTTATTTTTGATGATCGAAGTTTCATCAGGTAAACCTCGCCTATCGCAAAAGTCAGTTGAGGCATAAGTATGCTTGTGTGCGGCCAATAGATGTTTCGATGTATTTTGTTGATCCTTGAACATGGTTCGTTTTTTTTTTCTCTGCTGAATGAATGATCGTTGTCGTCTCGGCTGGGTCCAGATGCACCTACGCACGCTTGTGGTCTGTCTGTACTAAGAACGAAAACTAAAGAAAATATGGTATTGTGTCTGTTTATCCCTTTGATCGAATAGCGGATCGAATAGCAAAACGCAATGAGCCTTGTTTATGCCATATGGACCGAATATACCGATCTAACTGGGTGGCAACTTCCTGTATCCCCACAACGCCCGTTTCCGTAGAACGAGCATATGACACTTGTGTGTGAGTGGGGCATACGAGAAGGCGTCGAGAAGATTGGAGGGCCTAATTACTTCACTCATGAAACAAGGTGCTCAACGTTTGTGGGCGCTGGTGTCGTTATTGTTGATACTCATTTTCCACCTCACTCCTTATTACGACTTTTTAACGAATTGATTGCCATCCTGTGGACGACGGTGGCACCTCATTGCCCTAACACTGTGCAACGATTATCTCCGCACCAACCCTTACCGAGCATGTGGTGAGGACAAACACAAGGAAAGGGTAACCAGGCTTAGACAGTCTATGTCGAATTCAAAGCTCTATAACGAGCGGTGTGAGGACTTAATTCGAAAACAAGATCCCACGTGTGTACCCCTGCCTTTCCGTTCGAAAAAACGTCGAGTAGCTCGCATGAACGTTGAGCTGTACTTTTTGGATTGATTGAATTTGAAAGCGGTGCGCGCTATTTCTTTCCCGCATGGCAATAGCCGCCTATCACTAAACTTTAGAAGTGTGAAACCACACTGAGGATTTCAGTTTCATCTATGTCCCCACGCTCAATTTTTCAAAAATCCTTGACACGCCCAATTTTGTTGTTCTTTCAGGGCCTATTCAGTAATTTTAATCACTCTGACCAGAAGATAGTTCAGAGTGTGAGGTTGGTATCGAAGCCGACACGTGTCGGTTTTGGTGATAGTGAGACGAGTTGACGGGAGGACGAGCACTGCCTCGATCAAATCAAACAAGTCCTCCTGCCACTCGAAATAAATATGTGGAAGCAAGAGTTGAGGCAGTCATAGGCAATGCTAATGTGCCTGTCCCTCGTATTATGGTAAATATCCCAACCACCTTTCCCTTTTATCCCAATTGACTCATCGTGAGGCATGGCTCAAACCTGTGGAGGCCCGAGTCTATGCCGCAACTGATCTTCCCCGAGTCATCACCCTGCTTGTAAGAAACGTCACTCGTGATTGGTTTAAACACCATACATAGGTAGATTGGGCCACTTTCAAAAAAACCTTTTTAGCAAGATTTGATAAAGTGAGTGAGGACGTTGCATGGCTTGTATTGAAAACGCACCCTCAAGAATTAGCGAAACTGCTTCTCGACTTTATAGATAAATTTCAAACCACTTTGGATAACTCTGGACGAGAAGAGAACGTTGGTCGGGATTGGTTCTGTGGCAGACCCACCGGGTGAGGTGCTCCGTCTGGGATAGAGATGGAGATGGAAGATGATGGTGGAGCAAGATGACACAGCGCAACTCCCACGCAGACTCCAACGGACGTACTCCAAACTGTGCGAATATAGAATGATCCAAAGTACGGACTTTGTCTGGGGTATAACCCAGCCGACTGAGTGGACTGGACTGAAATGGCTGGTACCGACAGAGGTACCGGCCTGGACTGGACTACTCCGAATACAACACAGGTTTGTGAGATCAGGCCAAGGGGCTGGTCTCACAGGCCAACCAGAGGTCCGCTACACGATCCTCGACCTGTGATGGATCGCCTTGATACAAGCACGCTTCTGCCAAGAAGTGGAACTCTACCAAAGAAAAAGGAAACCCGAGTAGTCTAGGACGTGGAGCAAGCTCCATGCTGAGTCCATGCAATGCAACCTAGGCTATAAAATGTCACAAAAACAACAATGTCATAGCTAACAGCCCAAGTAAAAGTAGAAGGTAATGATAACTAAATCCTAGAATGCTAGAGGAAGTAGACTCAATCTGGAAACAGTTGACTGGTGTACAAGTCATAAGAACAGTCAAAGCAAAGACAACTAAATCCTATACATGTCAGAGGCGGGTGCCTCAGTCTGAGAGTAACAAAACAATAACAAGATAACCATATATCACAGAAAGGGTATGTCGTAAACCACAGGGTGGAATGATCTCTGAGGGTGGCAAATGCAACCTAGGGGGCGACAAACTCCTAAGGGCATCCACACATAATGACGAGGAGATACGTGTCATCAGGCTCAATGAGGGTAGGGAACTGAGAGCGAACAAAACCAATGACCCTAACAGATAGACCATCAGAGCAGGTAATGGTCGACTAAAGGGGTGGCTGCTATGTAAGGTCGACTATGCAAGGGGATAAGGAAGCCTAGTATACTGAGCGCACCTGGATGAAGCATGCAAGGCTGCCTAACTAGGGCATTAGGGCCGACAGAGGGTAAAAAAAATGTGGGTAAGGGAATCATACAAATGAAGTGAGGGAAGCCGGAGCTAGATCCGTAAGCTGGGAAGTCAGGGCAACGCTACGGTCCCGATGCTTATGTGTATACCAAGGGAGAACCCAACTCAAAGGAACCCGGCTAAGGGAGACCATCATGCAACACAACCAGGGTACTATACAAGGTAAAGTGGGAAGGGCATGATGACGTCTGAAGTAGGCAGAACTGGTCGTGATGGAGTCCGTGGAGCTGCCAATGACGTCCATGAAGAGAAGTCTGGAATGTCGTCGAGGAAGAGCCTGCAACGTCGACGAGCTGAAGTAGTAAAACTGGAGTCGATGGAGTACTGAGAAGTCAAAGACGTGAGAAGAGAAGTGAGAAGAGAAGTGAGAGGCAATCGTCGTATCGAGCAGGACGACGACGAGTGCGTTGCAGATGGTCCGAAGCATTCGGATGCTGTTGAAGGTCTGCCTCAAATAGAGCAGGCTCGACTTCAGCAGTTTCCTCAACTGAGGGAGAAGGAAGAGGGTCAATGGGTTGAGGAGGCACAGTTGACCCAACACGACGAGCACGGTCATAGGCACGCACCAACATGCGAACATGCTGCAAGTGCTCGAGGGGCTCCCAAGTAGCCTCCTCATCAGGGTACCCTTCCAACGTACGAGATACTCGACGTGAGGAGGGTTGTCGTCGTTGACTCGGCGACCAATGATGTCTGAAATGAGGAACTCCTCGCGGTCGTCCACCATGATGGGTGGAGGGCGCTCGTATGGTCATCCAACGAAACGCTCGGACAGTCTGCGGTAGGGACGTAGTAACGAGATGTGGTAGACATCGTGTACGCAAGCCTGACATAAGTAGTCGGACAAATTCACATAGAAGCTGACCGGGCTAGATGTCGTATCAGAACCGACGGTCTGGAGAATGCGGCATGAGCCAAAGAAGCGATGTCGGAACTTGCAAAGCGTGTCCGCTTCGAGCTGTAAGTGGCGGGCGTCGACAAGCACATCGTCACCGACTTTGAATGGATGATCCATCCTCGATCAGTTCGCACGTGCGGCCATGCAAGTCTGGGAAGCGGCTATGTGCTCATGCGCGGTCTGCATGATCGACGTCATGTGTGCAACCCAATCATCCATTGCGGCACAACTCGTGTCGGGGTGCAACTTTGACGGTCGAAGGAACTCCGCGGGGATATGAGGGTGATAGCCGAGGTCGCAATAGTAAGTCAACATCCCCGTGGCTGGCGAAACGACGTGGTTGTAGGTTATCTTCGCGTGGGCAAGATGGAGATCCCACTGCGGGTCGTCACAAACAATTTTTTTCCTTCTTTTTACCCATTGTTGTCGGCATCTCCACTACCAAGGCAAGTTACTCCCCATGTCCCTCCTCAAGCACTAGCCGTTAATGGAAGACCAAAAATTCGGGGTTTTTCACCGCGTCGCTACAAGCAATGTTGTCGAAACTTTTGCGAACAAACTATGTAGGGTCATAATACAAACATAAAAAAAAACAATCAGACAAAAAAAAATTGAAAAAATCAAACTCAAGACTCAAGAGCACTACAAATCCCTATTCGGAGTAGCTTTCGGAGTTCGCCTAGACTTTTTTCGAGTCTTGTGTTTTTGCTAAGTTTTTTGTTACTGCTTCAAATATGGTGAAACTGAATACAGATATACCCTAAAGAACATATATAACAGGCAAAACGAAAAACTAAGAAAATAGTAAAAATTCAGGGAAATATGACAGTTTCGGTGAAAATTTCACCAAAATTCGCCTAATTTGGGCCTTCCATTAACCGCCTCTCTCCTCAAGTTATCGGTCCTCCAAAAAGAGTGGAGTGCTATAACTCAAGGAGCCCGAAAATTTCGTTCGGGACTTCCCTCCTCCGAAGTGGAACCAACCGTCTTTTACGGTTGCGCCGGTGACCACTAATCAGGGACGGGTAGCTACGTTACTCGAAGGAGAGAGACAATCGGGATATTGTTCCTGTCCTCCCTTCCCTCTTATGCCTACAGACATGACTGCGTCTACCTTCGGAGCTTCATATAAAGTCGTTGACGTTTTCGATCCATTTGAATACCTCCAGTTGGCTGGTCTGATTATAGTTATTTGACCTGGAAAAGAGGAGTTGGAATGGGTGGAACATGAAGTTCAGTTGATGTTATGGAAAAACGCTCAGTGTGATTGCGAAGGTCGACCGCATTTTCTCCCTCCTTTTCTCACGAAAGGCGAGAGTCTTCCTGACCATGTCACGTAGGAGCAAAAATAAAGCAAATCCAAGGGACAACTTGAAGGCGACGCGAAAGTAGTCCTGCGAACTGCGGAGACGAACACTATTGCGTAGTCGCCTTCGCCACTCAAGCCGGGTGCGCCAATTGTACTTCCCGCGGTCCTGTACGACAGGATAGGTTTCTGCGAGGCACAATATCTTGCCTAAGGGGTTGTCACCACCCTTAAGTGTGTATCCCTACTGCGGTACTAACCCACATGTGAAAGCTTGTAAATGCAATTGCAGAGGTAGGTCGATCGATGGCGTTTGCTCGCTCCGTTGTAGTATAGGTACGCGCGGTTAGAACATCATCTGAACCCGAACGTCGTCCGCTGCCTAGGGCGCTGATCTCCTAGGTACAGAGCGTATGTCGGTCAACTATGACGGTCTCAACCAAGCGTAAAACCCGCAAATAACACTAGACTTTTTTACATATAACTTAAAAACATATATATCATCGTATTTGAACCTAACTCCTTCAAACCGAATTGACTGTAGCCGATAGGAAACCATCGGTAATAAATAATAACTCATACAACAAACAAAATTGTTAGGGATCCATTTTGATATAAGATTCAAACAGATAAGTATAAATCTTCAAATACCATAAGGCAAAATACAAACCAAAATTAACGTCGGGCGAATCCGGCAGATCCGAACACAATAAATCGAGCCAACACGAGGTTGGACTTTCTAAGACAGTTGACAAGGTAGTCGAACTATCTTAATTTTAACTTGATGAGTTGGTCCGCCAAAGATTTTCATTTCATTCCTATATTGACAGAAGACAAAGCACACACTTTTATCACCACTGGCCAATTGCCTCTCTAGATGACAGACTACTTTGTGGATAATTTTTGATCAGGTGCATTACTCCAAGTGTTTCAATGTCCTACTACCCTCTAGGAAGTGGTCTGGGGTACTCCTCCTCCTCGCCCGAGCACAAGACTCGGATCTTAGAAGTTGGGTCGTCTTCACCGAATCGACAAAGTACCCCCCTTAGAATGGTCCACTCTAGGTCAATAACAGGACCGACTCCTAAAGCAACGAACCCCACCCCAAATGCTTCCTAGAGAGAGAATGTGTCCACTGCGAGTGTAATTGTTTTTCTTTTTCCTAAGCTCCCTGTAACTTAGACGAAAAGAGATAGAGAAGGCAGGAAATGAGAGCTATTTGGACAGATATAGATAGATAAGGTCATTCGGGATAGAAAGGGTAACCTTGGGATAAAGGTTAAATCCATTTAGAACAAGGTATTCGTAAAAAACGGACTTGAAAAATTGTCCAGTTCGCAAGTATGCAATTAGTGTTTTTGAAAAAAATAGTTTCTACTAGCCAATACAGCTGAAACAATCTGTCGGGTTTTCTTTCTTAAATTAATAATTATTTTAAAATTCTTAAAGACCATGCAGTAGATGTTTCCAACAAAAATATTTTTCAGCGAACACCATTTTATTTCGAGTTCAGTACTTGAGGTTTTTGTTTGTCTCACTGTATGTATCCGGTATCTTAAATGAGATAGGAGTATCAACCCTCTACTAAGGTTTAGCGTCTAGGCTCTAGGCTTGAGCTCCGATAACACGTTAAAGTCGAGTGTCAGGGTAAGCCTTGGGTGCAAACTCTGAAGGTCAAGTTTGGGTTCAACCTTAAACCCTAGACCTTAGCAGAGGACCATGAGCATGGCCCTCACCTTGAACTCAAGTATGCCCTGACCTTGCACTCATTAGGGTCTAGGCTTGAGCTCTGATACCGAGTTAAAATTGAGTGCCTGGCTTAGGTGCAAGCTCTCAGGGTCAAGCTTGGGTGCAAAGTCAGGGTTGGGCTCAAGTGCAAGGTCATGTTCATGCTTAAGTTCAAGGTGAGTATCACGCTCATGCTAGAGATAGGGCCAGGCTTGACTTCAAGGTCATGGTCTGGCTCGGGCACAAAGGAGAGGGTCACGCTTGGGTTCAAGTTCAGGGTCTTCCTCGGGTTCAAGGCCTGGGTCAGGCAGCTGGCTCATCAGGTGCACAGTCCGCATACTGTTTTTTTTTTTTTTTTTTTGTGAAATCAGACTTGTCGCAACTTGCTTCCAAACATGCATGCAAACAGATGACGAACACGATCTGGCGCAGTGCGCCCACACAAAGCTCAGAGATAAGAACGTGGCCAGGAACATAGTTTAAATTCGACTTGTCTTGAATCGTTATGGCGCCCAGCCCCTGACAAAGATTCCCTCCCGATCAACTGTATCCACCAGCAGCTTGTTCACATGCACACGCACACACTCCAACACTAGCTAGGATTACCCTGAATGTCCTTCACACACACACTTTACACACTCCCTACACTATCCTACGTGGCAACTATGATTGTTATCTCCCTCCTATGCGAAGCTAGCGGCTATGGCCTCTTCTGTATCCTCACAACCCACGTGTTCCTTGGGCACCTTCAAACCTCCGATGCACAAGTCGCTTAGACATCGCTTCCACATGGCTCACAGGAAGAATTAATGAATAACTTAACGTTGCCTCTTTATTTATACTCATTTGTAGGTGGTCTGGCCTCTTGACCCGGATCCAGGATGTGCACAGTCCCTCTTGGTACTTGCTGATTGTACTAGGTGAGGACTGGGACTGGGAACTGCTGACTAGACTAGTATAGGACTGGGACTTCCCTTCGCTGACTAGGCTACGACTGCCCTCTACTGACTCAGCTACAGACCGACTCCTAGATCCTACGAAGAGCCATATCATACACATCTAGAAGGCCCTAGGCTAGGTAGGACTTGAACTTTTGGAACTATAGCAGCTACAACCTAGACTGACCCTACGCTACTAAAACCTAAGTCTACGAGTCTAGTCCACGTGACCAGGTTATATACAACAGTCAAAACACACGACTCTCAGGGATAGGTCGCAGGTTCAAACACACAGGGTCAACGATATTGTACATGTAAAAGGGGACACGTCAAGGGATCGAACCCGGAGAACTACATCTGTTATGCGACTTGGGTGAAATCGTTTTAGTTTTCTTCAAGGATGATATATTCAACTGATCAGACCAAACACGCAGATAGACTGGCAGCCTGACTGGCTGATAGGAAAACAGACAGAGAGGGAGGCAGACAGCCAGGCAGGTAGACATGCGAGCGAGTTGGGTTCAAGGTCAGGATCAGGCTCGGGTGCAAGGTCAGGGTCAGACTTAAGTTCAAGGTGAAGGTTATGCTTATTCTAGGGACAGGGTCAGGCTCGAGTTCAGGTTCAGTGTCTTCCTCAACTTCAAGGTGTGGCTCACGAAGTGCACAGTCAACAAACTTTTAGGACATCCATTAAAATTGGAAAGACACATAGAAGATAAGCACGGCCCCTATGCAAGGATCACACGCATAAATCAAGAAATGGTCGACATTAAAATTAAAAAAAAAAAACATATATTAAACTGATCAAACCAGACAGACAGACAGTCAAACAGACATACAAACAGACAGACAGACGTACAGACAGACAAACAGAAAGGCAGACAGACAGGGATAGACGAAGAAGAGGAAAGGCAGAGGGGGAGGAGGCAGAGGGAGGAAAGTGGCTATGTATCACCTGCAGCCGCGGTCGCGGCGTCAATGGCCGCAACTGAGGACGGTCGCCCGAATTCGCGACCACGATTTTTAGGGATTTTCCCCCAGCGAAATAAAACATACAACCCTATATTTTATTTTTTCCAAATCGCATATTGTTTGACGTTTAAAAAAATAAAAATAAAAAACTGTAAGAAAAACAAGAAAAAAACAAAACAAAAAGAATATATATTTTTTTTCTTTTTTTTTTGGTTGTGTGTGTGTGTGGGCGTGTGTGTGTGCGTGTGTGTCAGTGCGTGGCGGGGGGGAAGGAGGGGACCCCCCCCCCAATCAATCAATCAATCAATCAATAAATCGAAAAAAAAAAAAAAAAGTGCGCAAGAGTAAGAGTGTGTGATGATGTGTGTGAACACATATTGCGAGGGTCTCATCACATAAGATATGCACTCCAATTCACTGACACCTCACCAGGTAGATCATCCAACGATTCCCTCATCATTCCAGCAATCATTGAGCACATTCACACTTAAGCATGACCTCTACTATATGGTGATGCCTACTGATTCGTACAAGCCTGACAATACTCACACCAAAGCATATGTGACCATTGTTATCCTGCTCATTCATTCAGGACTGATAACATTCAAACCAGAGCATACGTGTAACCAAATCCAACTATTTACATCAAACATAATCCCATCAACGCATTCAGAGGATGACCCAGTACTACTCATACGAGAGTCCCAACTGAGAAGACACACCCAATTATCACATTAACTAATAATAGCTGACGGTGTTCTTCTTTAATTCATGACATCCCGACCACTCTCGACGTTCCTATATCCCTCCAAATGACAATCAAACCAGCTTCATAATTCGCGCCCGCATGGCATTCCACAACATAAACCAGCTCTCTCCTGCTCGACCCCAAAACATACCACACTCGCCTCGACCAGGGTTACTCTCTATGTTCATTACACATCTCGTCCCCAGCATATCGTATCCCCTTAGAGATACCGTTGGGTCTACTTGGCTGCAAGAACCTTTGTAGCCAGGCAAACTATACAAGCACATGTCCCTCACATAGAGCCAGATGGTCGGTCTTGCCCGTAACATTCCCCCCATCATGTTTGAGCCTCAACCACCACTCCCTCCACTCTAAATCTCAGCGCGATGATCTCATATGAAAGCCAAATGTTCCATAACCTTCAGCCACAAAGCAATAACCTTGAGGATTCAAGCCCTCGCCCTCGCAATTACCCTGCATACATCATCTGACTCGCCCATGCCCCCATATATCATCATATCAGGCAATTCGAAAAAACAGAAATAGAAATCGAAATTGAAACAGAGATCCCAAAAACCTAAAAAACAAAAAAAGGTTCGTGACAGTGTTGTCCCAACGCATCACAACAGCACCCATACAAGATCATGGTAAGCCTCCACGTTAGAAAAAATTATGAAAGAAAAGTCAACACATAACAGAGAACATAAATTGCATGATACAAATATTATAGCATATATTGGTTGTCATACATAGGGAACACTCACCACTTTACTACAACAAGGGTAGGTGGGAGGTCATTCGTTACACCCGACTCGGGTACTGGCAAATTCCCTTAAACATGCTTTTCGCTAGCCCTGCCAAAGACCAGCTCATTAGAGGTAGTTTGTATAAGAAAGCACATAGATATAACGTTGATAGCATATGCACGAGAACCATGATATGAAAAGTTTGATTAGATGCTACGTAACTAAGGTTGGTATTAGGTAGAAGGGATTGAAAAAAACGCATAATAGTGACGATAGTCTTCACCTCTGGCCGTGGATCCCCATGTTCGCTTCCTATTCTTTGGTCTGCCAAGTGAAGGTCAAGCATCTCCTCAAAGCTCAATGCAACATCCATTCCCGTGCTTCACTCTCGCCGTGGAGCAGCGAGGGCATAGGCCGTGGTGGAAGATCAACCACCAAGAAGCCAACCGAGACGGTCAGGGATGGTGCAGTGGCAACAGCAACAGTAATATCCAGTGGTGATCATAGCGGCGATATTGCGCAGGTGGCGTAATAGTTGTTGTGAGCGTGGGAGCCGCAAAAGTTGGCGTAGTACTGGCCCATCGTCAGCAGAATCATGGCAACGAAGTCATGTGAAACTTTAGCGTTCGGGTTATTGTGTCGAACACCAAGGTACGCATACCCTGTCGTTTGAGGAGGAGTGACTTAGTGGTAACTCCTCATATTAAGTAGTAAGTAGTTAGTGCACACCCACCCGACTCCCCTTCTAGAAACATCATGCAATCCCTATTTCATTCTATGAATCTTTCCCAATTTCGGAGCAAAGCTAATACCAGATCGAAAATCTTCATCCACTGGGTCAGTCCCCGCTACCTTTATACATCCTACAATTTGACTAGACCCCCTTCCCACCCCCCACACACTTTCCTTTTTTCATGTCACATGGCCCATTTATTTATGACTCTCGCAGTAAAACTCGTGCCTCAGGGGCTCTCGGCCCCAACGCCCCTCGTGGTACCGCTACTATTTTAGCCCCGGGGGGCATTCCCTTATGGGCAAGGCATACACTGGTCCTCACTTAGTGTAGGTTGTATCTTCCCTAATCATTGCCTATCTTCATTTCCTAGAATTTCATGGGATAACAAAGGGTACCTCAACCCTGTATGTGTGTGTGTGTGTCTGTGTGTGTATGTGTGTGTGTGTGTGGTCCACCCCTAACCCGCTGGGGGAATATCTGACTCCGAGGGTCAGGGAGAATGCCTGACGTGCATCGTCAAGCATCCCCCAACATCCCTCTCGTCATTTACCCTCCAGGGATGTAGACATCTGAGGAGACATCACACCGACACATACATCCACACATGCCAAGATATCTTCAAGAATGCAAATACTTACTTTGAGCAATGCCATGGTGTCCCTGCTGCAACATTCGAAGTCCTAGAGAAGGTGCAGATGGTCAAGGACCTTAAAAGTCGTACCAGTACATCTGCGACTTCGGATCCCAGTCTCTACCATGGCTTCGATCAATACCTTAATATCCCTCGTAGCACCCGGCGGTGTCGAAGAGAGCGACATGATTAACGTTGTCTGAGAAATTATTACGTTAATCGATTGTTTAATTGGTCGATTAGAGTCATATTTGACAAACTTAACCGGTTTGAAGGAGAGATTATGAGTTTTGTCATGCTTCATTGTCACATATCGTCCCCCAGGCCCTGGGAGGACACGGATGTCCAAGTGCAAAAACCGAGCTAGTGTTCCATATATCAACCTATCCGGCCCCAATCGTGAATTCCCTGGTCTGATTCTTTATTTCAATGATGTCTAATGGGTAAATCCAGAACGGGTTGTCCTTCACCCTCGGTTGATTTTGGTCCATAAATTTTAG
Organism: Chara braunii; assembly: GCA_003427395.1. Taxonomy (NCBI): domain Eukaryota; kingdom Viridiplantae; phylum Streptophyta; class Charophyceae; order Charales; family Characeae; genus Chara; species Chara braunii. The sequence continues at coordinate 296,598 of BFEA01000280.1, read as the reverse complement.
GATGGTTGTGTTATTGATGACGTGCAAGTCGTCAATGTACCGGAACGCCAGTTTCAATATATCAGCAAGGTGAAAGGATTTTGGTCACATCAGTCTCATTATGAACTGAAATTCATATTTGAAAAAATAAACATTACACCAAATGGGGGAACAAGGGAGCCTCATTGGGATGCCCTTCACATGTCGCCATATTGAATTCCCAAACATTGTGTAGCATCTGGATAGGATCCATCTGTACAAACCAATGATGTCTTCAACAACCAGAGAGAAGCGTGGGGGCAATTTGTGATTTAGACAAGCCGAACTTCACTTCTCTGTTCCTCTTGTACCTACATATCACGTATTTCAATCCGGTCGTTGTAATCATTCGCGTGAAAGTCATATTCACAAAGAATCGAACCGCATCCACAAGGTCATCTGCAGACTCATCGACTGGGATATTCTCAAAGCATTTTGAACAGCTGAAAACACCGAATACACATCGGGGGGTAAATTATAGTAATAATCTTGCACACAGTCAATTACCCACCAGCATGTAGTTTCCACACCAGGAAAAACTTTTGTTGTCCTCATGATCTCACAACAGTGTTGCATGACCATTTCTCTGAGGACTGTCAGGACCGTATCAACAAGTGTAGCAATGCTCGTGAAAAAGGAATCAGAGGCATTGGCCAACCATCTGAACGAACCCTTGTGTTGCTTGAAGATGGTCATTAAGTACGACAGACTGGATGATCCCATTCTTACCTGTGGGAAGGTTTCCTTCAGGGAGGAGTTAGCTTCATCCAATACTTGTTATGGGGAGATATTACGACACAGAAAGTTAGGACTCGATAGTCTGTCAAGCGCAAGAGCTCGAATCAGATGCTTGCATACGAAAAAAGGTGTGTTAGCAGCCTTATCAGTACCTACTACATATAGTGTCTCAGTTAGATGTTTGATATCACTATTATATTGGAAAGAGATATTCATTGTTGGTTACCTTCTCAGTCTTTTACTGAGCTCATTATTGAGTAGATTCTTCACTGTGTTTGTCATGTGTTTGACTAACGCATCCGGTAAGTATTGAGTCTTTCTAATGATAACCAATGCATCAGACCACACTTTCATTAGTACTTCTGTTGCTTCCTTCTTATTAGATTGTCTCAATGGAAAGTGATTCAATCCTTTCCCTAAAAGCTTCGTGAGTAGGGGATCACCAGCGACCTCTGGATCCATCATAAGCACATGCTTAGAAACCACAGGACAAGGTTGAGACATGGTTAGTGTTTCTTCGTAAGGAAAGGTTGCAGATGGACATCACACGTGCATGGACACAACCCTTCTCCTGACAGCGTCTCATACCATTCACTCAGATTGAACCATTTGAAGACAGCAACATGCTTGTATACATGTCTACGGACTGGATCATCATACATTGTAGGATCTAACCTCGTCAGACTTTCGAGCCTGTGTCGACCCCACTGGGGGTCCCAGTTGGCTTGGCCCGCCTATGCTCATGCCCAGGGCGCGGGCCATTCGTCACGGGGTCACCCCCATCTAGTACTTTGAGATAGATGAGGGTGGGCCATCGAGTGAGAGACCTTTGACATTGGGGATGTAGCTCAACCCTCACGCCGGGTGGTAGTTTCACTAATTGTTTCGCGAGCGCAAGTTTTCTGATTTTTGGTTGTGCTATCAGGCAAATGCTTCTTTCAATACTCAAGCAGTCCAACTTGAAAGGGGGGGTCATTGAGAATTTTTCTTCTTTTGTGCGTAGGCTAAGCGTCATCGTTAGGCCACACACCTTTTCCCTAAAGCAACAGTCTTCTGGCATCATCGGGGCACAACGGTGCCAACTTCCCCCTTCACCCATATGCATTTCGTGTTCCATACATTCCATCCATTGCCATTAGTGCATGCCCCTTAGTCCTTCTGGGACCCTCATACGCCTACAAAAGCTACTTCACACTTCAATCAAACAACTCCTCATTCATCCCTCAGTCCATACTCAAAACTTCATACACCGAGGCCCCATTCATAGGGTAAAGTTTACGCTGGGGCCCCATAGCCCCTTTTCCCATCCATTCCTCTTTGCTGGCACGTTCCTGGCCCAATCCCGTTCAGATCATCCCAAGCTACTCACCTGCACAATCAGACACAAGTGCAAATGCCAATACAATCCCCCATTCGGGGGTTTACACATAGCCCTTCCCACATGCCTATGTTTTCTTCCTTTACTCTTGGCTTACTTCCCCAATCATTTTTTCCATGCACAGTGAATCCATCCTCTTCTCATGGTCGTGCAGTCCAGGTTTTGGTTGAGTAATCTCAAACTGCTACCCAGAAGGGCGTAAGCAAGCAAGCGAACGCCTGAATCTCATCTCGAACTGCTACTCGGAAGGAGTGCTGCTCGAGCGGACAGATGGGGGTAATGAAATTCTTGATTTTTTGGAAACAAGACTGATCGTTGTTGATGAGTCTACGATCCTTATATCTGACAAGTTCAAGAATGTCGAGACAATCTGGAGCAGCAGACCACTAAAATTCAGGACGTTCAATGATCTGTCATTTTTCGGCCCACGCATGGCTAAATTCGTCTCGATTGCAAACACGATCCTGAGAATCTCTGACAATTCAAATGACCCTGGAATTACCATACTGAACATCCTCACGCTAGTAGAGGAGTTGTGTAAGTCCAACTACCCAGGTAAGGTGGTTCTCGCTGGGCTACGATGGATGGTCCGCCGCAAGTAGGAAACATTTTGGGAAACGATGGAGGGGATTGTACACAACTGGTTCCAGAAAAATGGAGCGCAACCATGATGCTGTGTGTAATACCACAAAGGCAGAGCGGGATATCGTCTGCACACGCAGATTCTTCAGTAAAATTGTCGGGTAGGTTAAGTTTCGCGGTCGTCGGGTAAACAGATCTTGGATGCTTGTCGGTTTTGTTTTGGAACCTAGACACAGGCAGGGATTACTGGTTGACGCGTCGTGTCAGCATATGGACTCAAAAATGAACTAGGTTCAGAGGCTAGTGTTACTTTATTTTGAGGTTTTGTTTTGTTGTTTGTGTTTATTTTATTTTATTTTTATTCTAATTTTATTTTTTAGCTATGTACTTATTATTTTATGTTATTTAGCTTTATTGATATTATCGGGTTTTGTGTACCTACAGGTGGCGCGGGTCTGCGTGCATCTCGGACTTCTGTTATGAGTTATGAAGAGACAGTCCTGACCCTGTTTTTGAACGCGGGAAGTTTTCGACCTCGTACGACGATTGCACTTAGGCACCTAGGAGTGCTCGAAACATATTTAAGGAAAGTAGGTGTAGGTGGTATCCTCAACTTGAGTGGCGTATGAGTCGAAGGGTTGAGTTTAGTCCTGGATGGTGTAGAATCAGGGACTGGTGGGAGAGAAGTGATGATGGCATGATATTAAAACTTACATCGTTTTTTTCTTTATGGTATCCATAACTTGTGTTTATCTCTCTTATGGTACACAGCCTCAGACTCGACCTTGTCGTGGCTTGGGAACGAGCCTGAGGTGCTGACTCTCCTGTGAGTAACTCATGGGCGATCGTGCATGTTGAGCAACTATTACAGTTGCAGATTCATATTGGCATTCCTATTCGTATTCGTATCTGAATACGTTTTTTGTTTTATGAATTGATGCAGTGGTGCTATGTACAGCACGTGTGCAATAGTCGCTAATTATGAGTTGTGTTGATGGTTTATTAAACCTTATTCAAATATTTTAAGTATTCTTGTGTGACTGAATGATTACGGAGTTCGGATCGTGTATGGAACCATCGGTTGATCGATTTGGGTAGCACACGGTTGCACTGTGTCAGTGGTAGGTAAGCAGTTTGAAACTCAGAGTACGCCGTGTTTTGTGCGGATGCTAATCGGATATCCTAAGTTCCTTACAATCGTATCATTCTCTAGAAATCGAGACTAAGTAATCTACGCGTGTGGGAGTATCGTTTTTTCTATACGTTCCCACGCCAGTGGATGATGTTGAAATAGCAACAATTGATATGATAGTGCGCAGGAGTGAGTAAGGCGTACAGACCCAGGCGGGTGATGATAGGTAGTTGGAAGACTAGTGATGTGCGAATAAATACAAAGCAACGTGATCAGGGCGTCACGATTGGACTCGGGCTGGGTTGGGTTCTACTAGCAATATCTATCATTAGTCGCATGTACGGTCGGGGTCGTAACGGCAGAGGAGGAAGTAGGCATGCACGGTGGTGAAACTGTGGTCGTTACTGAACCGATATGAGTTCTGCGAGTAATGGGCAACAAGCTCAAAACCATGAAAATACCATGAAGTAATCCGGGGGCATGGCATGATCTCTCCCTGCTCGGCCTGGTGTGATGCCTCCATATGCTATGCAAGCTTCAGCGGGTCAAGCCGTACCGGCGGGATAGCAGGTGATGATGCCAATGTCACTTTCGGCGATGGTCACTGCTCCTGCTCCTGCAATTCTGTTGGTAATATTGGAATGTAATCATTATCTACAACTAAGAAAAGTTGTTAATCGAACCTTCTGGTTCTATCTGTTGTGATGAGAATGATGTGTCTGACTCTTTGTCTTTCTTGCACACATCATTCATACGGCTCGTACCTAAGTTCTTACAGGTGACTGTAGTGAATATGGTGAAGGCATAGTCTTACCCCATCAGTAATGGTGGAAGGTCGAGGTTCCAAGGGTTCGGTTGTTCGCCGATGAAAGTGGTAAACTCATTGCCGCGTCAGACGAGTAATCTCTGACCTTATTACTTCACTATATGCGGGAAAGTCCTAACCTATTTATTGAATGAATTTCAATATACAATGGATAATCCGCAGGAAACCAACATATGTCTGTGTAGGATCCTCAGAGACTATACGTGAAGAGTCCGAACAAAAAACAGAGTCAATTCACATTCTGTACTATGATATCAATCAACACTGATCATTAGAATATTGTATATTAGAATATTATATATCTCTTTTTTTTTAGTTCTATTTAGATTTTAATCCAATTTCTTGATCTAATTATTATTTCAATTATTAGTATTTCGATTGTATTTAATATTTTTTATTTTTGCTTTTTCTTATTTATTCTTATATCTATATTGTCGTATTATATTCTCGTAATATAATTACTGTATCGTAATATTCTATTGTATCGTAATGTAATAGTAATAATCTAGATTCGAATAAATAGTATWGATGACATGTGCTTTTATGTAGATAATAATATATCTACCAAATAGAATATAGAATGTATTATCCCGCCATATCAAGTGCAACTACCAGTCGGGCACTGGGGCTTGCAAGCGTGGCCTGCCAGTGGACACTGGCCTGCTGGGATGCCGGCAACGATGCCTGCGGCAATACCGTGGGTTAATCCTATTCAAAGTACCTACAACACACACATACACGAGTCATGGAACAACTAGGAAGGAACCGCCACATCACCAAGTGGAGGGAAGACCGAACTGCAGCAAAGGACCTATAACACACACATACATGAATCGTGGAACAACTAGAAAGGAACCGCCACATCACCAAGTGAAGGAAAGACTGAATTGCAGCAAAGAACCTACAACACACACATACATGGGGCATGGAACAACTAGGAAGGAACCACCACATTACCAAGTGAAGGGAAAACTGAATTACAATAAAGAACCTACAACACATATATACATGCGCTTTTTGAACTGCAACAACGAACCTACAACACACATATACATGCGCTATAGACCAACTAGGAAGGAACCGCCACATCACCAAGTAAAGGAAAGACTGAACTGCAATAAAGAACCTACAACACACACATACGTCAGCCACGAAACAGCAAGGAAGAAACCGCTACATCACTAAGTGAAGAAAAAACTGAACTTCAAAACAGAACCTACAACACACGCATATATAAATTATACATCAACTAGGAAGGAACCGACACATCACCAAATGAAGGAAAGACTGAACTGCAGCAAAGAACCTACATCACACACATACATGAGTCATGAAACAACTAGGAAGGAATCGCCACATTACCAAGTTAAGGGAAGACTGAACTTACGCAAAAAACCTACAGTATATACATACATGAGTTATGGAGCAACTATGGAGGAAGTCGCCACATCACCAAGTAAAGGAAAAACTGAACAGCAGCATAGAACCTACAACACACACATACATGATCCATGAAACAATTAGGAAGAAACCGCCACATCACTAAGTGAAGGAAAGACTGAATTGCAAGAAAGAACCTACAATACACATATACATGAACTATAAAGCAACTACGAAGAAACTCTCACATCACCAAGTGAAGGAAAGACTCAATTGTAGCAAAGAACCTACATCACATACACACATGAGTCATGGAATAACTAGGAAGGAACCGTCATATTAACAAGTGAAGAGAAGATTGAACTGCAGCAAAGAACCTACAACACATACATACATCAGTTATAGACCAACTAGGGAGGAACCCCTGCATCACTAAGTGAAGGAAATACTGAACTGCAACAAAGAAGCTACAACACATACATACATGAGTTATAGATCAACTAGGGAGGAACCTCTGCATCACTAAGTGAAGGAAAGTCTAAACTGCAGCAAAGAACCTACATCACATACATATATGAACTATAGAGCAACTAGGACGGAACTGCCACATCACCAAGTGAAGGAAAGACATACCTGAGGCAAAGAACCTATAACACACACATACATGAGTCATGGAACAACTAGGAAGGAACCGCCATATCACCAAGTGAAGGAAAGATTGAACTGCAGCAAAAAACCTACAACACGCACACACATGAGTCATGGAAGAACTAGGAAGGAACTGCGACATCACGGAGTGAAGAGAAGACTAAACTGCAGCAAAGAACCTACAACACACGCATACATGAGTCATGGAACAACTAGGAAGGAACCGCAACATTACCAAATGAAGGGAAGACTGAACTGCAGTAAAGAACCTACGACACATACATACACGAGTTATGGAGCAACAAGGGAGGAACCGCCACATCACTAAGTGAAGGAAAGACTGACCTGCACCAAAAAACCTACAACACATACGTATATGAACTATAGAGCAACTAGGAAGCAACTGTCACATCACCAAGTGAAGGAAAGACTGAACTGCAGGAAAGAACCTACAACACACACATACATGAACCATGGAATAACTAGGAAGGAACCGCCACATTACCAAGTGAAGAAAAGACTGAACTGTAGCAAATAACCTATAGTACACACATACATGAGTCATGGAACAACTACGAAGGAACCGCCACATCGCCAAGTAAAGGGAAGACTGAACTGCAGCAAATAACCTACACCACATACATATATGAGTTATTGATTAACTAGGAAGAAACTGTCATATCATGAAGTGAAAAAAAGACTGAACTTACTCAAAAGAGACTATAACACATACATACATGAGTCATGGAGTAACTAGGAAAGAACCGTCATATCACCAAGAGAAATAAGACTGAACTTGCGCCAAAGAGACTACAACACATACATACATGAGTTATGGAGCAACTAGGAAGGAACCACCATATCACCAAGTGAGAAAGAAGACTGGACTTGCACCAAAGAGCCTACAGCACCGTGACATACATTCATGAGCTATGGAGCAACTCGAAAGGAACCGTCATATCATCAAGTGAGAAAGAAAAATGAACTTGCACCAAAGAGACTACAACACATACATACATGAGCTATGGAGCAACTAGGAAGGAACTGCCATATCACCAAGTGAGAAAGAAGGCCGAACTTGCACCAACAAAACTACAGCACATACATACATGAGTTACGAAGCAACTAGGAAGGAACCGTCATATCACCAAGTGAGAAAATAACTAAACTTGCACCATAGAGATTACAACAAATACATACATGAGTTATGGAGCAACTAGGAAGAAATCTCCATATCACCAAGTGAGAAAAAAGACTAAACTTGCACTAAAGAGACTACAACACATACATATATGAGCTATGGAGCAACTAGGAAGGAACCGTCATATCATCAAATGAGAGATAAGTGTTGCATGTGAGTGAGACTTGCTCAAACACCTGCATAGCACTTATGGAAGCATCCGGCCTTGAATCGGATCGCTACATGATGAAGAAATGGATAATGTGGGAGGCTAGGATCACCAAAGTGTCTGCATGAGTGAAGATCGAAGTAACTATTTACCCCCAAGTGTGGGGGAGAGATAGATTTTGAGATGAGAGTGAGTAATTCTCTCCCTCGAGTCAGGTCGGAAAGTCACAACCCAAAGTGGCGATTTGCGAGGAAGTGAAGGAAATTACCATCATGGAGACATTACCAATGGAGGAGCTACGTTCTACCTCCCCTGAAGAAGGATCATAAGATGATGAGGAAGAAGATGAAGAGGAAGAGGGGAGGAAGAGTAAAAAAAAAAAAAAAAAAAAAAAGAAGAATACGAAGAAGAAGAAGAAGAAGCTTCTTCTTTTTTCTCTCACTCATCTCTCCTTCCTTCTCTTGATGTAGAAGGTCAATCTTGATGAAAATCCCTCCTCCTCACTTGACTATGACTCTCTTTTTCCTCAAACCCTCATCCCCTCCCTTTCTCAGTCTTCCCCTGACTATGGCAAACTCTCACTTCCAAGGCTATGGAGTCCTCCCCTCTAGGAGGGCCGAATGGGTTCCTCCGAGCCTCTCTCTCTCCCACAGCCTGGGAGCTATGGCGGACCACCCTCCCGAGTCTCCACTACTCACACTAGCTTCAATGTAAGTGCTTACTAGCTCACAACCTCCTCCAAGACTCCCAACAGGCAGCGATTCTCCTCCTCTCACTCCAAGTGAGTAGAGTGTTCTTATGAGCTCACTTGGGCAACATGGGCACTCCTCGTGCAAATGTGTGTGTGGCGGACTGCTCCCTCAGCTTCTGTAGGCTGAAACCGGAGTACCAGCCAACCCATGAGCCTCCTCATGTGCCTCCAAGTGAACCGAGGTATCCCCAAGGCAAAATCCCACCACTAAGTCTCTCCGGGGTTACCTGGGCCTCATTAGTTGGTACCAACTTGGATTGCGTCTTGGCCTCCTTCAACCTCCTTTTCCTTTTCAAATGTTGCCCCCTTGAGTCCAAATGCTGAAGGGGCAGCTTTACTTGGAAGAAAAATGTTTTTTTGGACCTTTTTTTTACTTTTTGTTTCTCTTACCCCATTTTGGGTAGGCCGAGATATTTTTTCAAGTCTGGGATCAATCTCAGCTTTGGATCTGGCCGAAATCCAAGGCCAGCATAATTTCGAGTTACCCTTAAGTGGTCCTTGCTTCAATTTTGAGCCTCTATGCACATTTTTTCAATTTTTTGTGCATCTGGCCTTCTTTTTTGGCCAAATGCACAGTTTTGATTTTTCCCTTCTTTTGTTTCTTTCCATTCTGGGCTGCCAACTCATTCCGGAGTTGGCCGTTTGAGCTGGCCCCACAAAAAACAGCCATATGCTCTCCATCATGAGATCTGATCTCATATCCACGGATCACAAAAAAAAACGGTAAACTCCTTTTTGCATTTTTTTCATTTTTTCCTTTTTAAATTCAGATATTGCTCTCTGCAATTTTGATTGTCCTCCACAAAATCTGGACGGATGAGGTCACAGTAGGGAGCTGTCAGTCCCTACTATGCCATTCCTAACGAACCGACACATTCTCCTCCACCCTTTTCTCCCCTTTTGTCTCATCCACCCTTCTTTTTCTCTCATTTTCTCCTCCTTTTTCTTTTAATTCTGTTATAACAAGTGTCAAGCTGTTGTGAATTATCTTTCTAGGCCTTAGAACCTCGTTCAAGGTCAAATTCATGGGCAATAGTTGGTCGTTGCAGCTCGGATTGCAATAATGGAGGCCCCATGCTTATGGCGGCTCCCGTTTTCCTCCGTTTTCTTATTTTTTAGCCCCCTTGTGCTTCGATTTTTTCTTCGCAACTTATTTTTTGCCTAGAGCCCATTGAGGCTTTATTTTTTATGCCTTGCTAGTCCGAGATATCTCGGATTGTTGGGCAGCCCCTTTTTTGCTCCTTTTCTCTCATTTTTGCCTCCTAACACTCTCTCCTTAGACTCTTTAAATTTTGTACTCACAGTGGCTAATATTTTTCATCGTCAAGATCCCGATCATAATGCCACTACTCGCTTGCACATTCTTTCTCTTCTGCTAGTTCATGGTTCCCTTGGGACTTCTCATGTCCCCGCCACTTTCTCATGCCAGTTCCATTCTTCAGTCCCAGCGGCGGTCCCGTCGACGCATGTCTCAAATTTTGACTATTTTTATTTGTGTCATTTTAGTATCCGACATCCTTCCCGGTGACGTCCTATTTTTCTTTGGAGCTCCCTCGTTCCGGGCAGCCCCAATTCCTTCCTCTCATGGGTCTCATGTGCCGCGAATATTCTAGGCTACGAGATCCACCATCTCGTGGCCCTCACTTACCGTCTTTATCCCCACACAGTCTGTTATTTCCCGGACCGCCATAATGTTTTTTTCTCTAGCCTCATGGCCCTACAACAAGGCTTCAACCGAAGCAAAATGTAACGGTCAACTCCCAAGTGCATCCGAACTCAATATTGACTCCGGATGTATCTAAAACATGTGTTTCTCCTCTCCTATGCAATCCGTTGTATCTTAGTTGCATAGGGCTTTGATTTTTCTTGATTTTCTCTGCAAAATCAAGAAAAAATCAAGGTCATTTGCAACCACTATATCCCATTATGTATCTGGTCACGAATGTATCTCCCCAAGTGATCGTTTTTTACTGTTAAGGTTTTTTGTTTGTTTGTTTGTTTGTTTGTTTGTTTGTTTTTTTTTTTTTTTTTCCTCCATTTTTGGAC
>BFEA01000280.1:229765-254119 GCA_003427395.1 Chara braunii | reverse complement strand
TCTCTCTCTCTCTCTCTCTCTCTCTCTCTCTCTCTCTCTCTCTCTCTCTCTCTCTCTCTCTCTCCCCCTCTCTCTGTACAGATATATATATATATATGTATATATATAATATTATATATATATATGACTATATATATATATATACAGTCAAACAGAGTTGTCCTGGGTTGGAGGTAGAGAGGAAGAAAAGGACAACAAACGAGTCACCACCGAAAGCGGGGTCACGTTTTCGTCGGACTTTCACCTGCTCATCAGGAGACTGATATATCTTACAAGAAAAAAACATGAAAGGTCATTGGATAAGAAAATGGACAATGGTCGGTAGGTGCATAGTAAAACAAAGACAATCAATATTTGCAAAGGCAAATTCGTATGCACCTACCGACCACCACTTTGTTTGTTGTGCGATCTTAGGAAAATAATATTGAATATATACCTCTCTCTCCGAGAATCTCTCTCTTTGTAGGTATATATATACATATATATATATATTATATATATATGTATATATACAGTCAAACAGAGTTGTCCTGGGTCGGAGGCAGAGAGAGAGAAAAGGACAACAAACGAGTAGGGCGAAAGTGGGGTCACTTTTTCGTCGGACTTTCACCTACTCATCAGGAGAATGATATATCTTACAAGAAAAAAACATGAGATGTCGTTGAATACGAAAATGGACAATGGTGGGTACATGCACAGTAAAACAAAGACAATTAATATTTGCAAAGTCAAATTCATATGCGCCTATTGACCACCACTGTGTTCGTTGTGCGATGTCATGAAAACAACATTGAATACATAACTCTCTACCTCTCTCTCTCTCTCTCAAAATTGAAAACTTCGTTTTTGTAAACTTTCGTTTCTGTACGTGAAAAACCATGAATAGTTATCGACATGTATGTACTCTGCAACGCAATTCTGTTTAACTTGGGTAACATGATAAAACAAAACGACATGAAAGCGCATACACAAAGGTAAAAAAAATATGATTCATTTCGATGTGATGACACATTTTTTATCAATTTTTGCGTTTGAAATCTTTGGATGTGGTTATCTCTGTTTATTTATCTTTCTCTCTCTCCCTCGCTCTTTCTCTCTCTTTCTCTCTCTCTCTCTCTCTCTCTGTAAATATATATGTATATATATATGCATATCTATATATTTATATATATATTTATATATATATATATATATTGTCACAAATAGAACTGCCCGGTAAACCGTAGGCAGAGAGAGAGAAGAGGACAACAAACGAGGGGCTGTGTATATATATATGTATATATATATGTGTGTATATATATATATATATACATCTAAATATATAGTGAAACAGAGTTGTCTCGTAAACCGTAGGCGTAGAGGGAGAAAATAACAACAAACGAGGGATTGTGACAAACTATTTCGTCGGAGTCATCATGAGGCTTATATATCTTACAAGAAAAAACATGAGCTATCTTCCAAAAAGAAAATAAAAAGTGGTCGGTAGGTGCATAGTAAAACAAAGACAATCATATTATGCAAAGGCAAATTTCTATGCACCTACCGATCACCACTTTGTTTATTTTGTGATCTTAAGAAAGCAATATTGAACGTCTCTCTCTCTCTCTCTCTCTGCCTTCTTTGAAATTTTCGATGTTATGAAAATTACTGACTCTGTTCAATTTTATAACCACAAAGTTAGAAAAATCACAACCCACTAATAGAAAAACATACATCTGAAATTTTGTTTTGCATTTCACCGTTCATATTCCCAACGACTGTTAATATCAATTTTTTTCAAAATATATGATATGTGTCAAATAAAAATATCTAACAACATTGAAGATTTAGTGATTGATCTTATAAACATGTATGAATTTTAAGTACGTATGACATGTTATCAGTGTTGCCAATATCATTGTCCATCCTTCCGATGTTTGAATCACCTCGCTAGAACAAACATAAGGATCGAATGTCCAACAAATTACGTATATTTATGCATATAAAAAAAATATAGAATGTTATATGTTGCCTTTATCTTCTTACATAAAATGTCGATCATGAAATTCAAAAGTTTGACCCGACCATCAGAAAACCGTCATCCTACATTCCATGAAACAAAGTGATGAGCTAATTCAACTGCAACATCGTCTAACATACAAATGATTTATAGTATCGAACTCTTCATACAAAGTTTGTCCATAGATACAACTACAAGACATTAAAAAAATTGATACAAGGGTGTTAGTAGTGTATCCCGTCCTCTTCCTCACCAAAATCAAACTTCTAAAGTTGCAAAAACGTTCAGATATGCATTTAAAGTTCTTGCAGGCATTATGTTGTCTCTAATTATCTCCTATCTTTATTTGCCGTACATGTGGACGTGTACAAAATCTTGATAATATACAGTTACAAAATTGACGAACTTGGGTAGCTAAACATCTAAATTAGCGTTTTGCCTGCATTTCATTTCTACGTTCCGACGAACGGCAAATCAGAACCGTGGTGCTGAATGAGTAATCCTCATTGATGAAGAGAAAGTCACAAACGTTATTTTCTTGTGAAGCTGACTGTTCCGCTTTGAAAATAAAGAAAACGTTGCTTGCAACGGATGTTGAACGGTCTAGATTGAAAATATTAAATTTGACAACAACGTCCCGTGATTGAACCGATTTAATGATGTTTTTTTTAATGGCAGCCAATTCGGAAATTTTGTCGCTCAAGGATGTCGTCTGTCGACATTGTAGCACACCGTTCCTTATTATCATTTCAGCAAATGCAAGTTGTTGGAGAGATACTCTCACGTCTTCTTCTTTTCTTGCATGTTGAAATATCCTTATAAGCGATTTCTGGAATGCTGAATCGCTTCATGGTTCTCTGCCGTTACACCTCCACGTCGTATTCTTGGACATTTTTTGTTTCAATTGCCTTCTTCTCACATCATGTGTGTCGGTTTGTCCCCCCTTTATAAGAGGATATCCTTTCGCAGCCCAAAATTCATGTTTCAAATTCGATGAGATCTCCTCCCTGGTAGTTGTCATTACTCTGTTGCATTCGACGAATATTTGTCGTACCCCGTGTTTTTCTATATACATTTTAATCCCTTCCCCTGCCCAATTACCGACCTGGTTGACCGTGGTCAATACTGGTTGAAGAAAATGTTCCTCTTTCGGGTAGAAAGTACAATCGTCCGCAGACATATACGTATATGCCTTCGCAACGGACCGAAATATTTTGTCTTTTGTTTTCTTTTGCAATAACAGGTTTGTTTCTGTCGTGGTCACATCGTTCTTCTCCATGCCTTCTTTCTTGTATACCTTTCTTGTTTTACAATTTTGTTGTCCTGCAGAAATAAATATGCACATTTCATAGCGAAACAAAACGAGACACCAATGAAAACGAACAACGTCAGCACCGATAATCGTTTTTTTTTTCTCGTTGATATCACATCTTTAATATACTACATAAACCATGCCTATACATTGAAGAACACTACATTGGTTCGTGAAAATGTATCTATACCTTTTTTAGATGATCGAACGTTTTTGGTAAGTCAACAGTTATCCTCTTCATCCTCGTCCTGAATGTGTTCGTCTTTGTCAACATCTTCGTCCTCTCCTTTGTCATCCCAATCAGCTGCAGATTCTGACTTCTCCTTGTTGTCGGGTGTGTCCTCCGACCCCTGCGATTTCTCCGCTTGCTCATCGTTTGCATCCATTTCGCAAAATTGATCATCGTCTTCTTCGTCTTTATACCTTGGCTTCTTTGTACGATTTTGCTCCGCATAACTTCTCGTTCTTTCTTCATCGTATGCAGTGTCTCCTCTTTTTTTTCACTTCATTTCTCTCTGTCTTGATTTCAGAAGAAAAAAAAATTATTATCTCTACCCGTTTTTTTTAACTTTTCACGATGATCATCGTCCACCTTCTTCAAATGTGTCTTTCTTAGTGTGGGAGGATCACCATTCATACACTTCTTTTTTGTCTTGCTGGAGACGAACATTGAGGATCACCATTCATACACTTCTTTTTTGTCTTGCTGGATGCCTTCGGAATATCAACATTTTCTTTCCGACGAACATTTTTTTTTAGTGTTGATATGACAATTGTCTCACGTATGCGTTCCGTGCTCCTCGGTGTTGACGTCTTTCTCAACAACGGTCGATATACATCGTCCCTCTTTCTTTGTCCACTATTTTCTTTTTTACCTACGCACTGCATTTCATCTTCACTCCAAACTCTTTCCTGTTGTTTTTTTTTTGTTTGTCTCACATGCATGTCAATGTTGTCATGACACTCTCTCCGTCTCCTACATATATCCTCGTATTTTTCTCTCGATGCCATCTGTACTGAAGAGTTCAATCAGCCTTGAAATCGAACCATATACTTGTTGCATGCAACACTGCTATTAGTCTTTCCTGCAAATCGAGCGTGCAGAGAAATAAAGTAAGTATCTTCATATACACTTCATGTTGTTTGAAAAAAATAGCATTATATTTTAATGAATTTGTTGAATTTAAAATTTTATGGATTTAAAATCATATTTTCTTGTTGTTTTTCGTTTATAGTCGAGTCCTTCTAACATTTTATGCGTGTATTATGTACATTTGAATAATTTTATAAACAGAATATATAAATTTTATGCATATATGCATGAAAATTATATATATATTACAAGACAGATTATGCATGTCTTCTAAAATTATTTTTTAACATTACAAGTATCAGAAACACCTTCTAAAGTTATTTTTCATTAACATAATTTTGTTGCAAATGTAATGGTAAAATTTGAAGTATGCAAAGTTCAAAACTATTCACACATGGATAGTTTAAAATTTTATGAACATTACAAGCACCACAAATATTTTTAGTCAAAGTGTCGTTATCTTAAAGATGTTCAACAACTTGTAGCAGAAAACGAGAATAGAAGTCACACATTGATTGTCGACACCCCCTTATTCAGCTTTCTTCATCTAAGTAAAAGTATGTTCCGTATCTAAGTCATTCAATCTTATATGGCAATATGCACTACAACATTCGAAAAAAATGCAATGCACTCGACCACAAACACTGTGACAACTACCTTACGAATTGAAGACTGTTATCAAATTTCAAATCGACCTTGCTTTAATGATCACGATATTTGCATCGAGAACTGACAACTCTTGTCCTACCACTGTTCGCAATACGACCAATAAGTTTGTCGCAAATCACATGCAAATACATCTTCATGATGTGTCACTCTATGATCTCGATGAAAATTGACCGCTATAATCTCCATAAGTATACACTTACGGATTCTCAAAATCTTCCTCCAGCTCTCCAAAAGATAGTCTCTTCATTATATCTTTTATCTTTGATTCTTCAAAACTTTTCTCGGGTGCGATATACTTGGCTATGTATTCTATCACTTTACCCGTTTTTCTGAAATGACAGAAGAGTCGACTTTTGTAGCATTTATGACGTTCCCAATACCATCTGCGGTAAGCTGATCGGCACAGGTYAACCCARCAAAGTGTCTGATGATCTTTTATCCGTAAATGCATGTGTACAGTCCACAATCGTCYYCRTTGTCTTGTTGTGCACATTCTACATTAATCATATCTTCACCGAACATTTTTTTACATGCGTTCCATTATTTGTTTTCCTCAAACAATCTGGGACGTCGTCCTTCTGAATTGCAAACCAAAAACTCATCGCGAATTCAACATCGCAACGGATTCCAATCGGGAAGCTCAACACTTCGTAACGAGTTTAAATGGATGACTCTCGCTCCTTTCTTGCCCTGTTTCGTGATTCCCTTCACAAAATCCCCCACATTCACCATCACCAACAATGTCCAGTGGTTCTCGTGGCAAACAGGCRCCACSACTATTTTGTTTTCCCAAATCTTCAACCTAAACGAAAAAACTAAAATTTTCCCCCGGCCTTCAGGCAACCTTTGCCCGCAATCCCGAATCCTTGTATCCACTGCTTGTTTATTTGTGATGATTGTATGCCACATCTCAGAGCATACAAAAACAAAACTTTGTTTAGTGACACATGCGGCTTCCATTAGACTCGACTGCAAAATGAAATCAATCATAGTTTCATAAAGTCATTTTTCATTTCTCATAATCATAGACTTGTTGCCGTCAGTGCACTGCTCGTACGTGTTGCTCTCTTTCCTCTGCCTTGAGTTTGAGACATATTATCTAACTTCAAATTCTGGACGTAAAAAAATAACGATACAAACCAGAATGTAAGAGTGATTCGAACTTTTGCTCATTGTTTGGTTGAGTGCAAGTGAGTGTGTGTGTGTGACTGTGTACTTGTATGTGTGTGTGTGTGTGTGTGTGTATGTGTGTATGTGTGTGTGTGTGTGTATGTGTGTGTGTGTGTGTGTGTGTGTGTGTGTGTGTGTGAGGGAGAGGGGGAAAAAAAATAAAAAAGTCGGGAGGTGGGGCGGATTTAAGGCTGGATGCATCAAGCGCGATCATATTAGTATTAACCTATTGAAAAATCGTTCACTTCGGATAATCTATCAAACACTTCTTTCATTATACATGTTACTGTGCCTTTATATATTTGTG
Organism: Chara braunii; assembly: GCA_003427395.1. Classification (NCBI taxonomy): domain Eukaryota; kingdom Viridiplantae; phylum Streptophyta; class Charophyceae; order Charales; family Characeae; genus Chara; species Chara braunii. The sequence continues at coordinate 247,569 of BFEA01000280.1, read as the reverse complement.
ACAGAGAAACATCCAAATAACAAAACCTTTGAAAATGAAGTCAGAGCTTTCAAATAGGTGTTCCGTAGGGAAGGTCGGTAGGTGCATACAACTTTAACGCTAGACACATAGATTGTACTAAAATTACTATGCACCTACCGACCAAAAAACACAGTCTCAAAAAATTTACAAATTACTATTTCCTTAGTATATTCTTCATATACACACATTTTTGGACTTCATGGTTGTAGATAGGTCGCACTCCCAACCCCCACATGAGTGGTGGCTGGTGGTGGGAGAGTGAAATGCATCGCAGCGGCCTATGTCTGATGCTGTCGATAGATGAAAGGGGCAACAGGATGTGCCGCGAGGTGGGGAGGCAAGGGTTTATCTCCTTTGAGTTGGCGGATGTGATCATGGGCTAGGGTGAGCTAGCATTGGAGCTCGGCATTCTGTGTCCTGGGGGGGGGGGGGGGGGGGGGGGGGGGGCGATGAGGGGGGTGCCGTGGAAACTAACGTCGAGGAGGTGGCGGGACAAGATGCCATGGGTCCTGAGGAGGGAGGTGCAGGGGGAGATACCTGAGAGGCAGAGATGGCTGCAGAGGAAGGGTGGGGATGGGATGAGGACATGCAGCCAGTGGAAGAGACAAGTGTGTAGATGACGCCAGCCGAAGAAGGAGAGGAAGCTAGCATAGATGCAGATGAGGGGGGTGGGGGGGGGGATGCACTGGTAGAGGGCTCCAACTGTGACACGCGGGCCGACAGGGATGAAAAGTCGGTATAGAGGGCCGCGATTTTGGCCTTGAGTGTGGCCTGCAAGCGGTGGAGGAGGTCCACCATGTGATTCAACTGGGAAGCTGGGCCCGAACTGATTGCCATAGGGGTGACCATTGAGTCGGATGTAGGCTCGTAAGCTAGGAACGCAAGTCCTTCACTGGTTGGAGCGGGAGGGGCTCGCAAATTCGGTAGTCTGCATGGGGTCAAGGGATGGAGAAGGTGAGGAGGGAGAACTGGGGCGGGGGGGGGACTCAGTGGCAGCAATCGGGGTGCGTCAAAGCGAGCGAGTCGGTTTGCGGCACGAGCGTCTCCGGCGCGATTTTGGATTGCGCGCTAATGGGCGTCACGGGGAGCCAGGTTGGTACGCAGAAAGAGGAGTAAGGGACTGCGAGAGGAAAGCGAGTATAAACGAGGTCTGACGAATTCCAAAATTAAATCAAGAGAATTCAAAGTCGGAGTGAGGGAAAAAGAGGACAATTTCCAATTCGGGGGATAAAATGAGAGGAAATTTTCAAAGAATAGTGTGGGGTCTAGATGAGAGCATGCATAAGACAATCACGAATTCAAACTAAAATTCCGAAAATATTTGGACGTAATTTCGGAATTTAGAAGAAATTGAAGTAAAATTCAAGGAATTTCAAAAACATTCGGAAAATTTTTCGAAAGTTCGAAGAGATGATGAAAGATGTAGAGATGAGTTGATAAGAAAATTTTTGAAATAAAATGGAAAATTCCTCAACGTATTTTCGGAATTAAAAGAATTTCAAAGGAAATTTGAAATAAAAGTAGAAAACTAATTTCTAAATTAAGAATTTACTATAAAATTTCATAAAGAATTAGTGATAGCTGCGTAAAGTAAGTTGAAAGAAATTCCAGGGTTATCTAGATTAAATGGATGAAATTTCTTGACTTGTTACAAGATTAAGATGAATTTTAAAGGAGTTCAAAAGAATTTCAAAAACAACGGGAGAATTTCGAAATTTTACGGGATATAGAGAATAGAAGGAAATTCGGTATTGGAAGAATTCTTTGTAGTAAATTCTGAAATTTATTTCATGGGTTTCTGAAATGAAATTGAATTTTGAAATTAAATAACGAAATGAATCAAGGAAGTAAAGAAATTTGCGTAACTTTTGAACGAAACTGCCGGAATTAATTTCGATCACGGCGTTGGGAGAAAAGAAGACTAATATTAATCCTGTCAAATTAGATTGAAATTCGGAACGGCAGAATGGACAGCATTGTCTGACAAGCACAAAGAAGGAAGATACGTGTCATATGTAGTAGGAATTTTGGATGATGCGACCAATTAGGGGGGAGGGGGGAGGAGAGAAGGGGTGTTGGAGAGGAGATAAAAGATGGGGAAAAAAATGAGATCTTTGAGAGGGACCGGCAAGAGGAAGGGNATGCACTGGTAGAGGGCTCCAACTGTGACACGCGGGCCGACAGGGATGAAAAGTCGGTATGGAGGGCTGTGATTTTGACCTCGAGTGTGGCCTGCATGCGGTGGAGGAGGTCCACTATGGGATCCGACTGGGAAGTTGGGCCCGAACTGGTTGTCATAGGGGTGACCATTGAGTCGGATGTAGGCTCGTGAGCTAGGAACGCAAGTCCTTCGTTGGTGGAGTGGGAGGGGCTCGCAAATTCGGTAGTCTGCATGGGGTCAAGGGATGGAGAAGGTGAGGAGGGAGAACTGGGGCGGGGGGGGGGCTTAGTGGCAGCAATCGGTGCGTCAAAGCGAGCGAGTCGGTTTGCAGCACGAGCATCTCGGACACGATTTTGGAGTGCGCGCTGATGGGTGTTACAGGGAGCCAGGTTGATACGCAGAAAGAGGAGTAAGGGACTGCGAGAGGAAAGTGAGTATAAACGAGGTCTGACGAACTTCCAAAATTAAATCAAGAGAATTCAAAGTCGGAGTGAGGGAAAAAGAGGACAATTTCCAATCCGGGGGAGAAAATGGGAGGAAATTTTCAAAGAACAGTGTGGGGTCTAAACGAGAGCATGCATGAGACAATCACGAATTCAAAATAAAATTCCGAAAATATTTGGACGTAATTTTGGAATTTAGAAAAAGTTAAAGTGAAATTCAAGGAATTTCGAAAACATTCGGAAAACTTTTTCGAAAGTTCAAGGAGATGATGAAAGATGTAGAGATGAGTTGATAATAATTTTTTTTGAAATAAAATGAAAAATTTCTAATTTCGGAATTAAAATCCCAAAAAAATGGGGAAAAGGCCGGTCACACGGATCTACCAAATCCGCAAATGTACTATTTCTGTGTCCATTTGTCAGCGGCCTGGGAAGCCGCGGGCCAAGGGATTTTGCGGTCACCTCTAGAGGTGACAGCAAATTTCCAATTTATTTTTTCGCATTTTCTTCTAGAATCGGTGAAAAATCGTTCAGGAAAGTTCTTGCACTATTTGTGGATGGCGCCGTGTGACCAGCCATTTACCAAATCCCCATTTCCCTAGACCGCCGCGACCTTGTCCCCTCCAAAAAGGTATAGCAGTGTGACGTGAATCATTCCCAAAACCTCAATTCGGCCCTTCCCAAATCCGCATATTTTGGGGATTTGGGGTCGCCGTGTGAGTATGCCCTCAGCGCGGGGACTTAACAAGAGGACGGATTCCAGCCCCCATTTGTCTTTCACCCACGAACATGAAAACAAAACACAATAAAACAACAAAAACAGAAGAAAAAAAGGAACACAAAAATGAACGTAGAACCACACATCGCACAACCCAACGCAACTCGCGCGCCTTGCATCCAATGACTCAAAAAGCAGACACAAAGCAGAAGTTCACTTCACACGCCTCGGAATCGCTCGCCCGCCGGTTTGCCGTCGGTAACCGTCGGCGAGATCTTTCCTGACATAACCCCGCCCGCACACTTCGAACATTGATGCACGTTTTTTACACGCGTCCCGCATTTCACTCTTTTTTTTTCCATTGTTTTCTTTTATGTATTTTTTTTCTTCGGGTTTTCTGCAAAACTGCAAATCCTCCAAAGTGTCTAAATCCGCATGGGTTCCGCATAGCGGCTTGCATGTGGCGGATTCGAGCCGTGGTCTGTCCTTCATGCATGTACATGCAAACGAAAGTAAAAAAAAGGGGAGGAAAAAAACAAAACACAAAACAAAAATGGAGAAGGACATCGCATGTCCCGCCGCAACTCATGCCCTTTGCATCGAACGACTGAGTAAACATGTTCACATCGTACGGCTAAAAAAACGCACTTTCCCATCGCATGTCGCACATTGGCCATCCAAAGTCCAACAACGAACGACGGTCGTCGGATGTAAAAGAAATCTTACATCGGACGGCCAACAACCCCGGTTGAGGTCGCAGCCCGCGGCCGGTACACCTTAGTATGTTGGAAGGATATCGTCAAACAGAGGTGCCCGGTAAACCGTAGGCATCGAGGGAGAAGAGGAAAACAAACGAGGGGTTGTGACAAACTGTTTCATCAGGGTTTTACCGACTCATCAGGAGACAAGTATATATACGGGGGCAGCCGCTGTTGAACCTACATCCTCGTGGGCGGCCTTGTACGCAAGAGGTTCTAAACAGGGGGAGTTGTAAGGAAAAAGATTAAAAAACAAAAAATGTTTTAGTTGTTATCTTTTGTTTTTTTCGCTTTTGTGCTCTGATACTTTGTACAAGGAACATGAAGATCGACGAAGCACAGAAATCAAAATTGCAAAATCACGCTGAAGACCATGTAGTCAAACCAAGAGCAGATAGCTCATGAGAACCAAGGAACCATCCATCAGAGAACCATACATCAGAAGAGCGAGCCAATGTCCACTTCCCACTAAGCGCCATGTACACCAACACCCAATGTCGCTCTCTCTCTGGAATGGCGCTAGGCGTTCCTATCTACACCTACAGCTAGCCTACATCTAGCGCATGATGCAACCAAAAGACTTGACGACCAGCGAGTGACGACGTCAACCCCGATGCCGACTCTCTCCCAATCAGGTACGCCGCTCCTCCTCCTTCTCCCTCGTCTTCCCACACAGCACCCTTCTCTCTTCCAAAGACCACCTCCGCCTCTCACCTCACTTGCGCCCTGCAGCCCAGCCATGGCTGTCGGCGTCCCTGCGCCCCTGCGCCCTGCGCCCCTGCGCCCTGCGCCCGGCTGCGCCCCTGCTGCGTCGCACAACCAGCCAGCGCTCCCTCAGCATAGCGCAACGCATCACCTGCACTCGCAACGCAGCAGCGTGCCCGCATTGCTCGAAATGGCCAAGGATCCCGTCTACCTCGCTTGCCCTGCCTATATCCCGCTTCACACGTGTGTGGTCCTGCTCGATCGTGTGCGTGGGCCCCAGTATCTGCGGCCAGGCCCAAAGTAGATAGGGGCCCAGACCTTACAATTGTGCCCCTTTCATCTAGGCTTGCGTCCAGATTCAGACAGTACAACATCTTCCCATTGGCATTTTCAACCTCTGTGTTCAACATGCATTGTCGGCCTCACGTTTACTCGCCCAGGGCCCAACCAAGTATGGGCCCCTGGGCCTCGTACTGTTGCTGAGATATGGCACTCAGGTGCACTCCAACCAACTGGCGTGCGGAAACTGCCTGGCGCACCCCTGGTGAAATGTTGTACGCAGAGCCTCTTGTGAATTTGTTGGCCCGCCTTCACTTACGGCGGGCACGAGGCTTGCTGGGGCCTTAGCCCAGTAAATGTGTATGTTGGCAAGGCCCCGTGAGGGCTCGTTCCTCACATTTGTGACAATATATACGAGATATATAATCATAATAAACTCCCCGGTTAACGGTGGGCAGAAAGCGAGAAGTATGCATATTCTATATCATAAGTACATGAATGTCTATATTGCACAGGATTTCAAGTGTAAGAAAGTTTTAATGAATAACAAATTGAATCAACATTTGCTAACAAATCTGCATATTCAATAATTCAATGCAGGAGGGGAATGACTACGTCGTTTTCCCAAAGCAGGAAAACTAGAGAATGGATAAGGAGCAAAGACAAATTTTATAATTTATAAGCCATGTTGTCACTTGCGCCTGCAACTCCAATTCTTCCGATCAACAAAATTCACTCAAAAATCCGATAAAAAAAAAAGACTTCTTTTACGTTTTCTTTTGAGGTTTTCGTGGCTTCGGGCAGCCTAGACCTGCCCGGAAGGCTGCCCGGGGCGGGCACCCCTGGTCACCTGGCGTGTACGGTCGGGCACCCGTGCAGGTCGTCCGTCCGCCCGGACTAGCCGGACATGCAAAAGAACTCCCTCCCTTTTCTTTTTCTCCTTGTAGGTGTTGAAACATCTCTGCGCCTACCAAGTTTCGCTCCAGTCGGGGCTTCGTTATGCTTTTTTCATTGATTAGCAAAATGTGGTTTGGGAGGCCTTGGGTTGGGGATCGGGGGAGGAATTGAATGTCATACACGATTTTTTTACCAATTACCCACACGTTCTGGTGAGGTATCAACCAGCAATAGACGCGCCTCGGTTGACCCTCATGGAATGCGTCATTGACCCAAGCGCAAAGATTGGTTTGAGGCATTTCTTGTTGTATTTATAGTACATGTTGGACGGGAGCGTGATGAATTGATAAGTGTGAAGTGATTTGTTGTCCAGTTATTTAATTCATTCATTCCGTCAACGAATAACAGCTCAGGCTAAAAAAAAAAAAAAAAAAAAATCCCTGTTCTCCGCCTGCTAAATAGCTACGCGGGAACCTTTCCTCGTGGCTAGCTTTTTAGAGGGGCTGTTGAAGGACTACTGTCTTCCCCCGAACACAACGCACCCTAATAACGAATGTATAGAAGCTATTTTTCTGGTCCGGTTCAACCAAAATGAGGGTGCATAGTGTTCGGGGGAAGAGGATAGCCATCGGGATAAAATGAGAAGCGGCTTGATTGTCTTATGAAACCCGTGTGAAAAGGCAAAGCAAAGCAAAAAAACGCAAAAATGATTCGGAATTCGATCATCTATGGAAAACGGTTTCTGGAAAGGGAGACCCCACAAAGAACTGATTTTTTGTTTTGAAAAACAAAGGCCGGTGGACGAAACTCCACAGTTGTCTCCATGTTGTTGTGTGGTAATAAAATGAGCGAACTCTTTTGTGATAAAAAAAAAAAAAAATGGACTTAAAAAATGAGGCTGCTACACAAAACGTTTGTAGCGAAGATTTGACATTCAACGTGAGACTTCATTGACGGGTAAGGACAGCGATGGACGGATTATCACCATAATCACCGTCATGATGATCATCATCATCATCACCTTCATCATTCCAACACAACTTGGACGGGACGACGTGATGGAGGAATGATCATCATTATGATCATGATGAACTTCATCATTCCATCATCGTCACTTTCCGTGCATCAGAAGCAGGGGAAAAGAGTGCAAGAGCCCGTATGGATTGGAAAAACAGTGGGACATGTAAGAGGGGGGAGAGGAGGGAGAAGTAAGTAACAAGATTCAATGAAGGGAGGGAAAATGATCTATGGAGGAAGGAAGGGTGGAAGAAGAGGATTGGCAAGAGTGATTGTTAGTTTGGTTGTTTTATTATGAATTATGAATAGAGTGAATGTCCATATGAGAACAATTAGGCATATCCTTCTCCTATATAATCAGTCATCCACAATAAGAACAAATTGACATTAATAAATTATAATCGTTGAATTTTTTTAATCTTTTTTTAAGGGTGACGGCCTAGAGATATAATCTTTCAACTAGTCAACCCTATAAAATTTAGAACTATTCAATTATGCTAGTCTGATTACTTTTGGATGCGAAATTCGGTCGGTGTTTGAACAATTCATGGATGTATCAACTAAGCTAAGTCTGTTGGTAAAAAAAAAAATAGAAGTTTTTCAATAATCCCCCTCCACCTTGTCCTCAGTCATATCTGGTGTTCTTCTCAATGAAATCCTCAAAATCAATAAACCTTTTTAATAAAATATTCCACGTACCTTTCATGGATGTATCAACTAAGCTAGGTCTGTTGGTAAAAAAAAAAAAGTTTTTCAATAACCCCCCTCCACCTTATCCTCGGTCATATCTGGTGTTCTTCTCAATGAAATCCTCGAAATCAATGAACCTTTTTTATAAAATATTCCACGTACCTTTTACAACAAGCGTTTAGGTCTCCGACTTCAATCTTCACAATATCCAAAGTTTGCATAAAAGAAGACAAATGCACACACCCAGGAGAGACTTGATGAGCCTTGGAGGAATCAATCAAAGAACCTGGAGCCTTATCGGACTCACATTTGATAGGACCTTTGAACCAGGACACATATTAAACTCACACTTAATTCATACCTAAGATTTCTGAATTAATTAAGGAGTGTATAAAAAAAAATTCCATATAAATCGTCTCACTAAGGGCATACTCACACTAGCACTTCCTCGATTGAATCTAGCTGCAAAAACAATCTGCTGCATCTTGGAAAGTCCTAGTGTGAGTATGCCCTGAGGTTTATGTGAGTGTATTTTTCCAAGATCCCAACATTCTCTCTGTAATTCCAAGCATACCTATCACAAAGTATTTATAAAGAAAAAAAATATAGATAGACAATATATTAGAAGATGCAAGGTTGCCCACGTTTCTGTGATTGACAGGCAAGTACCCACACACCCGTCTGCCACCGCTCGCACGCACTTGCAAAAGTATATATTATTATTCTTACACTCATATATATCGTCAAACAGAACTGTCCAGTAAACGGTAGACAGAGAGGGAGAAGAGGACAACAAACGAGGGGTTGTAACCAACTGTTTCGTTGGAGTTTCATCGACTCATCAAGAGGTTGGACCCTCAACAATCTGTAAAGTTCCTTAACTGATTATACTGTAAGTGATAATCCATCTTAACCCCGGTTGTGGTTAAGCATCAACAACTGCCTAACAACGGATACCTTGATGTGGGCACCAACCACTGCCCTCAAGCTACCTGTTAACGAAAATCAAAACAAACTATCACTCACCCATACCAAATGAAAAACTCTACAGACTGTCGGTTCACACTCCATCATGAGCCAGCAAAATACCCACAAAACACAAAAATGTTTGTCACAGCCAGAGACGCGCCGCTAACACTTGAGGCATGGCATGACCCCGTAGTGACGGCCTCGACCACAAACGCTCAACCTGACCAGGGTCAAGGGTATAAGGCAAAGCACTGACACTAATACTATTCATCTCAAATGACTCATTCATGTCATCTTCATTTTCATCACTCCATGGCTAGACAAGTGTGTGTATGTGCTCTATGTGTGTATGTATGTACACACTTGTCTGTGTCTGTGTGTTTGCTCCGCTCGGTTGTCGTAACCGGTCTATTCTATCGGTCGGCGGTTGCTGCAACTGGATTCCTTAACCGGTTGTTGTAACCGGTTGCACCAACAAGTTGTGGGAACTGGACCAGTCGTCGCAACCGGTGGCTGCAACTGGTTACAAACTCGTTGTTGTAAACGGTTGCAGCAGCCAGTCGCTGTAACCGGTGGCCGCAACTGGTTACAGTAACCGGTTGCAGCAACCGTTTTGCTGCAACCGCTTACAGTAACCGTTTGTTGCAACCGGTTACAACAACCGGTTGCTGTAACTGGTTGTTGCCGTAACCGGTTTGCAGCAACTAGTTGTTGTAACCGGTCGCTGCAACAGGTTACCACACTCGCTGTTGTAACCGGTTGCAGCAATGAATGAATGGCTGGTCGCTGCCTCTTGATTTATACTTCTGTTGGTTGCTGGTCTGCCCCTTTTCCACCGGGCCCTTGGTGCACATAGTCCCACATAGTACTTGCTGACTGGACTAAGTGAGACTGGGACTGGGTACCGCTGACTAGACAAGGGTGGACTCACCACTTGCCCACTTGCCTCTGGTCTACTGTGAGCAACTTTCGAAAGGCCACTTTCGGACCTTCCGGAAGCCTGTGGACTTGGCCTTTCAGAACTATAGCAGCTACGACTTTGGCCTTTCAGGACTATAGCAGCTACGACCTTGACCTTTCAGATTTGCTAGAGCTACGACTTCTACCCAACTTTAACCTCTACTTGACAGACCTACGGTTCAAGACCCGATAACTACACTGACCTGCAACAGAAAACAACCGACTCCGAGGACGCAGTTCACGGGTTCAAACACACAGAGGTACTGTACACGGGTGAGGTGAGGACTGGGGATCCAACCCTGGGATCCGCATCTGCTACTGCAAAGGTGTGAACTTTTTTGCAAGTTGGGAACCGGGCCCAGCGTCCCTCACACCAATAGCTGTGGCCCATAGGGATGAGCCAGGCTTTTTGTTCATCGTCCTTTTCTTTTTTTTTAATGGGGATTCGTCCTTGTCATTTTTTGCAGGAATAGGATTTGAGCAGCTGGCTTGTTATGAACATCTACATGTCTCTACAATTGTTTTCGTTTTAGGAAAATGGAGAGACCCTGAACTTGAACAGCGGGGGAAAACACTCAAGTGACTTACCTGTTCTCTCTCTCTCTCTCTCTCTCTCTCTCTCTCTCTCTCTCTCTCTCTCTCACACACACACACACACACACACACACACACACATATACACATGTGAAAAAACAGAGGCCGAACTCGATGACCACATAAGAACTCAGATATATGAAAAAATAACCGCTTACGAACTGAGAAAAAGGAGGACAAAGAAGGGGCAGTGGGAGTAGACAATGACTACGTAGGCAATTGTTATCTCTGCTTTATAGCTCCAAATGTGAAATCGTCAACCCTGTGTGTGCCCTCAATTCCCCCCGCTGCTCTGCTCTCCTCTCCGATGCGTCCCACTTTTCCCCATACATCCTTGACATCAATCTTTCCTCAGTCCTTTTTTTTTTTTTTTTTTTTTTCAATCCCAGATGATCCAGATCTTCAAAAGGTCTCTCCTCAGTCTCCTCAGTCTTTTCTGTCAGTGGCAACTTCCACAAAACAAAAGCTCAGCCATGTGTACGTGATAGTGATACTCACCCCCAAGCCGTGAGCTGAAAGAGTTCACACACACTCCACTAACGATGTCTCATAACCAAATTGTATTGTCCTTGACCTGCATATCCAACAAAACCACAGAGACCGAACACAATGGACCAAACAAAAAATTGAACGATGGGAGCACAATGAAAATTTGAAAAGGTAATTAACCACAGCAGCAAATGGGCTGACAGTGCACCCATGTCAACGAACATGCAGTCCTTTATTCCACAAAAAGAGGTTCACAGAAGCTGAAATACCAATCGCCACCTCCACACCCCTTTAAGGTGCAGGGCCTGTGTTGTTGAACAAGGGAAAAACGTTTGCCGAAGCTTGATAGTCCTGCATCAGGCCAGCTCAAGTTGTTGCTCGGTAGGAATGCAGCACACAGTGATCAACCCCTGTTTTGAAGGTTGCCTTCAGACCCCGTTTAGGAAATCGAAAGCACTGATTCCGATTGGCCAGAAAGGAATGGGCTCAAGCAGCAACTTAGCCTGGCTGTGTCCGTTAGGAGCCGGGCACCCATTGGCCAGAAAGGAATGGGCTCAAGCAGCAACTTAGCCTGGCTGTGTCCGTTAGGAGTCGGGCACCCAACCGGCTCGGACGCAAACCAGGCAAGGAACATACCAGGTCCTGTTCATTCTGCACCTGCCTGGGAAAGCCAATCTGTCTTCTACCTGCTCAAGGTAGAGTGTCTGGCACTTAGTAAAAGACATGCCCTTGCCACCATGAACAGCCCGAAGCTGGTCATGGAAACTGGAGGAACGAGGAATGATCCATAGATGGATCGAAGCCAGCCCTACGATCCACTTGAGAAGCCGAAGCATAGACTCAGGTGGTCCAATGGGGGACATGAACCTCACTGAGGCAGCCAGGCACTAAGCACCCAACCTTCGACACCTCAACACTGCCGAGTAGGCCAGGGGCCAAACACCTAACTTGACGCAGACCGGCTAGAGTCACTCTTTAAGAGTTCAGGGCAGGCTCAACTAAGCTGGACGGTATGATCCACCAGATACACCCGGATGGATATGCATCTGGGTCTGTCCAGATACACGTAGAATGCTCTATAGTGGAGTGATTGTGCGTGTGTGTGTGTGACCAGGTGCATGATCGATAGTCACAGGGTGGTTCTTCTGCACATCCGTGAAAATTGGAAAGATATAGAGAAGATTAGCGTCACCTACCGTCTTCACCGGAATAGAACGCCCTATCATTATAGTTGTATCTTGACTGGAGATTAGACCAAATACGACTATAATGCCCGGGCGTTCTATTCAAGTGAACACGGTAGCCAGCGTTAAAAAAAAAGGGAAGAAAAAGAACGGCTTGCATAAGCCTTTCTCCAGCCTCGACTCGCCCCCACACAACGCCAAGAGTGATGTACATTCCTCCTCCTCCCTCCTCCTGCTCGCTTCCCCTCCCACACTTTCCTCCTTCGTCGTCCTCCTCTTTCTCCCTCCTCCTCCTGCTTGCTTCCCCTCCCACACTCTCCTCCTTCGTCCTCCTCCTCCTATTTCTCCCTCCTCCTCCTCCTTTCTACACCGTCTTCTCCTCCTCCTCCCACTACTCAGCCGCCTCCAATTTATGGATCATGCTCTCGTTGCTGCTGCTATGGCAGGAGAGAGGCAGAGGATTACTATGGGGGCGAGACGCAATCGATCACTTTGGCAACGGCGGTCGCGGTCGCAGATGGCGGGAAACTGTCCGATCTCAGGACAATATATAATGGCGGGAAAGTAGGTGATGCCGGTGAGGTATCTGCTCGACGGATGAGGCACAAATATCGTATGAGCGCTACCGTCTTCACCCGAATAGAATGCCCAACATTTGTTTTAAAAAAAAAAAAAAAAAAAAAAAAAAAAAAGCTCGACATTATAGCCGTGTTTGGGGCAACATCGAGTCTAGATGCAGCCATAATGACCGGGCATTGAAAAGGGTAGAACCACAAGCCGGGGGAGAGGTATTGCGGCAACCATCTGGGGAGCAACACCAGCCGTCCAATTCTTTGCCCAATAGTTCCATCTCATATCATGTGACGTGATTGATGAGCTGGCAGCTTGTCGGACCAAATGTCCTGCTATCTGGCGAGCTGAGCACCGAGAAGCAACCACTTTTTCACCTAAAGATGGCAAGAGTGGCATTGACCGCGGGACGAAGAAGAGAAAGAGGAGGAAGAGAAAAACGAGAGGGTGGAGGAGGAGGATGAGAAAGACGAGAGGGAGGAGGAAGACGGGGAGAGTGGTACCAGGTGCCAGTTCATGCACTGTCGTGAACACAGACAGTAGTGATGACCACTCTCTCTCTCTCTCACACACACACACACACACACACACACACATGAGTCAGTGAAAGTCCGGCGACAAAGTCTGGGACAGTCATGCCATTTTTGAGTGTACAACGAATACGACAACACACACACAAGTCGGTGAAGGTCCGACGAAACCGTCTGGCACAGTCATGCTTTTTGGGGGGGGAGATGTGCATATCGAACATGACAGCATAAACACACACAGTAGGTTGTCGTTGAAGGAGAAGAAGAAGGGCAATGTCGTGGCAACCAAGGGGGTCAAATGCAGGGGGTTAAGGAGGAATGGAAGGGGAGATGGAGGACACTGACCGTGGGGAGAGGAGAGGTCCGAGGTCGATGAAAGACTGAGGGCATACTCACACTAGCACTTTTTTACTTATTTCTGGACGGAATTGCGGCCACATGCGTACAGTTTTGGCCTGAAATATGGTGAGATACAGTTTAGATAGTGTTAGTGTGAGTACGCCGCGAGGGCAATTTCCAATGAGGCTTGAAACTTTGAATTCGGGCGTCCCATTCAGCTAGATTGGCAGATGAAGGGGGCTGGCAACTTGTCTCACACGGGGACCTAAAATCCCAAAATCACAAAAAAAAAAGGGGAAAAGGCCGGTCACACAGATCTACCAAATTCGCAAATACACTATTCTTGTGCCTATTTGTCAGCAGCCTGGGAAGCCGCGCAGCAGAAATTCGTAATGAACTTGTCTGGCCGCTGCCACTCAGTGTCACACTGGATCGGCCACACTCCTATCCGACTGCTAATGGGACCTAGCCCCTGGAGGTGACCGCAAATGCCCTTTTTTTCTTTGCATTTTCTTCAAAAATTAGCAAAAATTCGTTCACAAATGTTCTTGCACAATTTGTGGATGGCGTCGTGTGACCAGCCAAGTACCAAATCCCCATTTCTCCAGGCGGCCACGACCTCGTCCCATCTGAAAAGGTACTGCAGTGTGAAGTGAACCGTGCCCAAAACCTCGAATCAGCCATTCCCAAATCCGCATATTTTGCAGATTTGGGGTAGCCGTAACTTGGGCAAACCAGGTTGAAAACAATTCGGGACAGAATGTGTGCGGGGGAAGAGCAGAAGGCAAACTTGCACAACTCCCTGACAGGGGTATTATGGAAAGGTTTCAATCTAAATGGGCATTGTACGAACTCTTTTTTTCGTTTTTCCTTTTTTCTGGACTCCTTTTTTCCTTTATTAGGGCCCAATGCCCAAGGCAAAAATACAATCTAGAACAAGTTTCAGATTCAGGGCCAACGAGGTCTGCAGCTGCATCCAGCAGTGGAGCCCGTCCCCTGCGAAAAAGGGAGCCAAAATCGACGAATCAAAGTCAAAGAGAAGAAGAAGCTATTCATCTTTTTTTTTTTTTTTTTTTTTTGAAAGACCCTCGTACAAGACCTCTATCCCGGTGGTGGCAAGAGAACCACCGGGATTGAGGTTTTGCCTGGCGGGCCGCTCCATCTATTGGTGGGGAGCATCACCTGCTGGAAACCAGATCCAGCGTCCCTTGAATTTACAAATAGGCTCTACCCTGGGCTACCAGCCGTGCTGCCCAGGTCCCCAAAGCTGGCACGGGACCTGCCCGGGACGCCCGGCCGGACAACTGGGCCAGGTGGGGTCCCAGTCCATATCCACAAAAAAAAAAAAAAAAATCCAAAAATTTTGAAAAAAAGTATGTTGTGGAGAATACCAAACCAAACAACTTTTAGCTGAGGATCACTTTCAAAGTCTTCACAGAATTTGAAATAAAAATAAAATAATGTAAAAAAAATCTTCTCACCCCCTTTAAAGGCCCTTCAACCCTTTTTAACCCCTTTCAACCTCTTTCAAGCCCCTTTAAGACCCTTACCTCCGCCCCCCCCTGGACCCTCCAAAACGACATGAACCAAAGAAAAAAAAGACCAGATTTGTGTCCCTCTCAGAGGGCGCAAAAATGCCCCATAATCAGCAAAAAAAAAAAAAAAGTTTTGACTCGGATAAGAGGGTCCAAGTCGCACTGGCCCAGCTGCCCGGCTGGGCGGCCAGAACCGTGCGGGTCTGGTAGTCCAGGCTCTACCTATTAAACAAGGAAAAATTTGAATGGCGCCCCTGTAATGTGTTATTTTGCATTGCGCCCCCCCGACGGCCTATTTACCTTGTCGGCCCCCTCTGAGCACAAACTTTTCGTAAGACCCCGATGTCGGTTGGGCCTCAAAATATTCTCGTCATGCCCCTACCGGTACCGGTTCCAAATTTGCGGAGAGGGCTTTCCAGAGAGTCGCGGTCGTCAGACAGGGGCCTACCGAAAATATTTTTTGCCCCAGGGGCGCGACATGGGAAATCATTCATCGAAGGGGCGTGACGCAAAATAACACAAATTACAAGGGCGCCAAACAAAATTTTCTAGTAAACCTCGCAGTACAACGAAGATGAAGCTTAAAAGTTCAAATAGAACTAAGAACACTCGATGCTCGTCTATAAAGACAACGTAGAATACCAAGAAAACAAAAACAAGGTCAATAAATTACCTAATACGACACGAACTCATGAAAAAAAACAACCCTAACCGAGACTAAACACACAGTCGTGAGACATGAGACTAACCTCCAATTCTTTCACGAAATTAAAAAATCTCAACCCTAGTTATTCCAATTTTATTCATCCCTACTCATTCCAAGTCTACCAAGCGAACCAGTTTTTCGACGCAAACATATACAACTCACACCCAACAAAGAGTGTCTGGAAATAACATTTGATTCTCCCTCCATTTGGCAGGTAAACACCCACAACAATCGCCCATCACAGTCAGACATGCAGGAAGTCGATTCGGGGGCAGAGCATTTGCCATGCTCCGACAAGTCTTCTCCCTTGGCCAATCGGTGACAAACACACGTACAGCAAATCAGCAACCGCATGAGATATAGACACCAGTCATTTAATTCAAAGTGTTTCAAACTCTTCGATTTAATGAACGAAGTTCCATATCTAAAGACCAAACCGCGAGCGTGCATAGATCTTTGTGACAATTACCGTGTATGGAGCAAATTTTATTAAGACTTTTACATTTTTTATTTTTATTTTACAAAACCAAACTATTTATTAACAACAATGCAAGTCGAGGGGACCTCATAATTCAACCCGACAACATCATCCAATTTCGCTCATAGAGACATAACCTTCATAAATGACAACCATATTCCAATTTGAATATGAATCCATATCTATCGTACACTATCCTAGCCTATATTGAGGGCTTTGTTAGATACTCCTCGGGGACACGATTCCAAGCATTTGTGATGGTTCCACCTATCCTCAGGGATGGAAAAGAGGAAAACAAAAGCAAAACACTCAGAGGAAAAATCATCAGGCTCCGAGGATTTTCCAACCAAATCGTTCTAAGCTCCAAGGTACCTCGCGAGGTCCTTTGAAGATGAGGATCCGCCATTAATGGAATGTCGACATCGCACGTCGAAGGATATTTTTCAGGTTGAAGGTGGTCATGTGGTAGTCCAATCCCTGCAACACGGATATTCCAGCCCTCCAATGACTGGGAAGTCCCCAACGGCCTCCAATGGTTACTGTTGGCACTCGACTTTAGTCGGGGCTCCTCAGCATCTTGAGGCCGGGTACGTGCGGTTCATGGCTACGCAAGAGGATTTCCAACATTAGAATTTTTTGTTTTTTTTCTGTGTCTCGCTAGTGCTCCTTAGGCTTGCAGTGGATGTGCTTTCAAATACATGTTGTTTTTCGCTGCTCATCGTCGATTGCTGCATGTGTGATGACTCACATACTTGGAGTATCTTTTTTGAAATTCAATTCATGGTTGACTTGTACCGCAGGTTAATGCTACTGCTGCTCGTCGCCCTTCAAATCGTATTTTTTTCCGTCCTTCGTAAGTAGTGGAGGAAATAAAATCTAAAATGGTGTCGTGGAAATGCCACGTTCGACAAAAACAGATATACTTCCAACTACGAAACTGTGCATATGGCAACGAAGAAAAAAAATTATTTTCGCGAAAGGCGCCCAGACGCCGCCGAACATGCACGAATCGTTGTTGATCTCCCACCTAACACCTTACATGACTACGGACCATACACCTTCAACCCCATTTCCTCCGGCTCGTCCCCTGATAAACCTCTCTTTCAACCCCAAATTCGTGTGCACAACACACCTGAAAAGCGAAAGTTTCACTATACGATAAAAGTTTATGGAGTCCAACAATTACGGCTCCAGTCCCGCAATTTCAAACCGCCAACTTTGACGATTTTGACCGTTCAGAATAATTGTCAGCAAACTTTGAAAATTTGGGACTCCGTACATTATGTCGTAATCTTCCGAGAAAAAATATAAAAAAATTGAAACAAAACATTTAGACTGTAAAATGAGCGTCGCGCCAATTTGGCATATTTTCCATTTTTGTCACTCTGCCACATGTGGGCCAACGGAAAAAGTGGTCTGACTTTGGCATTTTTTCGTGCTAAGAATAATGGCTATAAAAATCTGAAAATTTAGAATCCCTTAAACTAAGTTATAAGCTTTGCAAAAAATATATATATATTAAAAAAAAAATCATTTAAACCATGAATTACACGCCGCACCAATTCGTATTTTTTTTCGTTTTTATCACTCTCAGACTGTCAGTTCACCTTACTATGTTCACCTTACTATGTTAGCGATACCCCTCATCAATTTGTGCCACCAGTCCTTCGGGACATCTGTTAAAATTGGAACGATACAGAGAAGATTAGTATGGCCCCTGCGCAAGGATGACATTCATAAATCGAGAAATGAAAAAAAAAA
>BFEA01000280.1:216179-227787 GCA_003427395.1 Chara braunii | reverse complement strand
GTGTGGCAGTGGATATTTCCATGCTCTAGCCGTAGTAGGTGGTATCGTGCTCAACATCTTTTTAACTTACAGAACCAGATACTCTTCGCCTTCATAAGTAACACGCCGCGATGAAAACCATAAATATGGATTAACACCCACTAAATGGCAAAAGTAATGAGGTCAGTAGGTGCCTACATGTATTATTGGAATCAATGTGTTTTACCACAAAGCGTACGAACCTACTGACCCGTCCAATATAAGTCACTCTCAATTTTCTTAAAGGGGTAGAGAGGAAGGAGGGTGGAGGAGGGGAAAGTGATACATAGGTCGGTAGGTGACTACAATTATACACAGAGTCAATGTGTCTGAGCACAAAGAGTAGGCACCTACTGA
Organism: Chara braunii; assembly: GCA_003427395.1. Taxonomy (NCBI): domain Eukaryota; kingdom Viridiplantae; phylum Streptophyta; class Charophyceae; order Charales; family Characeae; genus Chara; species Chara braunii. The sequence continues at coordinate 227,412 of BFEA01000280.1, read as the reverse complement.
CCACTCTAATATTACTCGAATCAACATGAGAAAAAGGGTAGAGAGAGGGTAGGGAGGAAAGCGGATGATATGTTGTACGTAGGGATATGGCTAGTACAAAACACTATGGTTTTGACTGATTTTTTATATTTTTATTTTTCGACTCACAAGTGTGCAACGCGATGAAAGTTGAGGGTAGTTGAAATTATGTTGAAATTGGTTGAAACCTGTTGAAGCATGTTGGAACGTGTTGATCAACATTTAAAAATTCCCCTCAATCATTTTAAGCCCACTATAAGTTGCTTGTAACCACATGAAATCGTGCTCCCTGATTATCAACGATTATGGCAAATTAAAAACCCGGCCATCTCACCAACTTTTTTTCTGTTGATCTCTCAAGGGTATGTTAACTATGTGCAATACGGTGTGTCCTTGTCCATCAGTGAAATATATCATGGGAAAAAAGGTTGGGGACGTGTGATGCACCGGCCGATGGCGTCGTGAGGATGGACCTGTCATCCGCCCAACTCATTGGGATACGCGCCCTGCCTGTTGTTTCCCATGTTGTGGCCTCCGCGTGCTGCACATTGTGACGGATCGTGTTGCTTTACTGTTCCGCTGTGTTTTGATAAAAGGAAGGACAAACAGACCAGACAGACAAGTGGATTCGGCAGACCATACAGATAAGCAGATTCGGCAGACAGGTACACAGCCACTGTGACATACACAGAAACTCGCAGTGCAATGTGACACGCACACGCGGTGAGACATACACACAGACATAGTGAGGTTGTTGCACCATATCTCTTTCTTCGTCTGATCGCCCTCGTCCTCGTCTGTGTACATTTGGGACTGGCGCATTCCTCATGTATGAGCGCCAAGGCCCTTCACAACTGCGATGATGGTGATGTATGCTTGGTCTGCATTTCGACATTGATTGGTCTGATCACCGGTAATTTTGCCTTCCGCTGTGCTGTCTTGTACTATGAGAGAGAGAGGTCAGTTCTTACTCTGGTCTGCACCCTTATGATATGCAACGTAGACCGTGTGACGCAAATACACAGGGTCACATACATGGTGACACGAGAGGCACAGGTATCCTAAGGACACGGACACGAAGTGAAACACAGGGAGACACATGCCGAGAAAAGTGAGAGAACTTACTTGGTCACCACCAACTATCGATCCTGAGTATATTATTATTATTATTATTATTATTATTATTATTATTATTATTATTATTATTATTATAATTATTATCATTATTATTATTTTTATTATTGTTCTTTTATGTCTTTATTCTGATTGTTAGCATTAGGCATCATATAAAGCCAGAGAATGAGAGTATGGGGCATTGGAGAGGAGAGAGACGCTATCATGGTGTCCACCTCCTTCATCCTCCTCCGTACTTATCTCTATGTGGTCCTCTCAGATACGTGCCCCTCGACTTGTTGATTAGGGTCAGATACCCGTTGAGTTAGCTCTGACCTCAACTAACCCTAAGAGTCAGCAATCGATTGCATGAGTTGTATATGACCAGTGACAGTGCGATTGCGGGAGCTCTGCCGGAGTTCAGGCGTAACTCTGGAGGAAGGAAACAGTGAGGTATGTGTGCTTCAACATAAACCCTAAACCCTAAACCCTAAATCTGTAACCTTTAGGCTGCTACCTATGACTATGTTAGTAACAAGGGTATAACGATCTTGCTATGTGGGTGTTCTTTGGGGATGTGGATGCAAAAGGGATCGACTTCTCATAATCATTCTCTCTATACGTCGCCTAATGATGATGGGTACTCATTGGTTCAGCTTGTTGTGATTGAATGTAACGATGATGATCCATGTCAATCATTTCTTGTCATACGCCTGATCCAAACATAAGTTCTCATTCTCAAACTAACAACGATTATGGGCTCGAATGCCATCGAAAGCAATGACTTGAGTCATAGATAAGACTTGTATGGAGGTAAGAATAGCAGGGAAAGTCTGCCTTAACTCCAAATGAGCCTTACGCTTGGTCAGTGGTAAGTGTAAGGACCCTTGGACACTCGTCTTATTGAGGGTTAGCCAGTGATAAGAGAAGCAGGGGATTCCTGCCTTATCAGTGACTAGTCTGATATAAGAGTTGTGAGGTTTCAAGAACACATGCCTTATCATTAACCAACTTAACATTATTTTCAGTGGTAAGAGTAGGCAAGGACCCTTGGACACCTGCCTTATTGAGGGTTAGCCACTGATAAGAGTAACAGGGAATCTTGTCTTATCAGTGATTAGTCTGATATAAGAGTTGTGAGGTTTCAAGGACACTTGCCTTATCACTGATTAAACCTAACATTCTTTTCAATGGTAAGAGTAAGCAAGGATCCTTGGGCACCCGCCTTATTGAGGGCTAGCCACTGCTAAGAGTAGCAGGGGAATCCTGTCTTATCAGCGAGTAGTCTGAAATAAGAGTTGTGAGGTTTCAAGGACACCTTTCTTATCATTGATCAAACCTAACATTCATTCAGTGGTAAGAGTAGAAAGCATTCTTGGACACCCGTCTTATTGAGGGCTAGCCACTGATAAGAGTAGCAAGGGAATCCTATCTTATCAGTGACTAGTCTGATATAAGAGTAGTGAGGTTTCAAGGACACCTGCCTTATCAATAAACATCCTAGCGCTTAGTCAGTGATAAGAATAGCAAGGATCTTTGGACACCCGCCTTATTGAGGGCTAGTCAGTGATAAGAGTAGCAGGGGAATCCTGTCTTATAAGTGACTAATCCAATATAAGAAGTAGCAAGGTTTCAAGGACACCTGCCTTATCAGTGACTAGCCATAGGATAAGCCTACCGCTAAGTGTGTTTTGGCTCACAAGGGCCAAGACCCACAAGATTTGCCTTTGTCAAACAAACTCCAGTAACAAGTGAATATATCTTGAATGGTCTGCCATACCACCGCTAACTTTCTTCACAATCTACATTGTTCAGTCCTAACTAACTATCTCTGATTCTACTGAGAGGGGATAAGTGAGATCTTGCCTCAAAGAGTAACTATCCGTTTGTCTGATTTCTTTCCATGAGATTTTTTCCACAGGTTCGATTGATGATGTGTTCATGTGTGTTGGAGAAGGAAGGGAACTCAGACAGGATAATCCAGAAGAGGATAGGAATGAGATAGTGAGGAGAATATGGGAAGTTAGTACGACAGTAAAAGGGGAAGTGAATTATTATTTACAACCTGAAGCGAAAGGGGCAACAGCCCAAACAATTAGTTAAGGATAGAAGTCAGACAAAGGACACAGAGTCCAGAAGGAACTTTCTAGATATCAGTTAGGAAGAGGGATGTTACGATTCTCTTGGACTGTGTTGTGTCTACAGGTTTCGACACTTCGGAGAACTTACGGGCAATCCGTAAAAGCAGCAATTCTGTTATCATTTGATAACACGTCGATAGAACTCCGACTCAACTTCCACCATGGCTTGACACCCACACCTAAGACAAGACCTAAGAAGGGAACAGATAAATTTCCCCCCTGTATCTATGCCTAAATTGTCCAAATTACACTCGGAGGTCTTTGAAAATGTGTGGGGCGGGGGTAAAAGGAGTCAGGGTTAGGAAGGAATGTTGCTTTCAAGGGTTTGGGGCGTGAGTGGCATGCTATGAATGGATTCAAGGTTGACGGTTCTAACGCATTTTGTGTCTGCATTTGTATGTGTGTATATGGTTTTCTTGCATTTGCACATGTGTTGGACACTTGTGCTGTCTTCTGAGTTTGGGATCGTCTAAGAAATTCGGGCAAAGGGACACGACAATCGTGAAAGTGAGGTCCACCGCTCAGTCAACTCCCCTGATTTACATACATATATATATATATATATATTCTCCCTCTCTGCCTACGGTTTACCGGGCAGTTCTATTTGACGATATATACATATATATATATATATATATATATATATATATATATACTTGTGAATGGGATCGTAGTTGGTCAGGATCGGAAAGTCATTTGTCTAGGCTTCTGTTTGAGAGGATAGGAGACTACAAAGAGAATCGACCCTGGCATTCTCACATGATGAGCAAAGTAAATGTTGAGTCATTGTCATAGTTAGTTAAGTGTGGAAAACTGTCCTAGAAAGGTGGACCTGATTAATAGTCGGTGCGGGGAGTTAGCGCCTCGGGGCACGACATACGGGTCAGTCTTAAGGCGTTCTACCGCGCATATGCTTATGCTACGGCGATCGAGAAAATGCCCTCGGCTGGCCTACCTCTACGACTGCATCTAAAAGCCTTCGCACGTGGGTCAGTAGCTCAGCAGGGATACGCCCACCTAAGGGATGGTGATAACTCCGACAGGTGGAGGTATGTTGTACCTCGCGGGATCCCTAACCTGTCGTAGGGAGTCGCGAGAGGTATAGCACGCGCGCACGGTCGGAGTGGTACTTCGTTGAAGTGACTAAGAAAACTCCTGCGTGACACGACCGTGAGGTCCAACACCAAAAACTACTTTACGTCTGGGTGTGGGACCTGCGCGTGCGACAGGTGGCGCCATTGCCGGGGACGTTCGGTTGCCTGTCGGGGTCCTATGTGAACGAACCTGGGTTTGGTAAATTGGAGTCCTCGCTAGACGACAACCTTAAATTGTCAGCATGATTATCCTTATTAATACAAGATGTCCACCGACAATGGGTTAACCCGTTGTCGGGGATCTCGCTTCCTAGCCGAGGTCCTTAGTGAACGAACTCGGGTAAGGCAAGCTCCAGGCAGAACGACAATCATCAAAAGTCAAAATTGACTTAGGAGCTAAGCGGAATCAGGTAACTCGAGTAGTTATTCTAAACAGATCGGTGTGTGGGATATAGGTTACTTAATACCTAGGTACAATTGCCCTGCTTATAGAAAAAGTTACGAATATGGCACCTAAAGACCGAGGATCTCGCTTCCTAGCCGAGGTCCTCAGTGAACGAATTCGGGTTTGGTAAGTCGATGATCTAGGCAAAACGACAACTCTAATCTACTTACCGGGGTATAGTTTGACCAAGGATTCTGAGTGGGGAGTACGCAAGGGTGGTCATAGCATATAAACCACTTGAGAGATTATAGAACAGAATAGGTACTAGGAACGAATTGGCGGTACAAGTAAGGCGACAGTCAGTTAGAACTTGTTACAAGGTTCGCCCTAGAGAGTGAAAGGAGAAGTATTTCATTGACAGTAACCTGACGTTATCTAGAATCTCTCAAAGACCGACGGTATTGGGTCAAATGAAGACTCTATTGTCTAACTATTGTCCTCACATTAGCCGTGAGACTGGTACTAAGAGAGGAAGATGCGGAAGGTATGGGAAGACCGCCGAAAAACCTATAAAGTTGACCAAAGAGTAAGAGGATTGGAAAAGGGAAAATGAAGGGCTAGAGGAGAAAGAAGAAATTAGACTTTTGTTAGGGTTGTACTTGCGAGCAAAGTTTACGAGTGGAGGCCTGTTTAGTCAGAAGTCTGACCAATCCACAGAAAGGGGGCGAATAAAATGGATAGGACAACTTATTATGACAACTGTAGTTGCTTGCAAGAAGAGGCACATAATCCTAAGTGTAGTCAGTAAGGCAGTGAGCAAATAAGTGTCAAACCATCTTGTTTATGTTCAATTCGATGACAACATTCAGGCATGAGGATAATTGCTTAAACTCATTCACCCTGGACCATCTACTTGAATATACCCAGTTGAATCTAAGCGCTTAAATTCATTCTCTTAAGACCATTCATTTGAGATATCCATTTAAAATTTTCCATTTATGTCAGTCTATTTGAGGTCAGCCTATTTTAATAATGTTCACGTGAAACTATCTATGTGATGCATTTTATTCATGGTTAGTTACTGGAGTTGTCTATCTGAGTTTATTTATACTACACTGTGCACTTAAAATCGTCTATCTGAGTTAATCAAGTTTCACTATTCATCTATATTTTGAGTCCATGCATCTGGATTGCTCTCCTTACAAAGGATAGAGAAGCTACGCAGAATCTACGTCCGACGTGGGGTCGCGGGTGAATGGAGTGACCAACTCCCTAAGAGAAGAGGTTCTCTCGAGAGGTGGTCAATGCGTAGGATCTACCCTTGGGGGAGTTACAATCCAAAGTTATCCTTTCCCTGACATATGGCTTGAAGAAGCTATAAATTCGTCTTTGAAGGTAGTAGTGAGACCCGCGCCAGAACTATGTTCCTGGTCCATAGTGGGGTGTTGTGATCTGACCCTTTGGGGAAATGGTGACTACATTACTATTGAGAAGGAGGAAAGTGTTTGAACCTTGTTAGAATGTGGTTTATGATGGAGGCAACTACTGCATGCCACAAGGAGGTAGGGGGTGATTCCCCAATTATCTTTGTGTCTAGTGGGTTCATCATCACGAGATAGGATATGGATCTTAGAACGAGTATGGTGAGATTGACTGCTAATTGACAAGAGTTTGCAAGGAACAGATACTGGAATCGGAGGGTGAAGCAGTGAGGCTTGGTCCTTGAGCGGGGCTCGAAAGCCTAAGATGTTATCCCTTTTAAGGGATTACACTGCCCCTTGACACAATATAATCATGTCAAAGCCCAGGGAGTAGCCTGTGGTACTCTCATTATCTTTGCATCAAAAAAAACATTTATCATTAAAAACCTTATTAACTACAGCATGACTATTGCCTATGATCATAATGGATACCGTATGTTTTTCGTCATTATCGATGCATGCATATGCTTATTAAGCTTGTCTCTTTGTTGCTAAAACTATTTACATACTCAACTAGTATAATTAATGCATTACCATCACAATATATTATTATGACCTGCTTCGAATGGTCTTAGGCGTTTGGAAGTTAGCAATGTTAGTAAGGTATGGTTTGAATATTACCTTTCGAAAAGAATATAGTAGGAAGGAAAAACTTTGTAAAGTGATGAAAGATTTAAATAGGCGTTTGTCTATGTGAGCAGGACCTAGGGGTAGCAGAAGAAGCACACTTCAGAGAACGATTGTGAGATTTTTTTTCTAAATACATTAAGGCAGGGATGACTGAGTTTGATACACAAGGGAGGTTGGTTGTCAGCACTAGACAGACAAGCCCCATGATATCCAAGAGTGACAGAGTAGAACTTCATCAGATACTGGGGTTGGATAACACCTTCCTAGTTTAGAAAGAAGTGGAGATATGAACTCCTAGATAAAATTGAAGGTTTGTTGGGTAAAAGGAAACATGGGAGAGTAGAATGCAGCCTAGGAAAAGAGCTAGTTCTTTCCTTAAGTTCAAATAGACTAAAGGTTAGAATAATATAAGGAAAGACATAGACATTTGAAGATAGACAATGATGATGAGAGAGATAAGTCGCAAGTCTGACTCGTTGTAACATATTTATATATTTATATATGTATCCGAAGGGGATGAGTTGGTGGCCACAAACACTTTCACAATTGTGAGTGAATCCTTGTCTATGGTTGAAGTCTTTTGTGAGTCAGTATCTCCCTTCGTCTATCACTCTGATGAGATCTAAAGAGATGATAGAGGAACGGACGCATCTGTATTTCATGTGAAAGTTGATGAGTGTTTGTGAAAACTTCAAAGGCTGGATTGATTGTACGTTTCTTGTTTGAGACCATGCTACGACATGGATAAACTCTTTTGAGTCTTATACATTCTTTTGCAGAAAGTTTTTGGCAATCTCTATGAAAGTGATGTGTTTATTTTTTGTGGATTCTGACAAGCAAAGAGTCAATAAAAGTTTATTTTAAAAATAATGGTTATATATATATAAATCATGGTTATAAAATGACCCCGAGGTGCGTGCCTCACCGAGCTATGATCAAAGACTTGGAGGGCACAACCCTTAGTGGTAGCTTGACGAATGCTCAATTTATTATCTTATTCATTTGGTTTATTTAAAAAGCATCGTTCATCCACCCTAAGGGTTAACCTGAGGGTTTAAATTACCAAGCCTATGGCGAAAAATAAGCATCGTTGGAATGTAACTCCCAGCGTGGGCTGCTGACCTAGCATAACCAGGCAGCGGACCCTTTGACTATGGCCTCGAAGAGAAACTAGAGGGGAGGCCTCCCCAATGAAGGGGTCTATTCAGGTGGATGTCGAAGGGGACGAGATTAGAAAATTTTTAAAGATAGGATGAATATCCCATCGTTGCGCAACCAACGAGGGTAACCACCGATAAGCAACGACGCGGTGGGCCGCAGCTCTGGTCTGATCAGCGGGACTGTGGTGGGTCAGGATGGAGACCGTTGTCCTCCTGTATTAGGCTTCGGGCATGGCGATAGGCAACTTTCGATTGTAATATTAAGAGTTGAACACCCAAGGTCTCGGTTAGGACCCGCGTTTGACGGGTTGAATTCGTACGCGAACACCAACCCTGAAAACAACCAACGAATACCTGGACCAAAGACTAAGGGTGTGGGGGAAGGAAATGTGCGTTGTCATACTTAACTATTTCATGTACTGTAGTACAGATCAAGTATCCTCACTTTCGGTTATTATATTTTATGTGGGAGACCCGGGTTAAAATCCCGGCGTAATAATGAAAAGTAAGGTGACGGCGTCAATGCTAAAACCACATTTCATTCCAGGATTCAGATTTGACGATTTGCTTGTCGGAAAACACCTTTATGTGCATATTGTTCTCCGAGCGACCGAGACGTCGCTTAATGCGGTCTAGGATACTGTCGGACAAAATACCCTTACAAGGGTATTTTGCCATGTATTTGCATTCGACACAGTAACGACACCTTCTACGACGACGGAGTCGGTCTAGAATGGAAAGGGTGTGCACGCTTGAGCGTGACACTCGAAACGAATTCCTCGGCCATTGAGGCCACGAAAAAATCGGTGAGAAAAATTTCGTTAAGTATGCGCGCGCATTATTATGACGCACGCTGTGAAGGTTAGAGTCTGCAATAATACCCTTTGACCGAAGAGGTCACGGTCGAGGGGTCGATAGGGTTGATGTTATAACAAGTAGATCTACGATGTACGCTGAGACTTAATCGTTAGTACATCAGTCAGAATAAATTAATACGAGCCCCGGTCGTACAACCGGAGCAATTGTTAGTGTATGATTATCGGGGTTGAGGTAGCGCCCCGATTGTTGGCGTTTGCTCGAGCGGTACCTTTATCCTTACTAGTGCACCGTAAGCGAGGTTGAGGCTCTAGCTCGGCCTCCCGTAGGTGGAAAGGGAGTCGCCCCTTGGGAGGTGACTTCCTGACCGCATGACTACCTGGGTGGCCAGTGCCTTTGTCCCTCTACATAGAGAGATACCGTTCCACGCTCTGATACCATCCGTACAGGACCTAGACTCGTACTACTGGAAACCGGTGTCCGCCTACCTAATGGTATTGGGCCTCTGGAAATGCCTACTTCGTCTTCTTCTGATCGGCCTCGAGTACCAAGCAGGTCTACTCGGTGTGGTACCGGACTACCTGCTACTTGAGTGTTTTCCCGTTGTTTTAAGTGTGCGGGTTTACCCTGCTACCTTGTAACTTTCCCACAGCGACCCTCAATGTCGCGACAGCGGCTGAGAACCGGCCCATCGGGCCTTTCAACAGACTGAGTACCCTTATGGGTCACACACGCACTCAAGCCGCCAAACACTTAGACAAGCACGCAGGCCAGCAAGCGTGCACAGTCGCGCAAAGACTCAAAAACAGGCTCAGACCACTAGGTGGGCTGAAGCCCGTATACTGTACATATATATGACTGACTCTTTTTCAACTCGAAGTAGGAGCTAGCTAAGTAGGTTTAGGGTGAGACTATCAGGCGACAAACTCAGGGATCGAATCTGCCCAACCCCAGAGCTAGCTCCTCTTTACAAGGAGCTCTGCTGTTTTTTTTTTCACTCGGTTGAGTTGGTCGGGGCCTTGAACCCATGACCTTAGGGTTAGAAGTAGTTAGAATTAGTCAATTAGTTAGGACTGAGCCCCGTTTGAAAACAGTGGCACGACACTTGGCAGTTTGGGATAGTTAGTGGTTAGATTTCAAGATTTTTTTTCTTTTCTTTTCTTTTCTTTTTCTTTTCAGATTTCGTATTTTTATCTTATGTCTTGAATGAGTTATTTTTCTCTTTAACGAGTGCGAACCTTTTATAAACTTTTCGTATCTTCCCCAAGTTCCGGGACAAATTCATTCCCGGGAAGTCTTTGACATCCCCAGAAGTTGTCAACATCCCGGCGCAATCGCAGGCCTTCGGGCGAGATCGACCGGACTTTGTCATGCACGCGAGCAGGAGGCGACCAGCGAACGCGCGACATAGGTAGCGCACGGGGAGAAGAAGATAGCGCACGAGTAGAAGAAGAAGAAGAGCGCGGAGGTAGGAGGAAGACCACGCAAGGGAAAGAAGAAAGCGCGACGACGAAAGCGCGAAGTAGGAAGAACTTGAAGAAGAAGAGGAGGAGGAGGAAAGAAGAAGTAGAAGGAGGGAGGAGTTGCGCAGGAGGAGCAAAGGTGACCGCGCGGTAGAAAGAGGCGCAGGGACGATGCGCACCATGCGGGAGAGAGCGCGCAAAAGATGGAAAGGTCGGCGCAAGGGGGTAGTGCACATGCATCCGGCGAGGTAGCGCTCGCGGGAAAGATAGCAAGAATAGCGGGAAAAATAGTGAAAGGAGGAGGAGAAGAAGAAGAGGAGGAGAAATGAGAAGGAGGTGAAGAGGAAGGAGAAAAGCGGGAAGAGATACTTACCTGGCGACGGACGACCCCGACGACTCCGACTCCGACAACAGTGGCTCCAAGCGACGGCGGTCACGACTCCAACAACGACGACACGGACTACGACGAGAAGAGAGAGAGCAAGTAAGTCTCAATCTCTCGACTTACCTCATTAATAAATAAAATAAAATAACTAAATAAATAAATAAATAAATAATAGTAAATCAAATGAATCTAATGCTAAGACGTGGGTATGTACACACACTACATGTGTGTGGATGTATGTGTGTATGAGAGAGAGAGAGGGAGGGGGAGAGAGAGAGAGAGAATTCTTCTTCTTCCTCTTCTAAGACCACCACCTCTTCTTCACTCTCTCTTTGTCTAAACTTCTCAGTATCTGCGGACTACAAGAGAGAGAGAGAGTGAGAGAAAGGGAGAGAGATGTGGGAGAAAGAGAGAGAAATTGGGCGAGACACGCGTCGCCGAACAGATAAGTCTCCAACCCCTGGGCTGGCCGCACGGTACCTGCATCGATAGATGAGCAAAATTGAATGAATCTTTCGCCAGGGCATGGAAACATACATACTACACG